>JAJOZX010000395.1:515000-717500 GCA_023014485.1 Bathynomus jamesi | reverse complement strand
AAGTGGGAACGAGCAAACAGTTCTTTTGTAACCCCCGTTGTAAATTCACGAGTCACAATCTTAAACAAGATCCAAGAGAGCTGGGAGCAGGCCAAAAACATATCTCTTGGGAGAGGAAAGCTACATGTCAAAGAGGCTTTCATTGCAAAACTTGACAAGCTTTTTGACATCCTCAGTTGCAAGTGTAAAATTGTTCTCTGCTCTGAATTTGGCTGCCTTGCAGATGCTGGTTGCAAAAACGAAACTCACAATAACTGTACATGCCCTAGGGAGATGAAGATCCCTGTGAAGGAACTTGCTTTCATTAAAGGTCAGAGAGACAAGTCTGGTTCTATTGGACCACATTAGATTGGCTTGCCAGATCAACCTGAGCACAACAGACAAGTCAAAAAGCAGAAGCGGCAAGAAGACGAAAGAAGAAGGCTTGCTGAATATAAGCAGACAAGTAAGCAGGATGTTTCAATGCCATCAAATGAAATAATTTTCTCTGATGATGAAAATGAAGAACAAATAGCTGATGCTCAAGATGGAAAGGATGGAAGTTATGAAGTGACATTAGAAATACCAAGCACGTCTTCAACTTCCAATAAAAAGCCAGAGTACAACACATTAGAAATACCTAATGTTGCTATGCATAGCATCAGATATGGTGTTGGCCTGCGTGCCACAGCTGCCATCACCACTGCTGCCTTTATGGATGCTGGCTTGATCACTGAAGAAGACAAGAGACTTGTAGTTGATCACAATAAAGTCAAGAGGGCCCAAGAAAAAGTTATGAGATCCCTGGATCAGGAATTTGATGATCTTTGTAAGAAGGGTGAAATTGACTGCATCTTCTTTGACGGCCGTCAAGATACAACTAAAGTTATGCTGAAAGCAGACAATTCAGATCGTCAGTTCCCCAGCATCATCAAAGAAGAGCATTATTCTGTGTGCAGTGAGCCAGGTGGAAGATATCTCTACCACTTCACTCCTGAGAAAGGCTCAACGAGAAAAAAACCTGCTGAAGTTATTGCTGATAATCTTGTAGATTTCATGAAGAAGAAGGGCATTGATAAAAGCCTGCAGGCCATTGGAAGTGATTCTACAAATGTTAACACTGGCTGGGAGGGTGGTTCCATGCATTGGGTAGAGGTCAAGCTTTGCCGTAAGCTGATCTGGTTGGTTTGTGCCCTCCACACTAACGAGTTACCCCTGCGACACTTGATCACAGCACTGGATGGGAAGACCTTGTCTAACAACAAGTGGACAGGTAACATTGGCAAGATGCTAGACACTGCAACCGAACTTGAAACTGATCCTTCATTCACCAAACTCTCAATTGGAGAGCCTCTTACTTCACTGAGTGACAATGTCGTAAAGGATCTCTCTACTAATCAAGCGTACGGGTATAGGATCACACAGGCCATAAGGACAGGAGAACTTCCCACAGATCTGGCCCTTCTTGAAATTGGTCCAGTGAGCCATTCAAGGTGGTTGACAACAGCAAACAGGCTTTGTCGCATATGCGTTTCAAAACATGGCCTTAAAGGCAAAACCCTCAACAACTTAAGACTGATAGTGGAATACATTGTTGGTGTGTACTACCCCTGTTGGTTCAACATCAAAGTAAAACACTCTTGGGTGGAAGGCCCACGCCACAGCTTGTTTCAGCTGCGGCTAGTTAAGCTGCAAAAGAAGGCTGTAGTGGATGCTGTTTTGCCAACCATCAAGCGCTCAGCATGGTATGCATTCAGCGAAATGATAATCCAGACACTCTTGTGCTCAGATGACAGTGAGGAGAGGAGAGCTGGTGTCCAAAAGATTGTTGACATGAGGGGTGGAGATGATGACACACTTGGAGATCTTTCTGTACGTCCCAGGAAGACACCTTCCATCAACCCCAGTGCTTCTTCCGTGTTGGAGCTGACAGACTGGTCTGATGGGGTATTTGAACCTCCTTTGACATGTAAACTGACTACAGCGGAAGTAAAGAAGTTCTTTGACAAGCCTATGCAAGTTCCACAGTGGCCCTGTCATGCTCAGTCAATAGAGAGGTGTGTGAAACAAGTCACAGAGGCAGCAGGCAGGGTGTATACACATGAGAAACGTGAGGGCTATATCAGAGGCCAAGAAGCAAGTCGGTGGCTGATGTCCAAGAACGAATCAAAGCAAGACTTGATGAAACTTGTTGTTTAAATATTTTTTTTTACTGATATCATTACTTTCTAATGTTGTTTTATGATTACAAGGATATGTTTTATGATTACTAGGATATGTTTTATGCAGAGAAACTAAAATTTTTATAGCATTACCTCACATTTTGAGAAGCTAAAATTAATAAATGTTGTTTTCCGAGAGCAATTTATGTGCTTTTTAATCAAACGTAGATTTACCAAGCTAAGTGTTGAGCAATCACAAAAATAATAGCAGATTTGAATTCTTCACATCCAAAAACATATTTTTAAAACCCCTCAGTGAAGGAATTGGCAAAAATTAATTTTCACCTCCCAAATTGACACACCCTAAATTGAAATAGTCTTCCTAAACGCGCAGCTCTAACGTCATTAAGATGAAGTCCATCACCGAGGAACAAGTCCCTCCTGCCGTAGAAACTGTTCCAACAATTTGCAAAATGCACTCCTTCCTGTTGGCAAAGAGACTTTAGGTTACTGTTAATATAGGTCGCCTTGCTGTAGAAATCGTTACGTTGGATAATTCGAGGAAGTATACCTGTTAAAACAATCTTATTAGTTTTTTCCTTTAATCGCTCTAGTAAGCCCTTGTACCTAGCCAGCAGTTCTTCCGATCTAGAATTTAAAACGTTATTAGTACCGACATGAATATCACGTTGTGTCTTCAGGGTAGCGTACGATTCAGCGCCGCCACTTCAGCGCCGACGTTTCAGCGCCGCCATTTCAGCGCCAGGCCACTTCAGCGCCAGACTATTCAGCGACGGGCCCTTTCAGCGCCCGCCACAATAGTTTCAAGACAACTCAATAAAATGTGCAGGCTAAGGATCGATATATCTAATGAAAATAATTAATTCAATTTTTTTATTTTAAAGAATTTATTTAATTACAGTAATTTATTTTAAAAATAATATTTATTTAAGAGATTGATTTATTTAATTCAAAATTATTAGTAAGAACATTCTATTTAAAATTGTCTAAAACAAAGGGTTAGCTTTCATTTTAGTTTGATAAATTGTGCCCAATTGCACGCAGCTTGTTTTATTAACATTACTTGTTGTTATTAACTTTGTATAATGTTGGTTTGGTTTTGGTTATGGTACTTTATTTTCCTTCCATTATAAAAAAAATTAGTGTTGGGATTAGGTTAGGTTAGGTTTGGTTAGGTTAGGTTAGGTTAAAAACAGCCCGCCGCAGGCGTTAGCCGTAGTTAGCCGGCTTCAAGTTAGGTTAGGTTAGGTTAGGTTAGGTTAAGAATATTTATTCATATAACTAATGATGTAATTTCAGAATATTTTGCTCCCAACACTTATATCATTTTTCCTTTTTTTATTTTAGAATTTGTGAACCCTTTATTTTCCTTCCATTATAAAAAAAAATTAGTGTTGGAAGGATAATGCAAAAGTACCAGAATTGTTTCTGAATATGGGAACAGAAATGAAGTAGAGTAGTCAAAACAAGTATAGTCAATAAAAACAACAGAGAAAATGACCGTCGCTGAAAGGGCCCGTCGCTGAATAGTCTGGCGCTGAAGTGGCCTGGCGCTGAAATGGCGGCGCTGAAGTGGCGGCGCTGAAGTGGCACATCCCCGTGTCTTCAGAGGTACCGTCTGTGAAATGGTGAACACTATTAGTTATATCCTACACCCTTGCACCACGGTAGCAGTAACGGCGCCTACGACGGGGGTTTCTTCCACAAAATTCCTCGAGCTGCCCTCGAACAATGGATTCGCCAACGAGTCGTACTTTCGGTTCGTCAGCATCTTCGAATCCTAAAACAGAAAACTTATTGTTTGTTATTACTGGTAGACATGTCTTAGGTTTTCTCAATGGGGCTCCCTTATGCACTCGAACGATGGGTTGGGAACTAGGGGAAGAGAGAGGGCTATTAGTACTATTTATATTATTAGTAGAAACTGAGGCAGGAGGGGTCGTAACTGGAGTCTGAAGGGATTCCAATTTTGCCGTCAGGAGCATCACGCTTCCTTCAAGCCTCACTATGGCCTCCCTCTCACGTTCTAACTCGTTCCTCAGCACTCCATGCTTGAGCACCACCTGCAAACTAACTGTTCATTATTATTAGACACTGTAAACGCGTAAGCGGCAAATTTCCCCTAACAGCGACTGCAAGTACTTGACGGGGGTGCCATGCTCTTAATTAGTTGAAAAACAAAAACAAATTAAAAAACAAAAAACAAAAAACGAGCGTTTGGAAATTAATAAATTACAACGTAGGTCTACCGCGTGTTTATTGTGCCGTCACCTGCGCAAACCTGCAAAAAGGTTCCTGAAACGCAGAAACAGGTTCTTGTAGCACAAATTTATACTAAATGAATATATAATTAAGTACCGACGAAAGCTCTGTAAATGAAAAAGTACTACTAAAACTTATCTGTCCGCTATTCGACCGAGTTTTGTTTCCGTTTTTCCTTTTTCCCACGGTGGGTGACCACACTCTACTTGATCCTCTGAAGGAAAGGAAAACGAACCTTATGAAAGCACGTTTTCTGATAGATTTGAAAAACAAAAAAAGCAAGCCAAGTGAATTTCAACCTTATGAAACCTCGGTTACTAATAGAATCGGGAACAAGCAAGGCAAGCCACGTGCACTAGCCTCGGTTTAATCAAATAATATAGTAATGAATAAAGTCAATAAATGAAATATATTCGATAATGAATGATTAGTAACACGAAGTAATTTAGTTAAGAATGCACAAAACACTATTTTTTTTTTAAACACCACCGAAAACAACTTATTCAAATGGTAACACTGGACACTCGATAAAACACCTCTGTTCACAAGGAAAGACTGATCACAACTATATATATATATATATATATATATATATATATATATATATATATATATATATATATATATATTTCCATATACACACACACACACATATATATATATATATATATATATATATATATATATATATATATATATATATATATATATACATATATATATATATATATATATATATATACATATATATATATATATATATATATATATATATATATATATATTATATATATATATACACTATATATATATATCTACATTATATATAATATATATATATATATATATATATATATATATATATATATATATATGGTGTCCCATAAGTCCGACATCATAGAAAAAATAATAAAAAAAGGCAAAACAAAAGCTTTTATTTACAGAACGTGCTCAATATGTCCACCATTGTTTTCAATACACAAATTCAGACGTGATACCCAGTCAGCAAGCACACGGTGAATGATGTCAGGAGTAATGGTGTTACATGCCCCAATAATGCGCTACCGCAAATGTTCAACACTCTTAATTTTCTCTGCGTATACCAGCGCTTTCAAGTGGCCCCAGAGATAAAAATCTAGTGGCGTGAGATCCGGGCTTCTAGCTGGCCATTCCACAGGCCCTCGACGTCCTATCCAGTGACCAGGGAATTGTTGGTACAGGTATTCCCTTACTTGGGTGCTGTAATGTGCAGGAGCGCCGTCTTGCTGGAACCATGTTGGGAAATTTCCTTCTTCGTTCAAGACACTGGGAAATGCTTCTTCCTTGAGCATACGTTGATAGGTTCCTTCAGTGACATGTTCATCGAAAAATTGGAGGCCTATGATGCGATCCTTCCAAATGCCACACTATACCATCACCCGAGATGCACCTTGTTCCTTTGAAGAGGTATACCGGTGAGGGTTGTTTTGAAACCAGTAGCGGGTGCTCTGTCGATTTACCTCACCATTTCCATAAAAAATAGCCTCGTCACTGAACAGAATGGTGGACGGGAAATTGGCATCCCGAGCATAGACATTATTGCCTGTAGAAACATAAAAATATGAATTATGGTTTGTAGAAATAGAAAAATATGAATTTCTCCTGTGATACCGGACTTATGGGACACCGTGTATATATATATATACACTATATATATATATATATATATATATATAATATATATATATATGTATATAAATATATATATTAACCTTTGGTTAGCTTCCGCTCGAATTGTTTATTCTGACGAAGGTTCAAGCTTTTCACTCCACCTTAGATCTACAGTTTAACGTGGAATCCGAACCATGCCCCATCAGCAGCCCAGCGTCTTAACCACTAGGCCACCTAGGGTACCCATTTAGCTACCAACCACTTTCTTTATTGTGTGAAAGGATGAACAGCTGGGTTTTGCTGCGCGTCGGCTGCCGTCGGGTCTCGAACCCGGGCCGATGGATTCGTAGTCAGCGACTCTAACCACTGCGTCAGAAATTCAATGGTACGACGTGTACAGGCCTGCATTGAGGCAGAAGGGGGCAACTTTGAACATTTCCTTTAGGTTGTGACAAAGAGGGGTCACACTGTAGAGATCTGTGAATAAATGATTACAAAAACCTACGGGGGTTTCACTTCATATTCACTCTCATTAATACAACATCTTAAATGTATTGTAACATGGAAACTATGCAGAATCTGACATTTTACCATAGAGACATTGTGATTTAGAATTATCCAAGGATTACATCCTCCAATTTAATGTACTCTTTGCTGAATCACCCTGTAGATATATATATATATATATATATATATATATATATATATATATATATATATATATATATAAGCAAACAACCACAGGGAAAAGGAAACACAAAGTCCGAGCGCTTTCGTGATATATTCACATTATCAAGGAGAAACAGAAAATAGACGGAGATTACAAAGTAAATGAGTTAAATAAACAAGCAAAAAATTCACAATCGGCACCTCAAATTAAAGGCCATAAAGCCCTCTAAAGATTTTTTCAATTGATAACATAATCTGTAGGCTGCTAAATTACTAAATGTAAAAGAACTATATAGGTGAAATTAGATAAAAAAACAATACAGAGAACAAAAATTATTATAATGGTTATTAACACTAATATTTAATTAAAGCAGGCAATTAAATGGCAAGAATTTAATGAAAACAAATAGATAACATAGATAACAAATAGATAACATAATCTGTAGGCTGCTAAATTACTAAATATAAAAGAACTATATAGATGAAATTAGACAAAAAAAACAATAAAGAGAACAAAAATTATTATAATGGTTATTAACACTAATATTTAATTAAAGCAGGCAATTAAATGGCAAGAATTTAATGAAAACAAATAGATAACATAGATAACAAATAGATAACAATCTGTAGGCTGCTAAATTACTAAATAAAAGAACTATATAGATGAAATTTAGACAAAAAACCAGTACAGAGAACAAAAATTATTATAATGGTTATTAACACTAATATTTAATTAAAGCAGGAAATTAAGTGGCAAGAATTTAATGAAAACAAGGGGAATGGTGCCATCGTCTTACAGAATATTACAAAATTTCTACAAACAGTCTGGAAAAATTGTTTTCCCAAAAGCAAACCAGTTGAAAAGTCCAATAAACCACCCAGCAACCAAAGATTATACACGAAAGAAATATTACAATTAAAATAGACACATAAGAATGATAACAGTTCTTAAAATAATATTTATTTATTTAACCAGGGCAAACCGTTAAGGGGCAAGAATGCGGTCAAGAAAACAATAGGTCCTTCGCCACCTTTCTAACAATGCACGAGTCTAATTTATACAGCCCAGGGCTAATATTAAGGACCAAGTCCGCATTATTCTTGATCACACTTGATTCCAGTATATTTCTGCTAACAATAGATTTACTAAACCTTAATTTGGAAGCATTTTTCCAATCAATCGGATGATTAGTATCTCTTACGTGAATGAAGATGGCGTTAGATTCCTGGCCACTTCTTATACTGTATTGATGCTGTTTAATACGTAACTCAAGGGTCTTACCAGTTTGGGCAATGTAAAATTTATTACATATTGTGCAAGGGATTTTATATACACAACCCTGTTCACTTAAAGAGGAGTTCTTAATCAATGAATTCTTAATTACATCTAAATTTTTGAACGCAATATTTACGTTAAAAGTCCTCAGCAGATTCGGCAGATCAAGGAAATTTTCTCTGAATGGTAACACTAAAACATTTTTTGTTATAAGGAATCTTATCCTTTACTTCGTAGAAAATGTTTTAGTGTTACCATTCAGAGAAAATTTCCTTGATCTGCCGAATCTGCCGAGGAAATTTTAACGTAAATATTGCGTTCAAAAATTTAGATGTAATTAAGAATTCATTGATTAAGAACTCCCCTTTAAGTGAACAGGGTTGTGTATATAAAATCCCTTGCACAATATGTAATAAATTTTACATTGCCCAAACTGGTAAGACCCTTGAGTTACGTATTAAACAGCATCAATACAGTATAAGAAGTGGCCAGGAATCTAACGCCATCTTCATTCACGTAAGAGATACTAATCATCCGATTGATTGGAAAAATGCTTCCAAATTAAAGTTTAGTAAATCTATTGTTAGCAGAAATATACTGGAATCAAGTGTGATCAAGAATAATGCGGACTTGGTCCTTAATATTAGTCCTGGGCTGTATAAATTAGACTCGTGCATTGTTAGAAAGGTGGCGAAGGGCCTATTGTTTTCTTGACCGCATTCTTGCCCCTTAAAGGTTTGCCCTGGTTAAATAAATAAATATTATTTTAAGAACTGTTAACATTCTTATGTGTCTATTTTAATTGTAATATTTCTTTCGTGTATAATCTTTGGTTGCTGGGTGGTTTATTGGACTTTTCAACTGGTTTGCTTTTGGGAAAACAATTTTTCCAGACTGTTTGTAGAAATTTTGTAATATTCTGTAAGACGATGGCACCATTCCCCTTGTTTTCATTAAATTCTTGCCACTTAATTTCCTGCTTTAATTAAATATTAGTGTTAATAACCATTATAATAATTTTTGTTCTCTGTACTGGTTTTTTGTCTAAATTTCATCTATATAGTTCTTTTATATTTAGTAATTTAGCAGCCTACAGATTGTTATCTATTTGTTATCTATGTTATCTATTTGTTTTCATTAAATTCTTGCCATTTAATTGCCTGCTTTAATTAAATATTAGTGTTAATAACCATTATAATAATTTTTGTTCTCTTTATTGTTTTTTTTGTCTAATTTCATCTACATAGTTCTTTTAAATTTAGTAATTTAGCAGCCTACAGATTATGTTATCATTTGTTATCTATGTTATCTATTTGTTTCATTAAATTCTTGCCATTTAATTGCCTGCTTTAATTAAATATTAGTGTTAATAACCATTATAATAATTTTTGTTCTCTGTATTGTTTTTTTATCTAATTTCCTATATAGTTCTTTTATATTTAGTAATTTAGCAGCCTACAGATTATGTTATCAATTGAAAAAATCTTTAGAGGGCTTTATGGCCTTTAATTTGAGGTGCCGATTGTGAATTTTTTGCTTGTTTATTTAACTCATTTACTTTGTAATCTCCGTCTATTTTCTGTTTCTCCTTGATAATGTGAATATATCACGAAAGCGCTCGGACTTCGTGTTTCCTTTTCCCTGTGGTTGTTTGCTTATTAATAAGATCACGTGTTATTCTGTGATTTTAGTGCATATATAATATATATATATATATATATATATATATATATATATATATATATATATGTTATAATATTATAATGTTTCAGACCAACAAAGACCCTAGGATCCACTCATGACTGGTCCACCTAACTGTGTTCGTAATTGTATATTGTGCATGTCCTCCGTGGTGCCGGAGGGGACCTGCAATTTTATGTGGGTTCCGAAACACAAAGCACATAAGAAATTTTTATAGTGGGCACACTAGGGGCCACTTCAGCCCATCGAGGTGGCTCAACTATGTAAAAACTGCCTGTACATTGGCAACAACCAATTTTTACAAAACTAAATAATTATCAATTTAAAACTAATTAATTATTAATTTAAAACTAAAGATAGAATCTCTGGATCCAGAGGATCAAGTCATAATAGACTATCCACAAATATGTTACACTCTATATCTATTTATAACCGACATGGAAATATATCAGATCCAAACAATCCAGTCAATTTCATTACGATATCCATCAATACCAATACCTTGCCAACCAAAAATAAGTCACGGTCTATGTCAATTGCGGACCAAGTCACAATTTACAACCATATACATTACAATATATATACTTAGTAGGAAAAGTGTAGGTGTGGCTGTAAAGACTACAGTAATGTAGAAATGTGTGTACACCCATTTTGGGTCTCCCATTTAAAGGTGTTTGTGGGGCAAGTGAAGATCATGAGTTTTTCAATACCTTACACTACTATGGGGGCACCGCTCGGCAGAGGAACCTCTTTAAATGGGGTGTGTAAGGACAGAGAGTATCCCCTAACCCAAAATGCTGCCTCCCCATATCCCACAACACTTGTGTTGAGCTGTGGGATCTATCACTTAAATGTACATAATATATATGAAATAAACCAGTACCATTCATGCAATAAAAATGGGCTTAAACACTATCAGCAGATGTCCCTTGCAGACATCAAACTATCCAACCTTCTTTTGAAAGAATCAATTGTATCTGAAGTCACCACTTCTTCTGTCAGACTGTTCCAAAACTTAATTACCGTTTGTAAAACTATTTTTTCTTACATTTGTTCTACATCTTGGCTTAAATATTTTCATACAATGACCTCTAGTCTGGTTATTGTGATCTTTAATGAAAAGAGAATTAAAATCTATCATATTCAACCCTTAGTTTTACTACCTTAAACTATACCCAATCTATCAACAAAGACGTCTAATCGATTTTTAAACATGTTTATAGACGTGCTATATATATATATATATATATACAGGGGTTGGACAAAATAATATGAACACCTTGATAAATGGCGGTTTTTATTCTTAATATGGAGTTGGTCCTCCTTTAGCGGCAATAACAGCTGCAATGCGTCGGGGAATTGATTCATACAGCTTTTGGACAGTGGCTAGAGGAATCCTGAGCCATTCTTCGAGCAAACCCTGCTCCAATTCCTCCAAAGACGCCGGCGGTGGGAATCGGCTTCTGACCTGCTGCTCCGACTGACACCACAGATGCTCGATAATGTTAAGATCCGGGGATTGTGGAGGCCAATCCAAGCGTTCTACTTCACTAACATGCTCTTCAAACCAGTTTTTAACGACCCCAGCGGTGTGGATTGGTGCATTATCATCCTGGAAGACGGCGCCGCCATTGGGAAACAGCGTTTGGACCATGGGAAGGACCTGGTCAGCCAATATTGACAGATAGACCTGGGCGTTAACCCTACCATGCAGTACTACAGCTGGGCCAAGAGTATTCCACGATATTGCTGCCCAAACCATCACAGATCCGCCTCCATGCTTAACGGTTGGGGTCAGGCAGTCGGGGTCATAAGCATCTTTAGGCTGTCTCCAGACGTAAACTCGACCGGAACATGGAAATAGCGTAAAGGAGGATTCGTCGGAGTAGACTACATTCTTCCACCGGTCCATTGACCAATTCTTATGGTCATTACACCATTTTCTGCGCCGCTCAATGTTGATGTGCGAAAGGAAGGGTTTGGCAATTGCAGCCCTCCCATGGTATCCAGCTCCATGGAGCTCGCGACGTACAGTTCTGGTCGATACCGGGCTTGCAAGATCCTGGTTAAGCTCTGCAGTCACTTTTGGAGCTGTGGTCTTATGGTTCTTTGTCACAATGCGCTTTAGCACCCGGCGGTCTCGATCACACAGCTTCTTCTTGCGTCCACTATTGCATTTGTCGGTGCTTGTCTTTCCATGGTTTTGGTATGCAGACATGACCATAGAGACAGTTCCTCTGGATACATTGAACATCTGAGCGGTTTTCGTCACCGATGCACCAGCCATCCGCGCTCCGACAATTTGCCCTCTTTGGAAGTCTGACAGGTCTTTCATAACTGATAATATAATTCATAATTCACTCAGATCTGTAAAAACAACGTGAGGGTTATAACATAAGGTATACACTCTCTGTTACGCATTTAAATAGGTTTGCCAGTCATTTGACCGTTTACTTTGTGTCTGAGCAGTCCGTAAAGATAACCGGTGAAATCGGCGGGTGTTCATATTATTTTGTCTAACCCCTGTATATATAATATATATACTATATATCTTGCGCGGAATGTTCTCCTATACAAGCGTCGTTCTTTACGTTATTTATACTGCGTGTTCTTTGCCCTTGGGGCATTGGTTTCTGCGAGTATGTAGAAGAATTACGGCATTTGGAAGAGTGAGGCCCATGGTGTAATGGTGTCGCATCTGACCGGCAATCGGAAGATCCCGGGTTCGATTCCCGGGTGGTTACCTCATTTTTTCATTTGTTTCGTTCTCTCTCTCTCGTCTTGCGCGGAATATCTCCTATACAAGCGTCGTTCTTTACGTTATTTATACTGCGTGTTCTTTGCAGTTGAATGTATATATATATATATATATATGTGTGTGTATAATGTATATATATATAATATATATATATCCACACATATATCATATATATATATATATATATATATATATATATATATAATACCGTATATATATATATATATATATATATATATATATATATATATATATATATATATATATATGTACTATATATAAATATATAATAGTACTAATAACCCTCTCTCTCCCCCTAGTTCCCAACCCTTCGTTCGAGTGCCTAATGGAGCCCCATTGAGAAAACCTAAGACTTGTCTTCCAGTAATAACAAACAATAAGTTTTCTGTTTTAGGTTTCGAAGATGCTGATGAACCGGAAATACGACTCGTTGGCGATTCCATTGTTCGAGGGCAGCTCGAGGAATTCTGTGGGAGAAACCCTCGTCGTAGAAGCCGTTACTGCTACCCTGGTGCAAGGGTGGAGGATATAAGTAATAGTATGGCCATTTTACAGACGGTACCTCTGAGGACACAACGTATAAAATTCATGTCGGTACTAATAACGTTTTAAATTCTAGATCGGAAGAACTGCTGGCAAGGTACAAGGACTTACTAGAGCGATTAAAGGAAAAACTAATAAAATTGTTTTAACAGGTATAATTCCTCGAATTATCCAACGTAACGATTTCTACAGCAAGGCGACCTATATCAATAATAACATAAAGTCTCTTTGCCAACAGGAAGGAGTGCATTTTGCGAATTGTTGGAACAGTTTCTACGGCAGGAGGGACTTGTTCCTCGGAGATGGACTTCATCTTAATGACGTTGGAGCTGCGCGTTTAGGAAGACTATTTCATAATACTGTCTCTTCTTATCAGGCAGCCGTAACTCGAACCCGTCCCTGCGTAATTTCCACAAATTTCCCCTGCGCTCGAGAAGGTGTCGCAATTACAAACAATTTGAAGGTTCTATCCTTAAATGCTCGTAGCATACGAAATAAAATAAACGAATTTTTTTCTTTAATTGCTTGTAAAGACTATGATTTAATTGCGATAAATGTATCGAGGCTTAGCACTGAAACTCGTGACTTTGTAGGGGAGTATCAAATTAGAGGTTATAGACTTTTTGTTAAAAACAGGATAGGTAGGTGAGGAGGCGGTATGTTTTATATCAAAGATAATATTGCGAACGTTATAGAAGGAAAGCACACAATTCCAGAACTGATAGATTCGACTATAGCAGAACTTAAATTGAACGATTTCAAACTTGTTGTTGAAGTTATATATAGGCCCCCTAATCAAACAGCTGATACTGACGAAGCGTTATATCGTGAACTAAAGAGAATAATAGGTAGTGAGCAGGCTTTAGTTATGGATGACTTTAATTGCACCAACGTGAATTACGATACAATGCAGGGAGACGCGGGAGGTAATCGTTTAGTTAATTTTCTCGAGGATAGCTTTCTTATTCAAAAGGTTGTGGAACCTACGAGGTTGGACAGTATTTTAGATTTAGTAATAACTAACGATGATAGGCTAATCACTGATCTTTAATTAATAGAACCGTTAAGCAATAGCGATCACAATATGGTAGAGTTTGTCCTCTCAGTTAGTCAGTCGAAACCAGCTAACTCGACTAAAATTCCTAACTTCCAGCACGCAGACGTTTGTAAATATCGAAATAAATTGTCACACGTCAATTGGGAAAACGTAATGGGGATCTCCAACGCAAAACTAATGTGGGAATCGTTTGAAACAGTATTTAGGACTATAAATGAGGAATGTGTACTGTACAAAATTAAGCGTGCGAAAGTAAACAACAAGACCTTGTGGTTTACTTCTAGAGAAGGAGACATTATAAAGAGTAGAGATAGGGCTTATAGGTTACATAAGTGCGATAAAGATAATTTGTGGTTACGAAACAACTACGTATCTCTAAGGCGTGAAGCGAAAAGTGTAATAAAAAAGTCCAAGCGCGAATTTGAAATCTCCATAGCTCGTGCGGTAAAAAACCCCAAGCGATCTTTCAATACGAACAATATAAATCCAGTAAAAAGTGTCTTGGGGCGTTGAAAAATGTAAACGGAGATCTAGTTTCTGAAACAAGGAAATGGCTACTTGCTAAACGAATTTTTATGTCAGTTTTTACTATAGAAGATGTAACGAATACCCCTACGGTCATAGACATAATACCTTTTGATAATGGTAATATTTTGGATAATATTGTGGTTAGTGAAGGGGAGGTAATGGCGATATTGATAAAATGAAAATGCGTAAATCACCGGGCCGGATTCCATATATCCCATACAACTAAAAGAATTAAAAGTTAGCATTGTTGTGCCGCTAACAAAGATTTTTAATGCGTCTATTTCTGAGGGGTGCGTACCAGATAATTTCAAGTTAGCAAACGTAACACCTATCTTTAAGAAAGGCGATAAAGGTGCGGGGGAAATTATAGGCCAATCAGTTTAACGTCTGTTGTAGGTAAGCTACTGGAATCAATAATTAGGGATCGTATAGTCGAACACTTAGAATTGCATAACTTGGTTAGAAATACGAAGCACGGTTTTAGGCGAAACAAATCTTGCTTAACTAATCTTTTAGAATTTTTTCAAAGCGTGTTGACGTTTACGATAGATATCGGGCGGTTGTTGTAGTGTATTTAGATTTTCAAAAAGCGTTTGACACCGTACCGAACAAAAGACTCATTGAAAAAAACTAAGATTCATGGAATCAGGGGTGTAGTAATAAATTGGATAGAAGAGTGGTTGCGAGGTAGGAAACAGAGGGTGGTCGTTGATGGAGCGGAGTCGTGTTGGGCTAATGTAGCGAGCGTTCCTCAGGTTCTGTTTGGGCCCCTTGCTTTTTCTTATATATATTAACGATTTAGATGTCGGCCTAGTCAGTACAGTTTCAAATTTTGCGGATGACACGAAGTTGGGTGGTAGGGCGATTAATGACGAAGATAGAGGTAAAATCCGGAAGATCTGAATAAAATCGTTGATTGGTCAGTCACATGGCAAATGAGATTTAACGTCGATAAGTGCAAAATTTTACATATAGGTTCGCGTAACGGTAATTTTCGTATAGTATGTCAGGGAAGGAAGTTAACAAGCGTAGAGCAGGAAAAAGATTTAGGAGTTATAGTCACTGGTGATTTAAAAGTAGCGAAACAAAGTACAGCAGCGGTCAATAAAGCGAGCAAAGTGTTAGGTTTTATAGCTCGGAAGTTTTAGTACAAATCGCGCGATATTATGGTTCCTCTTTATAAATCATTAGTTCGACCCCATTTGGAGTATGTTATCCAATTTTGGAATCCGCATATGCAAAAAGATATAGACAATGTCGAAAGAGTTCAAAGAAGAGCAACTAAGATGATTCCGTCGCTTAGGTCAAAGTCGTACGAGGATAGGCTTAAGTAGTTAAAATTGACTACACTCGAGGTAAGGAGGCTAAGGGGTGATCTAATCCAGGTTTTCAAAATTATGAATGGGTTTGATAACGTAGATAGAGATAGCTTTTTCTAAATATCTCAGTATAATAGGTCTAGAAATAACGGGTGTAAGTTGACAAGTAGAAGGTTCGAGATAGCAGTTGCCAAAAACTTTTTAAGCATAGAATAGTAAATAGCTAGAATAGTTTGCCGGTAGAAGTAATTAGTAGCACGTCTATAAACATGTTTAAAAATCGATTAGACGCATATGTTCTACAGATCTACAGAAGCTAAGGCTAACAAAGACCCTAAGTTCCACTTTGAGGTTAGCCCGAAAGAAAGGAAAGAGTAGGGGGTTAAGAGAAGAGAATAAGGGGTTAAGTAAGTAGCAAAACCTATTACTCGTGGGTTAACATTCATTCAGAAAAAGAGAAAAAAGACTCATCATTATCATCCGCCGGCCACTGCCGACAAGTCGGAAAAATAGTCGAAGAGAATAAGAAAGGCGTGAAAGATGAAAAGAAGTAAAATAAGAACGCTTACAAACCATGCAAACACAGTCTTAACTCACTGTCATACCATGCAAACTACAGACATTTAAGTAGAGTTACAGACTTGCAAGTAAGGAGAGGATAAGAAAAAGATAGAAAAAAGTAGGTAAAGTTAAACTAAAAGTGGATTAGTTTACGCTAGGAGCTACATCTACGTTCGTGTTAGTCTAATTTTTTTTTTATTAATTTTTTGCTGGCACATCACACGCTGGCATGTCACAAGCTGGCATTATCGTGAACCGACTCATCCTCGACCACCAGAGCTCCTGTTGCTAATTGTTTTGGTACTTTTGCATTATCCTCCCAACACTAATTTTTTTTTATAATGGAAGAAAAATAAAATACGTTAGCAAAACTCTTGCGGCAGGCTGTTTTTAACCTAAACTAACCTAACCAAACCTAATCCCAACACTAATTTTTTTTATAATGGAAGGAAAATAAAGTACCATAACCAAAACCAAACCAACATTATATAAAAAAATTAGTGTTGGGAGGATAATGCAAAAGAACCATTGTTTTTTTTATTTTAAACAACGTTATTATTTATAAAATGAATATCTAGACGGTTCTTAAACATATTAAGGCTGGTAGAGTTCACGACGGGGGCGGGAAGATTATTCCATTTATCAATTACTTTAAACGTAAAGAAGTTTTTAACGATATTAGTAATGAAACGTCTGCCACGCAACTTAAATCAGTTATTACGAGTATTGCTATTATCGAAAGTGAATAGTTTGTCAAAATTTACGTTATCGATGTTATTAACGATTTTGAAAACTTCAATAAGCTCTCCCCTTAATCTCCTAGTTTCGAGTGATGACGGAATTAGTTTAGTGGCACGACGCTGAACCCTTTCTAACCTATCAATATCCTCACGCAAATACGGGCACCAAAACTGAACGGCATATTCTAAATGAGGCCTGACTAGGGACTTGTAAATGGGCAATATAATATCCTTCGATTTAAATTCGAAATTACGCGCTATGAAGCCTAACATCCTATTATCTTTTGCGCAAGACTCCAGACACTGGTTCCTAACTTTTAAATCCTTAGATACGCGTACGCCTAAATCTACTTCCTCGTCAACGTTCCCTACATTACTAGTCAATCCTACATCTATGTCGTTAATGAAAATTACGAATAGCAATGGCCTAACACTGAACCCTGTGGGACACTGCTACCTACATTCAACCACCCCGATTCACTACCATTAAGAACGACCCTCTGTCTCCTAGCACGAAGCCATTCCTCTAACCAGTTAGCTACCTGACCGCGTATACCGTGCGCTTTAACGTTCGCAATTAATCTTCTATGCGGAACATTATCGAAGGCCTTTTTAAAATCTAAATAAATAACGTCAGCCGCTCTATGCCTATCGTATTCGCGCACGATGTCGTTATAAAATTCTAATAAATTAGTTAAACAAGATCTACGGCGTCGAAACCCATGCTGACTACTATTAATCAAATCTCGACTTTCTAAGTGATCGATGATACGATCCCTAACTACGGATTCCAAAAGTTTACCGACAATTGACGTTAAGCTAATGGGCCTATAATTACTAGGTACCGTGCGGTCGCCTTTTTTAAAAATGGGCGTGACGTTAGCTAATTTGAAGTCTTCAGGAATAATCCCCGTTTCGAGTGACTGATTAAAAATCTTCGTTAAGGGGCCTACGATGACGTCTTTCAAATCTTTCAAATGTCTGGGATAAAAAGCGTCAGGGCCTGGAGCCTTGCTAACTTTTAGCCTATCGATATGATGCGCAATTTCACCCTCGTAAACAGTTATTTCATCCAAAATAGTCTCGCTACTAAATGGAACGATATCGTCCACGTCAGGGACATTATTTACGTCTTCTCCGGTAAAAACTGTCGCAAAAAAGTTATTGAAAATACCCGCTATCGCCTGAGCGTCAGAAGCCAAAGCGCCGTTAACATCCACTAGAGGACCTATGTTATCTTTTATCGGCTTACGATTATTGACGTATTCAAAAAGCTTTTTTGGATTATGTTTACTATCCGCAGCTATAAGTATCTCTAAATTACGCTTAGCATTCTAAACTGATCTTTTAACCTGACGTCCAAGCTCGATATATCTATTTAAGTTAGCTGCCGTGCCATTGGGCTTATTAAGTCTATACGCTTTGTTACGCTCGTTTATGAACTCGCCTATTTCCTTCGTCCACCACTTGGGCCTATCATGATTTCTAGCGCGCTTGGGCCTACGAGGAATAAACTCCCTTTCAATATTCATAAAACTTTCTTTAAACGACTCCCAATGCAAATTTGTGCCATTACCCATAAATAAGTTATCCCAGTCCACTACTCTATCCTATCCGCAAAACTATCAAAATTAGCCCTACGAAAATCAGGAACTTCTATTACGTTACTATCCTTAGTGTTTTCTATCGATAACTTAAACGTAAGAATTTGATGATCACTACATCTTAAACTCTCGCCTACTTCTAAACTATCGACTATATTTTCGCCGTTCGTCATCACCAAATCTAAAATATTGTCACCGCACGTTGGTTCGGCAACTATCTGTCGTAAAAACTTATCCTCCATGAACTCAATCAATCTCAAACCCTCCTCATTACCAGTAAAAGTCTTGTAATTAACATTATGGCAGTTAAAGTCTCCGACAAATATACTGTTCCGATTGTCAATAAAGTTACCAAGAAGTGAGTAAAATCTAGTATCGGTGTCGAAGGGTTGAATGGGAGGTCTATAAACAACAACAAAATTAAAACTAATACTACGTGCCCTAACTTCAACGCATATCGCATTAATTGCTGCCGGAAAATCTATCTTAACCTCGATAGCCGTAAGGGAATTACGAATGTACAACAAAACGCTGCCGCCAATCCTATCTAACCTATCATTAGTAAAGAGTTTAAAACCCGGTATATGAAGTTCCCCCAACAAGTCCCGAGTCACGGTATTTAACCACGTTTCACTGACAGCAACTATATCATAGTTGCCGGAATAAATTATCGCCTTAAATTCGTTTAATTTATTTCTAATACTACGCGCGTTACAATAAAAGACGTTTAAGTTATTTTTTACCACGGGCCGGCGTTTTAAACTATTTTTCACGTCGGGCCCGCATTCCCCGGACCCACGACGTTTAAAGAAGGCTTCGACCTATACAGCTTTCGCACGTTTTCGTCTATTAACCTACCTAGCCTAGCATTACCTATTTCATTAAAATGCACCCCCATCTTTTATAAAAAGGCTAGGATCACTGAATTCGGACCACAGCTTTTACGAAGGGTACATTTTCCTCAGCACAAATCTCTTCTAATTTATTATTAAAAAATATTGTTTTTAACGTAATCCTAAGACCCAACCCGTGCCTAGGGGTAATACCTAGAACTAAAGACCTTTCTGACCTCGTCCTTCAGGGACCTAATTAACCCCCTATATCTATCCAAAAGGTCAGGCACTATCGTATCGGGCCTATACGAGTCGTTGCCTCCTACCATCGTCACCAACATCGAGTGACGGGAGGCAACGTCAATCCTATCCACTTCGTCTCTAACTCTGTCAACCCTGGCCCCTGGGAGACAGACCCTCCTCCTCTTGGTTGGATGCCGTTCAACGAACTCTTTGTCCGTGTGGCGCATTAAAGAGTCCCCAATTAAAATAGTTTCCCCCTAATTCACGTCCCTTTCCAAATGGGCGAAAGGGTTCTAAACCTCGATAGGGGGGGGGGGATTCCTATCACGTAACGTACGAGGCGTAGCTCCACCCTTAACTTCTCTAAATCCCTCCCCATCTACTACTCTCGGACCAACCTTAACCTCTTCCTCAATCCAACCTTAACCCCTTCCTCAATCCAACCTTCCCGACAAGCTACCTAAACTAGAAACTAGGTTACGCACCTCACCCTTCAAATTACTAACGTCTTCAACGTTAGTGTTGGTTCAGCTTTCGTCAACCGTAGCCCTACCCCTGCCCTCATCAAGCGTTGCAAGTCTTTCCGTTACCTCACGTACACCTCGTTTTATGTCAACTATTTATCCATTAACTCGCAAAAGAAACAAACTGATCTCTCGGTAATCGCCATAGGACTGCCGTTATAATCTTTAAATTCCGAATAACACCAGTTTACCCTACACCTTACACACGACGCTTTCTGCGACGGCATCGCGCAGTTAAAAATTAGTTTATAACCGTTACAAGTTCAAATTAAATTAAGCCGGCACGCTATGAAAACTTATAAATCGCTAAAAACCACTAATATTCAATTACTTAACTATAACAATGTGAATATAAACGCAAGTATATAAAATTCAAAACTTTCCAAAAGTAAAATTCTTAGCACTATACAAAAGTAGATGCAATATCAGAGAGCTCACGAAATGCGTCCGTTCAGTATAGTTTAAGGGAGTAAAATTAAAGCTTTGTGGTTCGTAACCCACGTAAAATTGTAGGTCCCCTCCGCCACCACGGAAGACATGCACATTACACAATTACGAACACAGTTAGGTAGACCAGCCATGAGTGGATATATATATATTAGTGATGTAGGTCACATCCGCATCCGCATCCGCATCCGCGGAACATCCGCACATTTTCTCGCATCCGCATCCGCACCCGCATCCCCACTTTGGACTGCGGATGTCGTGCGGATGTGGACCGTTGAGATAAAATGTCATTAATAAGCGGAAATTATCAAATTCTACTATATTAATAGAAATAGTTCATTGTGCGCAAAAGTGATGCAAGCGACAAGACGAGAGGCTGTTCTTGTATGAAGTTACTCTCTTGCAACCTACTTAGATCCACGTTACAAAGCTGTTATTTTCACCTAGTACATTAGAACGAGTTAAATCATCACTTGGCAAAGCAGTTGAAGAGCTTCAATCTCTTGAATCTGTCGCTTCGCCACCCACCAAAAGAATAAAAGTTTCAGTGACAGAACCAACACCTTCAACAAGCAAATCTATCACAGAATCTGTCTCTCAGTTTCTTGAGTCAAGCAGCAATGACGAGACCTACGCGATGTCAAAAGATGTAGTAAAAATGATCGAGAGCTATCACCAAGAAAAACGCCTGGCTGCATGTGACAATCCTATTAGTTGGTGGAAAAATACGCAGAATATCTATCCATACTTGAGTAAACTTGCAAGGAAACATTTAGCCTGTCCTCCAACAAACGTACCAAGCGAGAGATTATTTAGCAGTGCTGGATTAATATATGATGAAAAGAGAAACAGACTGGCAGCAGAAAAGGCAGAAAAATTAATGTTCCTTAAGCATAACCTTCCTATAATTAAGTTTGAACATTAAACGATGAACATCTTAGTTTACTTTATTTTAATTACTCATTTATAAATATGCCTAATAAAACTTTAAACTTAATATAAATAGTTATCAAGCTAATTAAAGATCTCTTTCTATAAGGGTGGAGGTTGGGGAAAGAGGTCGGTGGGGGGCATTTGAGTTGGGTTCACGTCCCGCATCCTGGTAACACAATTATGGTTTCTAATTGTGGCTGAAACTCAACAAAATATAACGAATTTATTTGCAGACGAATTCACTAATTGATTTCTATATTAGTTAGATGCTTGATATTATTTTATATGTTCAGAGAAAAGTACAGCAATTATTGTACAATTAATCAATTATACTACATTATAGCTACAGCTCTCTCTATATAATAACTTATTATATACGTTAAACACAACAAATCTCGAATATATCCTAAAAAATAACGAAAATGTAGACATCCGCATCCGCATCCGCGGATGTTGAAATCAAACATCCTCATCCGCATCCGCATCCGCGGATGTGAAAAAAATGACATCCGCTACATCACTAATATATATATATATATATATATATACACACACACACACTATATATATATATATATATATATATATATACACAAACTCAGAATGGTTCCCTGAGAACATTATATGTTAAACACAGACCGTGCATGGCACAAGGAACTCTTCTGGGAAAATTAAATCCACTATAGTCCGAATAAGTAATGGTAAATGACAAATACCATAGTTTTTTTCCTTTTTCATGATTTTAGCCCGACGTGGGCAACGGGTCTCTCGCAAAGAGATCCCATAAATATAGCTTCCCTCACCAGCTATCTGCAAAGCAGACAGGATCCAGCTTTGGGACGTGGATCTAGGGTTTAAAGCAAACCTAGATCCCTACACTCAGAACCTCTATATAAGTAAAAGACTCGTTGCATTCACGTCGTGTTGAATAAATCAAAGAAAAAGGGGGTAACTATTGTATTTTTAGCCAAAAAAACCAAAACTTAAACCTCAACCGGGACATTGAGCGTCCACTTTTCAAGGCACGAAACACGTCCGTTTAGTATACACAAACTCAGAATGGTTCCCTGAGAACATTATATGTTAAACACAGACCGTGCATGGCACAAGGAACTGTCCCGGTTGAGGTTTAAGTTTTGTTTTTTTTGGCTAAAAATACAATAGTTACCCCCTTTTTCTTTGATTTATTCAACACGACGTGAATGCAACGAGTCTTTTACTTATATAGAGGTTCTGAGTGTAGGGATCTAGGTTTGCTTTAAACCCTAGATCCACGTCCCAAAGCTGGATCCTGTCTGCTTTGCAGATAGCTGGTGAGGGAAGCTATATTTATGGGATCTCTTTGCGAGAGACCCGTTGCCCACGTCGGGCTAAAATCATGAAAAAGGAAAAAAACTATGGTATTTGTCATTTACCATTACTTATTCGGACTATAGTGGATTTAATTTTCCCAGAAGAGTTCCTTGTGCCATGCACGGTCTGTGTTTAACATATAATGTTCTCAGGGAACCATTCTGAGTTTGTGTATACTAAACGGACGTGTTTCGTGCCTTGAAAAGTGGACGCTCAATGTCCCGGTTGAGGTTTAAGTTTTGGTTTTTTGGCTAAAAATACAATAGTTACCCCCTTTTTCTTTGATTTATTCAACACGACGTGAATGCAACGAGTCTTTTACTTATATAGAGGTTCTGAGTGTAGGGATCTAGGTTTGCTTTAAACCCTAGATCCACGTCCCAAAGCTGGATCCTGTCTGCTTTGCAGATAGCTGGTGAGGGAAGCTATATTTATGGGATCTCTTTGCGAGAGACCCGTTGCCCACGTCGGGCTAAAATCATGAAAAGGAAAAAAACTATGGTATTTGTCATTTACCATTACTTATTCGGACTATAGTGGATTTAATTTTCCCAGAAGAGTTCCTTGTGCCATGCACGGTCTGTGTTTAACATATAATGTTCTCAGGGAACCATTCTGAGTTTGTGTATACTAAACGGACGTGTTTCGTGCCTTGAAAAGTGGACGCTCAATGTCCCGGTTGAGGTTTAAGTTTTGGTTTTTTTGGCTAAAAATACAATAGTTACCCCTTTTTCTTTGATTTATTCAACACGACGTGAATGCAACGAGTCTTTTACTTATATAGAGGTTCTGAGTGTAGGGATCTAGGTTTGCTTTAAACCCTAGATCCACGTCCCAAAGCTGGATCCTGTCTGCTTTGCAGATAGCTGGTGAGGGAAGCTATATTTATGGGATTTCTTTGCGAGAGACCCGTTGCCCACGTCGGGCTAAAATCATGAAAAAGGAAAAAAACTATGGTATTTGTCATTTACCATTACTTATTCGGACTATAGTGGATTTAATTTTCCAAGAAGAGTTCCTTGTGCCATGCACGGTCTGTGTTTAACATATATATATATATATATATATATATTATACATACTCTATATGTCACGGTACATATCAATAGCGGACCAAGTCACAATTTTCAACCATTGTAATGTACATGTTTGTAAATTGTGACTTGGTCCGCTATTTATATGGACCGTGACTTATTTTTGGTTAGCAAGGTACTGGGTATTGATGGATACCGTAATGAAATTGACTGGATTCTTTGGATCTGATATATTTGCATGTCAGTTATAAATAGATATACTGTAGAGTGTAACATATTTGTGGATAGTTTATTATGACTTTGATCCTCTGGATCCAGAGATTCTATCTTTAGTTTTAAATTGATAATTAATTAGTTTTAAATTGACAATTATTTAGTTTTATAAAAATTGGTTGTTCCCAATGTACAGGCAGTTTTTACATAGTGGAGCCGCCTCGATGGGCCGACGTGGCCCCTAGTGTGCCCACTATAAAAATTTCTTATGTTCTTATGTTCCTTGTGGTTCGAAACCCATGTAAAATTGTAGGTCCCCTCCGCTACCACGGAGGACATGCACAATACAAAATTACGAACAGAGTAGGTAGACTAGCCATAAGTGGATCCTAGGTTCTTTGTTGGTCTGAAACATTATAACTTTATTATAACATTATTATATATATATATAATATATATATATATATATATATATATATATATATATATATATATATATATATGCATACTATATATATATATATATATATATATATATATATATATATATATATATTATATATATATATAGATGCAAGACAACCATAATAGAATAGCACAATAGAAAGCACAAATCGAAATTCTATCCAAACTCGCTTAGGAGATTTTGGTTTCTCATGTAAAAATGAATATTGACTATATAGGAATTATTCCTTGTTAATTTCTATACACACGCACACACACACACACACACACACACATATATATAGTCAATATTCATTTTTACATGAGAAACCAAAATCTCCTAAGCGAGTTTGGATAGAATTTCGATTTGTGCTTTCTATTGTGCTATTCTATTATGGTTGTCTTGCATCTAACCCTCGTCCCTAAATTTTATTAGATTATGCATACACATTGCATATGACAGGATTGGAACCTGTAGTTGTACTTCTTAGTCCTTAATACCCACTCTTTGTCTCTAATTCTTTTCTTTTAAATCTTCCCAATAATGACTTACACTGTACGTGTGACATAATTTGAATAACTATGACGTTATAAAAGTAACTTAATTTCCTTCATGTTTTCCATACCTTGAATACTGAATCACGTATTTATTATGTGGATATCTTTCATATTCTATGTATGGTAAATTCTTTAATAATAATAATAAAAACTTCATTCTCTATAAGTCATTATTTATACGTTGTGTCCTGTCTGGCGTTATGTAGTATAAATATTATTATTCGACCATATTCATCCATACGTCCATATCTTATCTTGACCATTATCCTTTATTAATTTTATTACTCATTCATTCTCCTACCTATTGTCTACTCATACCCTATCAACCTATCAGTCCATGTTTACTCGTGTCTATATTACGCACACAACCTATTGTGTTACGTACCAATATGTGTACAATAGTTTATGCATGCGTACATGTCCCCTAATGATCATGATTACGTACATAGTTACGTACATGTAAATACGTCCACATATATTCTTTTTACTTTTTCTTTTAATTATTTCACTCCTCGCAAGATATTCATAAATGTTTATGCAAGTGGTCAAATTCCGCTAACCACAGCAAAAGCGAACGCTTCTGAGATTAATACTTCTCTCGCTCTAATTCCAATTTATAAAACATTATCATTATATATATATATATATATATATATATATATATATATATATATATATATATATATATATACACCGTATGTGCCCATGTACTTTGTGTTATATTCCTAACATCTTAATTGTCTATAAATATGAAACACTGTAAAAGCAAAACAAAGCTATAGTTAACTGTTTAATTGTAATTAACTGTAATACTTTAATATAATGTACTTTAATGAAACTGTTTAATTGTAATTAACTGTAATACTTTAATATAATGTACTTAATATACTTTAACGAAACTGTTTAATTGTAATTAACTGTAATACTTCAATATAATGTACTTAATGTACTTTAATTAAACTGTAATTAATGATAACACTGGGTAACAAAATTTGAAAAATTTTCTGTTTATTGTGATTTTTCTGTCGTTTATTAATGATTTCTGGGCGCTGACTCCAAAAATGATATTAGGTTTGCTCTATCATCAACCGTTTCAAAAATATAGGTTATCACACTTTTCATATGGCAAAATATATAAAGGCTCACAAATATTTTCTGAAAATAAAAACACTATTGGAAATTAATGTTTATTGAGTCAAAATTGTTTGACAAACCCAAAATGGTGCAAAGGATATAATATTAGATCATCCCATAAGTAATCCGGCATTTTTTAATTTTTTTTTTTTTCATTTTTATCATTATTTTACGGGTAGAAATCAAACAACTCTTTGAAGTTATTTATATTTAAACAAATATTTATTTAAATATAAATAACTTCAAAGAGTTGTTTGATTTCTATCCGTAAAATAATGATAAAAATGAAAAAAAAAAAATTAAAAAATGCCGCATTACTTATGGGATGACCAAATATATATCATGAGGAGAACCGATAAGAGAATAACAAGCCTCGTTATGCAGTGTGCGTTCCTTAAAAATGCACTGAAGAACGCGACTTCCGCGTGTGAACATTCTTATCCTTTCTGATCAGCGACCATACGTAGTCTCCCATCATGGAAGCATCCCAATGGCCCTGGTACCTTTTCTCCATCGTTTGAATATCTTGATGGAATCTTTCGCCATGTTCTTCACTCACATCGCCCAGGTTATCACGAAAAAAGTCTACATGTGAATGCAGATAGTGTAATTTTAAAGACATACGGCACCCCATTTTGCCATAGCACTTAATCAAGTTTGACACTAACTCCTTATAGTTTGGTGCTTTCTGGTTGCCTAAAAACCCAAGAACCACATCACGGAAAGCACACCAAACCTCTTTTTCGATCGGAGTCATCTTGGCTTCAAGGTTCTTTGAATTCAACAGCGCCTTGACTTGTGGTCCTACAAAGATGCCAGCCTTGACTTTGGCCTCAGAGAGTTTAGGGAACATGACCAGAATCTGTTGGAAAACTTCCCCTCCAAAATCTAACGCAGTTACAAACTGCTTAATTAGACCCAACTTAATATGGAGAGGTGGTAACAGAACTATGTGAGGCTTCACAAGAGGTTCACTGAGTACATTGTACTTTCCTGGTTGCAGTCCTTCACGTGGAGGCCACTGAACTGTTTTATAGTGCTCAGTTGAACCCCTGCTATCCCACAGGCAAAGAAAACATGAATATTTAGTAAACCCTCCTTATAAACCTAACAGGAAACCAATCATTTTGAAATCACCAAACACGTCCCTGTTATATTATTCATACCTGATTTGAGTGAGCAGTTGTTTGACATTTTCATGGTCCTCTTTCATTTGAACAGAATGTGCAACTGGTATAGATGGATATTTGGATATTTGTTCCCATTCTGGAGTAGAACAGCGTTTAAACTCCGAGTTGAACTGTCAATAAACAGGCGCCACTCTGAGGGTATATGTGTTAACCCAATAGCTGTGAATAGACCATTAACCTCGCTGCAATAACAGAGAGAGCCATTGACATCGTAGAACCTTGCAAACTCTTCATGCCGCTTTCGTTATACAGTAGGGTGACAATAAAAATCGAAAGTTGGAGTTTTTTATTGGCCATTTGTTCAATGCTGCTACTACATGAGAAAACAATGTACTGTAAATATTAGGTCATTCAGATAATATTTAAGGGTGTCTCAAGTGAGGTAAATAATTCTTATTCATTAATATTTTTTTTAATTACTTATTACGATTGGAGTACGCCTGCACTTAAACTTTATGAATTAAAACTAACGTTTATTTACATTAATTAAAAAAAATATTAATTTATTTTTACTAGGTAATGAACAATTAATTTGTGTTATAAGGAGAATTATTTACCTCACTTGAGACACCCTTAAATATTATCTGAATGACCTAATATTTACAGTACATTGTTTTCTCATGTAGTAGCAGCATTGAAGAAATGGCCAATAAAAAACTCCAACTTTCGATTTTTATTGTCACCCTAATATATATAATATATATATATATATATATATATATAATATTATATATATATAAATAATATATATGTATATATATATATATATATATATATATATATATATATATATATATATATATATATACACACAGTATGTCCCACAAAAAAGTACACCCAACTTTAGATTGTACTAACTCCTCCAAAAATTGAGATATTTTGGATCTGTTTGTTTGATTTAATATAGCAAATTATTCTTTGTTAACGTTCAAATTTATTCATGTTTAAACGAATTAGTTGTTTAAGCATCTGTTTTTAACTGAAGGGTACAACAAAATGGATTGCGCAAAATTGGTCAATGAAAAAATAATGTGTGTGCTATCGATGTAATGAAAAGACAAATACATAATAATAGATACTTTAACATAATTTTAATAAGATATAAAGCAGATTTTTTTTTATTCCTTATTACAAAAGTTATGCTTAGTTTCGATTTCTTTCAACATGACCGCCATTCCTATCGATACAAATCTGGAGTCGAGCTCTCATCTTCCCCATCACTCTTTTGATAAGATCTGGATTGTCTTTTAACAAGTTGATTTGAGCTGTGATGCGAGTCCTCAAATCATCTAAATTGATAGGTTGTGATGCAAATACTCTATTTTTCAAATGACCCCATAAAAAGTAATCACACGGGATCAAGTCAGGGCTTCTGGGAGGCCATTCAATGTCATGGCCTGTAGCAATTACTCTTTGGTGGAAGACTTCCTGCAAGCGTTCCTTCACAATAACTCTCCTGTGAGCAGGAGCTCCGTCTTGCACCCACCAAATACGATTAAATCGGTTTCCATAAGCAATACGTATTTGTGGAAGGATTTCTCGGTCTATCATTTCTAGGTAAGCTTCACCATTTAGATTACCATCGTAAAAGACCGGGCCAATTAACGCTCCATTACCGCACAGTCCTACCCAGAGAGACAGTTTTTGTCTAGAGTTATTCTTTTCGTAGATATGATTTTCAGGTGGATGATTTTTTGGCGCATATTGACGGCAGATTTGTCTGTTCACTAGACCATTCATAAAAAAGGCCGCCTCATCTCCAACCACTAATTGTTCCGTGAATCTTTCTGGTTTTTCAAGAAACCAATGGCGGTCATGTTGAAAGAAAACGAAACTAAGCATAACTTTTGTAATAAGGAATAAAGAAAAATCTGTTTTGTATCTTATTAAAATTATGTTAAAGTATCTATTATTATGTATTTGTCTTTTTATTACATCGATAGCACACACATTATTTTTTCATTGACCAATTTTGCGCAATCCATTTTGTTGTACCCTTCAGTTAAAAGCAGATGCTTAAACAACTAATTCGTTTAAACATGAATAAATTTGAACGTTAACAAAGAATAATTTGCTGTATTAAATCAAACAAACAAATCCAAAATATCTCAATTTTTGGAGGAGTTAGTACAATCTAAAGTTGGGTGTACTTTTTTGTGGGACATATGGTATATATATATATATATATATATATATATAAAAACAAACGTTAATCAAAGGTTATATATATATATATATATATCTGACCGGCAATCGGAAGATCCTGGGTTCGATTCCCGGGTGGGTACCTCATTTTTTCATTTGTTTCGTTCTTTCGCTCTCATCTTGCGCGGTTAATTCTCCTATACAAAGCGTCGTTCTTTACGATAATATACTGCGTGTTTGCAGTATATATATATATATATATATATATATATATATATATATATATATACATATATATATATATATGTATATGTACATATACTATATATATATATATCTATATATCTATGTATATATATATATATATATATATATATATATATATATATATATATATATATATAATATATATATATATATATATACTATATATGTATATGTATAATTCTCCTATACAAAGCGTCGTTCTTTACGTTAATTATACTGCGTGTTTGCAGTTATATATATATATATATATATTATATATATATATATATATATATATATATAAAATGTTATAATGTTATAATGTTTCAGACCAACAAAGACCCTAGGATCCACTCATGGCTGGTCTACCTAACTGTGTTCGTAATCGTGTATACACATACGAGGAAAAGTGTAGGTGTGGCTGTAAAGACTGTACAGTAATGTAGAAATGTGTGTGCACCCATTATGGGTCTCCCATTTAAAGGTGTTTGTGGGGCAAGTGAAGATCATGAGTTTTTCAATACCTCACAGTACTATGGGGGGCACCGCTCGGCAGAGGAATCTCTTTAAATGGGGTGTGTAAGGACAGAGAGTATCCCCTAACCCAAGACGCTGCCTCCCTATATCCCACAACACTTGTGTTGAGCTGTGGGATCTATCCCCACAAAGCCTTAATTTTACTACCTTAAACTATACCCTTTCTATCAACATGCGCGTCCAATCGATTCTTAAACATGTTTATAGACGTGCTACTAATTACTTCTACCGGCAAACTATTCCAGCTATTTACTATTCTATGCGTAAAAAAGTTTTTCGCAACTGCTGTCTCGAACCTTCTACTTGTCAACTTACACCCGTTATTTCTAGTCCTATTATATTGAGATATTTCGAAAAAGCTATCTCTATCTACGTTATCAAACCCATTCATAATTTTGAAAACCTGGATTAGATCACCCCTTAACCTCCTAGTCTCGAGTGTAGTCAATTTTAACTCTTTAAGCCTATCCTCGTACGACTTTGACCTAAGAGACGGAATCATCTTAGTTGCTCGTCTTTGAACTCTTTCGATTTTGTCTATATCTTTGCGCATATGCCGATTCCAAAATTGGACCGCGTACTCCAAATGGGGTCTAACTAATGATTTATAAAGAGGAACTATAATATCGCGCGATTTGTACTCAAAATTTCGAGCTATAAAACCTAACACTTTGTTCGCCTTATTGACCGCCGCTGTACTTTGTTTCGCTACTTTTAAATCACCAGTGACTATAACTCCTAAATCTTTTTCCTGCTCTACGCTTGTTAAATCTTTCCCTGACATACTATACGCAAAATTACCGTTACGCGAACCTATATGCATAATTTTGCACTTATCCACGTTAAATCTCATTTGCCATGAGACTGACCAATCAACGATTTTATTCAGATCTTCCTGAATTTTACCTCTATCTTCGTCATTAATCGCCCTACCACCCAGCTTCGTGTCATCCGCAAACTTTGAAACTGTACTGACTAGGCCGACATCTAAATCGTTAATATATATAAGAAAAAGCAAGGGGCCCAATACAGAACCCTGAGGAACGCCACTCGCTACATTAGCCCAACACGACTCCGCTCCATCAACGACCACCCTCTGTTTCCTGCCTCGCAACCATTCTTCTAGCCAATTTATTACTACACCCCTGATTCCATGAGCCTTAGTTTTTTCAATCAGTCTTTTGTGCGGCACGGTGTCAAACGCTTTTTGAAAATCTAAATACACTACATCAACCGCCCGATGTCTATCGTAAACGTTAACCACGCTTTGGAAAAATTCTAAAAGATTAGTTAAGCAAGATTTGTTTCGCCTAAAACCGTGCTGCGTATTTCTGACCAGATTATGCACTTCTAAGTGTTCGACTATACGATCCCTAATTATTGATTCCAGTAGCTTACCTACAACAGACGTTAAACTGATTGGCCTATAATTTCCCGCCGCACCTTTATCGCCTTTCTTAAAGATAGGTGTTACGTTCGCTAACTTGAAATTATCTGGTACGCACCCCTCAGAAATAGACGCATTAAAAATCTTTGTTAGCGGCACAACAATGCTATCTTTTAATTCTTTTAGTTGTATGGGATATATGGAATCCGGACCCGGTGATTTACGCGTTTTCATTTTATCAATATAGCGCATTACTTCCCCTTCACTAACGACAATATTATCCAAAATATTACCATTATCAAAAGGTATTATGTCTTTGACCGTAGGGATATTCGTTACATCTTCTATAGTAAAAACTGACGTAAAAAAATCGTTTAGCAAGGTAGCCATTTCCTTGTTTTCAGAGACTAGATCTCCATTTCCATTTTTTAATGGACCTAAGACACTTTTTACTGGATTTCTATTATTGACGTATTGAAAGAATCGCTTGGGATTTTCTTTACCGTCACGAGCTATGGAGATTTCAAATTCGCGTTTTGACTTTTTTATTACACTTTTAGCTTCACGCCTTAGAGATATGTAGTTGTTTCGTAACAACAGATTATCTTTATCGGACTTGTATAGCCTATAAGCCCTCTCTCTACTCTTTATAATGTCTCCTACTCTAGAAGTAAACCACAAGGGCTTGTTGTTTACTTTCGCACGCTTAATTTTGTACGGTACACATTCCTCATTTATAGTCCTAAATACCTTTACGAACGATTCCCACATTAGTTTTGCGTTGGAGTTCCCCATTACGTTTTCCCAATTGACGTGTGAAAATTTATTTCGAAATTTACTAAAGTCTGCGTGCTGGAAGCTAGGAATTTTAGTAGAGTTAGTTGGTTTCGAGTGACTTACTGAGAGGACAAACTCTACCATATTGTGATCGCTATTGCTCAACGGTTCTATTACTTGAAGATCAGTAATTAGCCTATCATCCGTAGTTATTACTAAATCTAAAATACTGTCCAACCTCGTAGGTTCCCCAACCTTTTGAATAAGAAAGCTATCCTCGAGAAAATTAACTAAACGATTACCTTCCGCGTCTCCCTGCATTGTATCGTAATTCACGTTGGCGCAATTAAAGTCACCCATAACTAAAGCCTGCTCACTACCGATTATTCTCTTTAGTTCACGATATATATATATATATATATATATATATATATATATATATATATGTACAGGGTGTCCCAGGAGGAAATGTCAAGAATGCAACATTTCACTCTTTGGGTATTTCTAAGTAGAAAGTATTATATCGATATGGGTCTGATTCCCAACCGTTACCGAGATACTGGCCTCTACATTTGGGTAATTAAAACATAATAAAAAGGCGATCTTAGATACTATTTAATGACACTTGTGGTTTACAAAAAGTACAAACATACAATACACTATTGCACTTATTGCAGAATGGTTTCAAAGTGAACCCCTCCTTCTTCAATGCACGCGGCTAGCCTCCGATCCATCGAGTCTTGCCAAGGAAAACGCGGAAGTTCATTTCTGAGGTTTATGAACGCATCCTGTACACGTGCAACCAACTGCTCCCTAGTTTCGGGCTTACCCCGCTGATAAACGTTACTCTTCAAGAACCCCCAGACAAAAAAATAACGTAAATAAATAATGTGAGGATCTGCACAGTTGCCAATGTCTCATTAAATGTCATTGAATATTATCTAAGATCGGCTTTTTATTATGTTTTAGTTACGCAAATGTAGAGGCCTGTATCTCGGTAACGGTTGGGAATCAGGCACATGTCGATATAATACTTTCTACTTAGAAATACCCAAAGAGTCAAATGGTGCATTCTTGACATTTCCTCCTGGGACACCCTGTATATATATATATATATATATATATATATATATATATATATATACATACGCTATATATCTATATATATCATATATCTATATATATACTATATATATACTATATATATCGTGATCAGTCTTTCCTTTGAACAGACGTGTTTTATCGAGCGTCCAGTGTTACCACTTGAATAAGTGGTTTTCGTTGGTCTTTAAAAAAAAAAAAATAGTTTTTGGTGCATTCTTAACTAAATTACTTCGTGTTACTAATCATTCATTAAAGAATATATTTCATTTATTGACTTTATTCATTACTATATTATTTAATTAAAAACCAAGGCTTGTGCACGTGGCTTGCCTTGTTTGTTTCCCGAATCTATTACTACACGAAGTTTCAAAAGGTTGAAATTCCCTTGATTTGCCTTTTTTGTTTTTCAAATCTATCAGAAACGAGGTTTCATTAGGTTCATTTTCCCTTCCTTCAGCGGATCAAGTAGAGTGTGGTCACCCACCGTGGGAAAAAGGAAAAACAGAAAGAAAAAAGTCGGTCGAATAGCGCACAGATAAGTATTATTAATACTTTTTCTTTTACAGATCTTTCGTCGGTAGCTTAACTATATATTCATTTAGTATAAATTTGTTACAAGAACCTGTTTCTGCGTTTCAAGAACATTTTTGCAGGTTTGCGCAGGTGACGGCACAATAAGCACACGGTAGACCTACTTTGTAATTTATTAATTTCCAAACGCTCGTTTCTTCTTTTTTGTTTTTTTGTTTTTAAACTAATTAAAAGCATATCACCCCCGTCAAGTACTTGCAGTCGCTGTGAAGGGAAATTTGCCGATTACGCGTTTACAATGGTTAATAATAATGAACAGTTAGTTTGCAGGTGGTACTCAAGCATGGAAGTGCTGAGGAACGAGTTAGAACTTGAGAAGGAGGCCAGAGTGAGGCTTGAGGAAAGCCTGATGCTCGTGACGGCAAAATTAGAATCCCTTGAGACTCCAGGTACGACCCCTCCTGCCTCAGTTTCTACTAATAATATAAATAGTACTAATAGCCCTCTCTCTTACCCTAGTTCCCAACCCTTCGTTCAAGTGCGTAATGGAGCCCCATTGAGAAAACCTAAGACATGTCTACCAGTAATAACAAATAATAAGTTTTCTGTTTTTGGTTTCGAAGATGCTGATGAAACGGAAATGCGACTCGTTGGCGATTCCATTGTTCGAGGGCAGCTCGAAGAATTCTGTGGGAGAAAGCCCTATTTACGTCAGATTGAATACATCAAAGAAAAAGGGGTAACTATTATATTTTTAGCCAAAAACCAAAACTTAAACCTCAACTGGCAGAATTGAGCGTCCACTTTTCAAAGCACATAAAATGTCCGTTTCAAGATGGGAATGAACTCAGAATGGTGAAGATAGCGAGTCTTTTGCTTATATTGAGGTTCTAAATGTAGCAGGGCTAGGCTGCTTTAAACCCTAGATCCATGTCCCAAAGCTGGATCCTGTCTGTTTTGCAGGTAGGTGGTGAGGGAAGCTATATTTATGGGACCTCTTTGCGAGTGACCCGTTGCTCACATCGGGCTAACATCATGAAAAAGAAAAACTATGGTATTTGTCATTTACCATTACTTATTCGGACTATAGTGGATTTAATTATCCCAGAAGAGTTCCTTGTTCCATGCACGGTCTGTGTGTATCATAAAAAACCTCAGGCCACCATTCTGAGTTCATTCCCATATATATATATATATATATATATATATATATATATATATATATATATATATATATATATATATATATATTATATATCATAAAGAACGACGCTTGTATAGGAGAACATACCGCGCAAGATGAGAAGAGAGAACGAACAAATGAAAAAATGAGGTAACCACCCGGGAATCGAACTCGGGATCTTCCGATTGCCGGTCAGATATGATAACCACTACAGCATGGTCTTCAATCGATCAGAAGTCGTAATTCCTCTACATACGCGCAGAAACCAATGCCCCGAGGGGGGCACCTCCTCCATGCCGTATCTATATATACATTTCAATTGCAAAGAGCACGCAGTATAAATAACGTAAAGAACGACGCTTGTATGGAGAACATTCCGCGCAAGATGAGAAGAGAGAACGAACAAATGAAAAAATGAGGTAACCACCCGGGAATCGAACTCGGGATCTTCCGATTGCCAGTCAGATATGATAATTCCTCTACATACGCGCAGAAACCAATGCCCCGAGGGGGGCACCTCCTGCATGCCGTATCTATATATACATTTCAACTGCAAAGAGCACGCAGTATAAATAACGTAAAGAACGACGCTTGTATAGGAGAAAATTCCGCGCAAGATGAGATGGTTTCTGCGCGTATATAGAGGAATTACGACTTCTGATCGATTGAGGACCATAGTGTAGTGGTTATCATATCTGACCGGCAATCGGAAGATCCCGGGTTCGATTCCCGGGTGGTTACCTCATTTTTTCATTTGTTCGTTCTCTCTTCTCATCTTGCGCGGGATGTTCTCCTATACAAGCGTCGTTCTTTACGTTATTTATACTGCGTGCTCTTTGCAGTTGAAATGTGTATATATAGGGTGAACCAAATGTAGGTGGACAGTAAATGATAACGTTTATTTTGAGAATACATATTTAATTTTTTTGTATACTATAATACAAAATAAAATTTAAATAAATTTAGTTAATATTTAATATAATATAACACAAACACCATAGTTATAATGAACACCATAGTTATAATATAATATAACACAAACCGTATTCAACTACTGTCCACCTACTTTTGGTTCACCGTGTATAATATTATATATATATATATATATATATATATATATATATATATATATATATATATATATATATATATATATATATATATATATATTATAATGTTATAATAATGTTATAATAATGTTATAAAGTTTCCGACCAACAAAGACCCTAGGGTCCACTCAAGGCTGGTCCACCTAACTGTGTTCGTAATTGTGTATTGTGCATGTCCTCCGTGGTGGCGGAGGGGACCTACAATTTTACGTGGGTTCCGAACCACAAGAACATAAGAACATAAGAATTTTTTATAGTGGGCACACTACGGGCCACTTCGGCCCTTCGAGGCGGCTCCACTATGTAAAAACTGCCTGTACATTGGCAATGACTAATTTTTACAAAACTAAATAAATATCAATTTAAAACTAATTAATTATCAATTTAAAACTAATTAATTATCAATTTAAAACTAAAGATAGAATCTCTGGATCCAGAGGATCAAGTCATCATAGACTACTATCCACAAATATGTTACACTCTATATCTATTTATAACCGACATGCAAATATATCAGATCGAAAGAATCCAGTCAATTTCATTACGGTATCCATTAATACCAGTACCTTGCCAACCAAAAATAAGTCACGGTCCATATCACTTGCAGACCAAGTCACAATTTCCAACCATATACATTACAATATATATATTTAGGAGGAACAGTGTAGGTGTGGCTTTAAAAACTGTACAGTAGTGTAGAAATGTGTGTGTATATATATATATATATATATATATATATATATATATATATGTATATATATATATATATATATATATATATATATATATGATAATGTTATAATGTTATAATGTTTCACACCAACAAAGACCGTAGGATCCACTCATGGCTGGTCTACCTAACTGTGTTCGTAATTGTGTATTGTGCATGTCCTTCTTGGTGGCGGAGGGGACCTACAATTTTACGTGGGATCCGAACCACAAAGCATTAATTTTACTACCTTAAACTATACCAAATCTATCAGCATATGCGTCTAATCGATTTTTAAATATGTTTATAGATATGATACTAATTACTTCTACCGGGAAATTATTCCAGCTATTTACTATTCTATGCGTGAAAAAGTTTTTGGCAACTGCTGTCTCCAACCTTCTACTTGTCAACTTACACCCGTTATTTCTCGTCCTATTATACTGAGATATTTCGAAAAAGCTATCTCTATCTACGTTATCAAACCCATTCATACTTTTGAAAACCTGGATTAGATCACCCCTTAGCCTCCTAATCTCGAGTGTAATCAATTTTAACTCCTTAAGCGTATCCTCGTACGACTTTGACCAAAGCGACGGAATCATATTAGTTGCTCTTCTTTGAACTCTTTCGATTTCGTCTATATCTTTGCGCGTATGCGGATTCCAAAATTGGATCGCGTACTCCAAATGGGGTCTAACTAATGATTTCTAAAGAGGAACTATAATATCGCGCGATTTGTACTCAAAATTCCGAACTATAAAACCTAACACTTTGTTCGCTTTATTGACCGCTGCTGTACTTTGTTTCGCTACTTTTAAATCACCAGTGACTGCAACTCCTAAATCTTTTTCCTGCTATACGCTTGTTAACTCCTTCCCTGACATACTGTACGGAAAATTACCGTTACGCGAACCTATATGTAAAATTTTGCACTTATCTTTTTTAAATCTCATTTGCCATGTGACTGACCAATCAACGATTTTATTCAGCTCTTTCTGGATTTTCCCTCTATCTTCGTCATTAATCGCCCTACCACCCAGCTTCGTGTCATCTGCAAACTTTGAAACTGTACTGACTAGGCCGACATCTAAATCGTTAATATATATGAGAAAAAGCAAGGGGCCCAATACAGAACCCTGAGGAACGCCACTCGCTACATTAGCCCAACACGACTCCGCTCCATCAACGACCACCCTCTGTTTCCTACCTCGCAACCACTCTTCTAGCCAATTTATTACTACACCCCTGATTCCATGAGCCTTAGTTTTTTTCAATGAGTCTTTTGTGCAGTACGGTGTCAAACGCTTTTTGAAAATCTAAATACACGACAACAACCGCCCGATATCTATCATAAACGTCAACCACACTTTGAAAAAATTCTAAAAGATTAGTTAAGCAAGATTTGTTTCGCCTAAAACCGTGCAGCGTATTTCTAAGTTATGCAATTCTAAGTGTTCGACTATACGATCCCTAAATACTGATTCCAGTAGCTTACCTACAACAGACGTTAAACTGATTGGCCTATAATTTCCCGCCGCACCTTTATCGCCTTTCTTAAAGATAGGTGTTACGTTTGCTAACTTGAAATTATCTGGTACGCACCCCTCAAAAATAGGCGCATTACATATCTTTGGTAGCGGCACAACAATGCTATCTTTTAATTCTTTTAGTTGAATGAGATATATGGAATCCGACCCCGGTGATTTACGCGAATTTATTTTATCAATATAGCGCATTACCTCCCTTTCACTAACCACAATATTATCCAAAATATTACCATTATCAAAAGGTATTATGTCTATGACCGTTGGGATATTCGTTACATCTTCTATAGTAAAAACTGACGTAAAAAATTCGTTTTGCAAGTTAGCCATTTCCTTGTTTTCAGAAACTAGATCTCCGTTAACATTTTTCAAAGGCCCCAAGACACTTTTTATTGGATTTCTATTGTTGACGTATTGAAAGAATCACTTGGGGTTTTCTTTACCATCACAAGCTATGGAGATTTCAAATTCGCGCTTGGACTTTTTTATTACAATTTTCGCTTCACGCCTTAGAGATATGTAGCTGTTTCGCAACCACAAATTATCTTTATCGCACTTATGTAGCCAATAAGCCCTATCTCTACTCTTTATAATGTCTCCTGCTCTAGAAGTAAATCACAAGGGCTTGTTATTTACTTTCGCACGCTTAATTTTGTACGGTACACATTCCTCATTTATAGTCCTAAATACTGTTTCAAACGATTCCCACATTAGTTTTGCGTTGGATTTCCCCATTACGTTTTCCCAATTGACGTGTGACAATTTATTTCGATATTTACAAAAGTCTGCGTGCTGGAAGTTAGGAATTTTAGTCGAGTTAGTTGGTTTCGAGTGACTTACTGAGAGGACAAACTCTACCATATTGTGATCGCTATTGCTTAACGGTTCTATTAATTGAAGATCAGTAATTAGCCTGTCATCCGTAGTTATTACTAAATCTAAAATACTGTCCAACCTCGTAGGTTCCCCAACCTTTTGAATAAGAAAGCTATCCTCGAGAAAATTAACTAAACGATTACCTTCGGCGTCTCCCTGCATTGTATCGTTATTCACGTTGGTGCAATTAAAGTCATCCATAACTAAAGCCTGCTCACTACCTATTATTCTCTTTAGTTCACGATATAACGCTTCGTCCGTATCAGCTGTTTGATTAGGGGGCCTATATACAACCGTAGCAACAAGTTTGAAATCGTTCAATTTAAGTTCTGCTATAGTCGATTCTATCGGTTCTGGAATTGTGTGCCTTATTTCTATAACGTTCGCTATATTATCTTTGATATACAACATAACACCGCCTCCTCGCCTACTTATTCTGTTTTTAATGAAAAGTCTATAACCTCTAATTTGATACTCCCCTACAAAGTCACGTGTTTCAGTGCTAAGCCTCGATATATTCATCGCAATTAAATCAGTCTTTACACGCAATTAAAGTAAAAAAATTGTTTATTTTATTTCGTATGCTACGAGCATTTAAGGATAGAACCTTCACATTGTTTGTAATTGCGACACCTTCGCGAGCGCAGTGGAAATTTGTGGAATTTACCTGGGACCGTTCGAGTTACTGCAGCCTGAAAAGAAGAGACAGTATTATGAAATAGACTTCCTAAACGCGCAGCTCTAACGTCATTAAGATGAAGTCCATCACCGAGGAACAAGTCCCTCCTGCCGTAGAAACTGTTCCAACAATTTGCAAAATACACTCCTTCCTGTTGGCAAAGAGACTTTAGGTTACTGTTAATATAGGTCGTCTTGCTATAGAAATCGTTACGTTGGATAATTCGAGGAAGTATACCTGTTAAAACAATCTTATTAGTTTTTTCCTTTAATCGCTCTAGTAAGTCCCTGTACCTAGCCAGCAGTTCATCCGATCTAGAATTTAAAACGTTATTAGTACGGACATGAATAACATACGTTGTGTCTTCAGGGTAGCGTACGATTCAGCGCCGCCACTTCAGCGCCGACGTTACAGCGCCGTCATTTCAGCGCCAGGCCACTTCAGCGCCAGACTATTCAGCGACGGGCCCTTTCAGCGCCCGCCACAATAGTTTCAAGACAACTCAATAAAATGTGCAGGCTAAGGATCGATATATCTAATGAAAATAATTAATTAAATTTTTTATTTTAAAGAATTTATTTAATTACAGTAATTTATTTTAAAAGTAATATTTATTTAAGAGATTGATTTATTTAATTCAAAATTATTAGTAAAAACATTATATTTAAAATTGTCTAAAACAAAGGGTTAGCTTTCATTTTAGTTTAATAAATTGTGCCCAATTGCACGCAGGTACTCTATTTCATTTCTGTTCCCATATTCAGAAACAATTCTGGTACTTTTGCATTATCCTCCCAACACTAATTTTTTTTTATAATGGAAGGAAAATAAAGTACCATAACCAAAACCAAACCAACATTATACAAAGTTAATAACAACAAGTAATGTTAATAAAACAAGTAAAGTAAAAAAAAGTATAGTCAATAAAAACAACAGAGAAAATGACCGTCGCTGAAAGGGCCCGTCGCTGAATAGTCTGGCGCTGAAGTGGCCTGGCGCTGAAATGGCGGCGCTGAAGTGGCCCATCCCCGTGTCTTCAGAGGTACCGTCTGTGAAATGGTGAACACTATTGGTTATATCCTCCACCCTTGCACCACGGTAGCAGTAACGGCGCCTACGACGGGGGTTTCTTCCACAAAATTGGTCGAGCTGCCCTCGAACAATGGAATCGCTAACGAGTCGTACTTCCGGTTCGTCAGCATCTTCGAATCCTAAAACAGAAAACTTATTGTTTGTTATTACTGGTAGACATGTCTTAGGTTTTCTCAATGGGGCTCCCTTACGCACTCGAACGATGGGTTGGGAACTAGGGGAAGAGAGAGGGCTATTAGTACTATTTATATTATTAGTAGAAACTGAGGCAGGAGGGGTCGTAACTGGAGTCTGAAGGGATTCCAATTTTGCCGTCAGGAGCATCACGCTTTCTTCAAGCCTCACTATGGCCTCCCTCTCACGTTCTAACTCGTTCCTCAGCACTTCCATGCTTGAGCACCACCTGCAAACTAACTGTTCATTATTATTTAGACATTGTAAACGCGTAAGCGGCAAATTTCCCCTCACAGCGACTGCAAGTACTTGACGGGGGTGCCATGCTCTTAATTAGCTGAAAAACAAAAACAAATTAAAAAACAAAACTAAATAATTATCAATTTAAAACTAATTAATTATCAATTTAAAACTAAAGATAGAATCTCTGGATCCAGAGGATCAAGTCATAATAGACTACTATCCACAAATACAGGGTGTCCGAGAATTATCTGTACAATGTTTGGCTGTTATTAAAAGTCAACCATGAAGTGTAGAAATTCCAGTTTATCCCATTTTACAGAGAATCTCATTAAGTTTTTTCTGATACCAAGTTTTGACAAGTTTTTTAGAAATTCCAGTGTGTCCGAACATTATCTGTACAATTTCATCTTTTAATAAAATTCTTGATAACACACGTAAAATTCTTAAACAAGATTATTTAGAATCTGTATTTTCAAAAGTTTCTTTTATTAAAGTAACGTTGTTACAAACATTCGATATGTGCACCATTAGTGATTCGCAAACCATCCAATCGATACTCTAAATGTTGCCATGTACGCTGCAGCATATCCACATCAATTCGCTCAATAGCAGCTGTGATTCTTGCTTTTAAATCATCAATGTCTGTCACCCGCGTACATTTCTAAAAAACTTGTCAAAACGTGGTATCAGAAAAAACTTAATGAGATTCTCTGTAAAATGGGACAAGCACTGGAATTTCTACACTTCATGGTTGATTTTTAATAACAGCCAAAAATTGTACAGATAATTCTCGGACACCCTGTATGTTACACTCTATATCTATTTATAAACGACATGGAAATATATCAGATAAAAACAATCCTGTCAATTTCATTACGATATCCATCAATACCAATACCTTGCCAACGAAAAATAAGCCACGGTCTATGTCAATTGCGGACCAAGTCACAATTTAGAACCATATACATTACAATATAATTATATACTTAGTAGGAAAAGTGTAGGTGTGGCTGTAAAGACTGTACAGTAATGTAGAAATGTGTGTACACCCATTTTGGGTCTCCCATTTAAGGGTGTTTGTGGGGCAAGTGAAGATCATGAGTGTTTCAATACCTCACACTACTATGGGGGGCACCGCTCGGCAGAGGAATCTCTTTAAATGGGGTGTGTAAGGACAGAGAGTTTCCCCTAACCCAAGATGCTGCCTCCCTATATCCCACCGCACTTGCGTTGAGCTGTGGGATCTATCACTTAAATGTACATAATATATATGAAATAAACCAGTACCATTCATGCAATAAAAATGGGCTTAAACACTATCAGCAGATGTCCCTTGCAGACATCAAACTATCCAACCTTCTTTTGAAAGAATCAATTGTATCTGAAGTCACCACTTCTTCTGTCAGACTGTTCCAAAACTTAATTACCCTGTTTGTAAAACTATGTTTTCTTAAATTTGTTCTACATCTTGGCTTAAATATTTTCATACAATGACCTCTAGTCTGGTTATTGTGATCTTTAATGAAAAGAGAATTAAAATCTATCATATCCAACCCTAACTTTTACTACCTTAAACTATACCCAATCTATCAACATAGACGTCTTATCGATTTTTAAACATGTTTATAGACGTGCTCTCTCTCTCTCTCTCTCTCTCTCTCTCTCTCTCTCTCTCTCTCTATATATATATATATATATATATATATATATATATATATATAAACTGCAAACACGCAGTATAATTAACGTAAAGAACGACGCTTGTATAGGAGAATATACCGCGCAAGATGAGAGAGAGAGAACGAAACAAATAAAAAAATGAGGTAAACACCCGGGAATCGAACCCGGGATCTTCCGATTGCCGGTCAGATATGATAACCATTACACCATGGTTATCATATCTGACCGGCAATCGGAAGATCCCGGGTTCGATTCCCGGGTGGTTACCTCATTTTTTCATTTGTTTCGTTCTCTCTCTCTCATCTTGCGCGGAATATTCTCCTATACAAGCGTCGTTCTTTACGTATATATATATATATATATATATATATATATATATATATATATATATATATATATATATATATATATATACAGTATATATATATATATATATATATATATATATATATATATATATATATATATAAATAGTACTAATAACCCTCTCTCTCACCCTAGTTCCCAACCCTTCGTTCGAGTGCCTAATGGAGCCCCATTGAGAAAACTTAAGACTTGTCTTCCAGTAATAACAAACAATAAGTTTTCTGTTTTAGGTTTCGAAGATGCTGATGAACCGGAAATACGACTCGTTGGCGATTCCATTGTTCGAGGGCAGCTCGAGGAATTCTGTGGGAGAAACCCTCGTTGTAGAAGCCGTTACTGCTACACTGGTGCAAGGGTGGAGGATATAAGTAATAGTGTGGCCATTTTACAGACGGTACCTCTGAGGACACAATGTATATTATTCATGTCGGTACTAATAACGTTTTAAATTCTAGATCGGAAGAACTGCTGCCAAGGTACAAGGACTTACTAGAGCGATTAAAGGAAAAAACTAATAAAATTGTTTTAACAGGTATAATTCCTCGAATTATCCAACGTAACGATTTCTACAGCAAGGCGACCTATATCAATAATAACATAAAGTCTCTTTGCCAACAGGAAGGAGTGCATTTTGCGAATTGTTGGAACAGTTTCTACGGCAGGAGGGACTTGTTCCTCGGAGATGGACTTCATCTTAATGACGTTGGAGCTGCGCGTTTAGGGAGACTATTTCATAATACTGTCTCTTCTTTTCAGGCTGCCGTAACTCGAACGGTCCCTGCGTAATTTCCACAAATTTCCCCTGCGCTCGAGAAGGTGTCGCAATTACAAACAATTTGAAGGTTCTATCCTTAAATGCTCGTACCTACGAAATAAAATAAACGAATTTTTTTCTTTAATTGCTTGTAAAGACTATGATTTAATTGCGATAAATGTATCGAGGCTTAGCACTGAAACTCGTGACTTTGTAGGGGAGTATCAAATTAGAGGTTATAGACTTTTTGTTAAAAACAGAATAGGTAGGCGAGGAGGCGGTGTTATGTTTTATATCAAAGATAATATTGCGAACGTTATAGAAGTAAAGCACACAATTCCAGAACTGATAGATTCGACTATAGCAGAACTTAAATTGAACGATTTCAAACTTCTTGTTGCGGTTATATATAGGCCCCGTAATCAAACAGCTGATACGGACGAAGCGTTATATCGTGAACTAAAGAGAATAATAGGTAGTGAGCAGGCTTTAGTTATGGATGACTTTAATTGCACCAACGTGAATTACGATACAATGCAGGGAGACGCGGAAGGTGATCGTTTAGTTAATTTTCTCGAAGATAGCTTTCTTATTCAAAAGGTTGGGGAACCTACGAGGTTGGACAGTATTTTAGATTTAGTAATAACTAACGATGATAGGCTAATTACTGATCTTCAATTAATAGAAACGTTAAGTAATAGCGATCACAATATGGTAAAGTTTGTCCTCTCATTTAGTCAGTCGAAACCAGCTAACTCGACTAAATTTCCTAACTTCCAGCATGCAGACGTTTGTAATTATCGAAATAAATTGTCACACGTCAATTGGGAAAACGTAATGGGGATCTCCAACGCAAAACTAATGTGGGAATCGTTTGAAACAGTATTTAGGACTATAAATGAGGAATGTGTACTGTACAAAATTAAGCGTGCGAAAGTAAACAACAAGACCTTGTGGTTTACTTCTAGAGTAGGAGACATTATAAAGAGTAGAGATAGGGCTTATAGGTTACATAAGTGCGATAAAGACAATTTGTGGTTAAGAAACAACTACATATCTCTAAGGCGTGAAGCGAAAAGTGTAATAAAAAAGTCAAAGCGCGAATTTGAAATCTCCATAGCTCGTGCGGTACAAAAAACCCAAGCGAATCTTTAAATACTTGAACAATATAAATCCAGTAAAAAGTGTCTTGGGGGCAGTTGAAAAATGTAAACGGAGATCTAGTTTCTGGAAACAAGGAAATGGCTAACTGCTAAACGAATTTTTTATGTCAGTTTTTACTATAGAAGATGTAACGAATATCCCTACGGTCATAGACATAATACCTTTTGATAATGGTAATATTTTGGATAATATCGTGGTTAGTGAAGGGGAGGTAATGCGCGATATTGATAAAATGAAAATGCGCAAATCACCAGCGCCGGATTCCATATATCCCATACAACTAAAAGAATTAAAAGTTAGCATTGTTGTGCCGCTAACAAAGATTTAATGCGTCTATTTCTGAGGGGTGCGTACTAGATAATTTCAAGTTAGCAAACGTAACACCTATCTTTAAGAAAGGCGATAAAGGTGCGGTGGGAAATTATAGGCCAATCAGTTTAACGTCTGTTGTAGGTAAGCTACTGGAATCAATAATTAGGGATCGTATAGTCGAACACTTAGAATTGCATAACTTACTTAGAAATACGAAGCACGGTTTTAGGCGAAACAAATCTTGCTTAACTAATCTTTTAGAATTTTTTCAAAGTGTGCTTGACGTTTATGATAGATATCGGGCGGTTGTTGTAGTGTATTTAGATTTTCAAAAAGCGTTTGACACCGTACCGAACAAAAGACTCATTGAAAAAAACTAAGGTTCATGGAATCAGGGGTGTAGTAATAAATTGGATAGAAGAGTGGTTGCGAGGTAGGAAACAGAGGGTGGTCGTTGATGGAGCGGAGTCGTGTTGGGCTAATGTAGCGAGTGGCGTTCCTCAGGGTTCTGTATTGGGGCCCTTGCTTTTTCTTATATATATTAACGATTTAGATGTCGACCTAGTCAGTACAGTTTCAAATTTTGCGGATGACACGAAGCTGGGTGGTAGGGCGATTAATGACGAAGATAGAGGTAAAATCCCGGAAGATCTGAATAAAATCGTTGATTGGTCAGTCACATGGCAAATGAGATTTACCGTCGATAAGTGCAAAATTTTACATATAGGTTCGCGTAACGGTAATTTTTCGTATATAATGTCAGGGAAGGAGTGAACAAGCGTAGAGCAGGAAAAAGATTTAGGAGTTATAGTCACTGGTGATTTAAAAGTAGCGAAACAAAGTACAGCAGCGGTCAATAAAGCGAGGAATGTGTTAGGTTTTATAGCTCGGAATTTTTAGTACAAATCGCGCGATATTATGGTTCCTCTTTATAATTCATTAGTTCGACCCCATTTGGAGTATGTTATCCAATTTTGGAATCCGCATATGCAAAAAGATAGAGACAAAATCGAAAGAGTTCAAAGACGGGCAACTAAGATGATTCCGTCGCTTAGGTCAAAGTCGTACAAAGATAGGCTTAAGTAGTTAAAATTGACTACACTCGAGACAAGGAGGCTAAGGGGTGATCTAATCCAGGTTTTCAAAATTATGAATGGGTTTGATAACGTAGATAGAGATAGCTTTTTCTAAATATCTCAGTATAATAGGTCTAGAAATAACGGGTGTAAGTTGACAAGTAGAAGGTTCGAGATAGCAGTCGCCAAAAACTTTTTTACGCATATAGTAGTTTGCCGGTAGAAGTAGTAGCACGTCTCTAAACATGTTTAAAAATCGATTTGACGCATATGTTCTACAGATCTACAGAAGCTAAGGCTACCAAAGACCCTAAGATCCACTTTAAGGTTAGCCCGATGGAAAGGAAAGAGTAGGGTGTTAAGATAAGAGAATAAGGGGTTAAGTAAGTAGCAAAACCTATTACTCGTGGATTAACATTCATTCAGAAAAAGAGAAAAAAGACTCATCATTATCATCCGCCGGCCACTGCCGACAAGTCGGAAAAATAGTCGAAGAGAATAAGAAAGGCGTGAAAGATGAAAAGAAGTAAAATAAGAACGCTTACAAACCATGCAAACACAGTCTTAACTCACTGTCATACCATGCAAACTACAGACATTTAAGTAGAGTTACAGACATGCAAGTAAGGAGAGGATAAGAAAAATATAGAAAAAAGAGGGTAAAGTTAAACTAAAAGTGGATTAGTTTACGCTAGGAGCTACAACTACGTTCGTGTTAGTCTAATTTTTTTTTTTATTAATTTTTTGCTGGCACATCATACGCTGGCATGCCACAAACTGGCATTATCGTCAACCGACTCATCCTCGACCACCAGAGCTCCTGTTGCTAATTGTTTTGGTACTTTTGCATTATCCTCCCAACACTAATTTTTTTTTATAATGGAAAGAAAATAAAATACGTTAGCAAAACACTTGCGGCAGGCTGTTTTTAACCTAAACTAACCTAACCAAACCTAATCCCAACACTAATTTTTTTTATAATGGAAGGAAAATAAAGTACCATAACCAAAACCAAACCAACATTATATAAAAAAATTAGTGTTGGGAGGATAATGCAAAAGAACCATTGTTTTTTTTTATTTTAAACAACGTTATTATTTTTAAAATGAATATCTAGACGGTTCTTAAACATATTAAGGCTGGTAGAGTTCACGACGGGGGCGGGAAGATTATTCCATTTATCAATTACTTTAAACGTAAAGAAGTTTTTAGCGATATTAGTAATGAAATGTCTGCCACGCCACTTAAATCAGTTATTACGAGTATTGCTATTATCGAAAGTGAACAGTTTGTCAAAATTTACGTTATCGATGTTATTAACGATTTTGAAAACTTCAATAAGCCCCCCTTAATCTCCTAGTTTCGAGTGAATGCAAGACTAACTCTTTAATCCTATTTTCATAAGGCTTGTTGCGCAATGACGGAATTAGTTTAGTGGCACGACGCTGAACCCTTTCTAACCTATCAATATCCTCACGCAAATAGGTGCACCAAAACTGAACGGCATATTCTAAATGAGGCCTGACTAGGGACTTGTAAAGGGGCTATATAATATCCTTCGATTTAAATTCGAAATTACGCGCAATGAAGCCTAACATCCTATTATCTTTTGCGCAAGACTACAGACACTGGTTCCTAACTTTTAAATCTTTAGATACGCGTACGCCTAAATCTACTTCCTCGTCAACGCTCGCTAACTCCCTATCATCCATCGTGTACATGTAATTATTGTCACGAGAACCTACATGCAAAACTTTACATTTGTCTAAGTTAAATTGCATCTGCCACTTATCCGTCCACTCCATAATCCTATTTACATCGTCTTGGAGCCTATTTCTATCGTCCTCGTTAACAACCTTACCGCCTATTTTAGTATCGTCCGCGAATTTTGACACGTTACTAGTCAATCCTACATCTATGTCGTTAATGTAAATTACGAATAGCAATGGGCCTAACACTGAACCCTGTGGGACACCGCTACCTACATCCAACCACCCCGATTCACTACCATTAACAACGACCCTCTGTCTCCTAGCACGAAGCCATTCCTCTAACCAGTTAGCTACCTGACCGCGTATACCGTGCGCTTTAACCTTCGCAATTAATCTTCTATGCGGAACTGTATCGAACGCCTTTTTAAAATCTAAATAAATAACGTCAGCCGCTCTATGCCTATCGTATTCGCGCACTATTTCGTTATAAAATTCTAACAAATTAGTTAAACAAGATCTATGGCGTCGAAACCCATGCTGACTACTATTAATCAAATCTCTACTTTCTAAGTGATCGATGATACGATCCCTAACTACGGATTCCAAAAGTTTACCTACAATTGACGTTAAGCTAATGAGCCTATAATTACTAGATACCGTGCCGTCGCCTTTTTTAAAAATAGGCGTGACGTTAGCTAATTTGAAGTCTTCAGGAATAATCCCCGTTTCGAGTGACTGATTAAAAATCTTCGTTAAGGGGCCTACGATAACGTCTTTCAAATCTTTCAAATGTCTGGGATAAAAAGCGTCAGGGCCTGGAGCCTTGCTAACTTTTAGCCTATCGATATAATGCGCAATCTCACCCTCGTAAACAGTTTTCATCCAAAATAGTCTCGCTACTAAATGGAACGATATCGTCCACGTCGGGGACATTATTTACGTCTTCTACGGTAAAAACTGTCGCAAAAAAGTTATTGAAAATACCCGCCATCGCCTGAGCGTCAGAAGCCAAAGCGCCGTTAACATCCACTAGAGGGCCTATGTTATCTTTTATCGGCTTACGATTATTGACGTATTCAAAAACTTTTTTGGATTATGTTTACTATCCGCAGCTATAAGTATCTCTAAATTACGCTTAGCATTCCTAACTGATCTTTTAACCTGACGTCTAAGCTCGATATATCTATTAAAGTTAGCTGCCGTGCCATTGCGCTTATTAAGTCTATACGCTCTGTTACGCTCGTTTATGAACTCGCCTATTTCCCTAGTCCACCACTTGGGCCTACCATGATTTCTAGCGCGCTTGGGCCTACGAGGAATAAACTCCCTTTCAATATTCATAAAACTTTCTTTAAACGCCTCCCAATGCAAATTTGTGTCATTACCCATAAATAAGTTATCCCAGTCCACTACTCATCCTATCCGCAAAACTATCAAAATTAGCCCTACGAAAATCAGGACTTCTATTACGTTACTATCCTTAGTGTTTTCTATCGATAACTTAAACCTAAGAATTTGATGATCACTACATCCTAAACTCTCGCCTACTTCTAAACTATCGACTATATTTTCGCCGTTCGTCATCACCAAATCTAAAATATTGTCACGCGCGTTGGTTCGGTAACTATCTGTCGTAAAAATTATCCTCCATGAACTCAATCAATCTCAAACCCTCCTCATTACCAGTAAAAGTCTCGTAATTAACATTAGGGCAGTTAAAGTCTCCGACAATTATACTATTCCGATTGTCAATAAAGTTACCAAGAAGTGAGTAAAATCTAGTATCGGTGTCGAAGGGTTGAACGGGAGGTATAAACAACAACAAAATTAAAACTAATACTACGCGCCCTAACTTCAACACATATCGCATTAATTGCTGCCGGAAAATCTATCTTAACCTCGATAGCCCTAAGGGAATTACGAATGTACAGCAAAACGCCGCCACCAATCCTATGTAACCTATCATTAGTAAAGAGTTTAAAACCCGGTATATCAAGTTCCCCCAACAAGTCCCGAGTCACGGTATTTAACCACGTTTCAGTGATAGCAACTATATCGTAGTTGCCGGAATAAATTATCGCCTTAAATTCATTTAATTTATTTCTAATACTACGCGCGTTACAATAAAAGACGTTTAAGTTATTTTTTATACGGGCCGGCGTTTTAAACTATTTTTCACGTCGGGCCCGCGTTCCCCGGACCCACAACGTTTAAAGAAGGCTTCGACCTATACAGCTTTCGCACGTTTTCGTCTATTAACCTACCTAGCCTAGCATTACCTATTTCATTAAAATGCACCCCATCTTTTATAAAAAGGCTAGGATCACTGAATTCGGACCACAGCTTTACGAAGGGTACATTTTCCTCAGCACAAATCTCTTCTAATTTATTATTAAAAATATTGTTTTTGACGTAATCCTAAGACCCAACCCGTGCCTAGGGGTAATACCTAGAACTAAAGACCTATCTGACCTCGCCTTCAGGGACCTAATTAACCCCTATATCTCTCCAAAAGGTCAGGCACTCTCGTATCGGGCCTATACGAGTCGTTGCCTCCTACCATCGTCACCAACATCGAGTGACGGGAGGCAACGTCAATCCTATCCACTTCGTCTCTAACTCTGTCAACCCTGGCCCCTGGGAGACAGACCCTCCTCCTCTTGGTTGGATGCCGTTCAACGAACTCTTTGTCCGTGGCGCACTAAAGAGTCCCCAATTAAAATAGTTTCCCCCTCATTCACGTCCCTTTCCAAATGGGCGAAAGGGTTCGAAACCTCGATAGGGGGGGGGATTCCTATCACCTAACGTACGCGGCGTAGCTCCACCCTTAACTTCTCTAAATCCCTCCCCATCTACTACTCTCGGACCAACCTTAACCCCTTCCTCAATCCAACCTTCCCGACAAGCTACGCACCTCACCCTTCAAATTACTAACGTCTTCAACGTTAGTGTTGGTTCGGCTTTCGTCAACCGTAGCCCTACCCCTGCCCTCATCAAGCGTTGCAAGTCTTTCGGTTACCTCACGTACACTGCGTTTTATGTCAACTATTTCCTCCATTAATTCGCAAAAGAAACAAACTGATCTCTCGGTAAACGCCATAGGACTGCCGTTATAATCTTTAAATTCCGAATACCACCGGCTTACCCTACACCTAACACACGACGCTTTCTGCGACGGCATCGCGCAGTTAAAAATTAGTTTATAACCGTTACAAGTTCAAATTAAATTAAGCCGGCACTCTTTGAAAACTTCTAAATCGCTAAAAACCACTAATATTCAATTACTTAACTATAACAATGTGAATATAAACGCAAGTATATAAAATTCAAAACTTTCCAAAAGTAAAATTCTTAGCAATATGCAAAAGTAGATGCAATATCAGAGAGCTCGAAATGCGTCGTTCAGTATAGTTGAAGGTAGTAAAATTAAAGCTTTGTGGTTCGTAACCCACGTAAAATTGTAGGTCCCCTCCGCCACCACGGAAGACATGCACATTACACAATTACGAACACAGTTAGGTAGACCAGCCATGAGTGGATCCTAGGGTCTTTGTTGGTTTGAAACAGATATATATATATATATGTATATATCTACTATATATATATATATATATATATATATATATATATATATATATATATATACATACACATATATATACACACTATATATATATATATATATATATATATATATATATATATATATATATACATACACATATATATACACACTCTATATATATATATATATATATATATATATATACATACTCTATATGTCACGGTCCATATCAATAGCGGACCAAGGCACAATTTACAACCATTGTAATGCACATGTTTGTAAATTGTGACTTGGTCCGCTATTGATATGGATCGTGACTTATTTTTGGTTAGAAGTGACTGGTATTGATGGATACCGTAATGAAATTGACTGGATTCTTTGGATCTGATATATTTGCATGTCAGTTATAAATAGATATACTGTAGAGTGTAGAGTGTAACATATTTGTGGATAGTCTATTATGACTTTGATCCTCTGGATCCAGAGATTCTATCTTTAGTTTTAAATTGATAATTAATTAGTTTTAAATTGACAATTATTTCGTTTTATAAAAATTGGTTGTTCCCAATGTACAGGCAGTTTTTACATAGTGGAGCCGCCTCGATGGGCCGACGTGGCCCCTAGTGTGCCCACTATAAAAAATTCTTATGTTTTTATGTTCCTTGTGGTACGAAACCCACGTAAAATTGTAGGTCCCCTCCGCTACCACGGAGGACATGCACAATACAAAATTACGAACACAGTTAGGTGGACCAGCCATAAGTGGATCCTAGGGTCTTTGTTGGTCTGAAACATTATAACTTTATTATAACATTATTATATATATATATATATATATATATATATATATATATATATATATATATATATATAAATTAACAAGGAATAATTCCTATATTGTCAATATTCATTTTTACATGAGAAACCAAAAACTCCTAAGCGAGTTTGGATAGAATTTCGATTTGTGCTTTCTATTGTGCTATTCTATTATGGTTGTCTTGCATCTAACCCTCGTCCCTAAATTTTATTAGATTATGCATACACATTGCATATGACAGGATTGGAACCTGTAGTTGTACTTGTTAGTCCTTAATACCCACTCTTTGTCTCTAATTCTTTTCTTTTAAATCTTCCCAATAATGACTTACACTGTACGTGTGACATAATTTGAATAACTATGACGTTATAAAAGTAACTTAATTTCCTTCATGTTTTCCATACCTTGAATACTGAATCACGTATTTATTATGTGGATATCTTTCATATTCTATGTATGGTAAATTCTTTAATAATAATAATAAAAACTTCATTCTCTATAAGTCATTATTTATACGTTGTGTCTTGTCTGGCGTTATGTCCTATAAATATTATTATTCGACCATATTCATCCATACGTCCATATCTTATCTTGACCGTTATCCTTTATTAATTTTATTACTCATTCATTCTCCTACCTATTGTCTTCTGATACCCTATCAACCTATCAGTCATGTTTACTCGTGTCTATATTACGCACACAACCTATTGTGTTACGTACCAATATGTGTACAATAGTTTATGCATGCGTACATGTACCCTAATGATCATGATTACGTACATAGTTACGTACATGTAAATACGTCCACATGTATTCTTTTTACTTTTTCTTTTAATTATTTCACTCCTCGCAAGATATTCATAAATGCTTATGCAAGTGGTCAAATTCCGCTAACCACAGCAAAAGCGAACGCTTCTGAGATGAATACCTTCTCTCGCACTAATTCCAATTTATAAAACATTATCATGTTATATACATATATATATATATATACACACACCGTATGTGCCCATGTACTTTGTGTTATATGCTTAACATCTTAATTGTCTATAAATATGAAACACTGTAAAAGCAAAACAAAGCTATAGTTAACTGTTTAATTGTAATTAACTGTAATACTTTAATATAATGTACTTAATGTACTTTAATGAAACTGTTTAATTGTAATTAACTGTAATACTTTAATATAATGTACTTAATGTACTTTAATGAAACTGTTTAATTGTAATTAACTGTAACACTTCAATATAATGTACTTAATGTACTTTAATGAAACTGTAATGATAATAACACTGGGTAACAAAATTTGAAAAATTTTCTGTTTATTGTGATTTTTCTGTCGTTTATTAATGATTTCTGGGCGCTGACTCCAAAAATGATATTAGGTTTGCTCTATCATCAACCGTTTCAAAAATATAGGTTATCACACTTTTCATATGGCAAAATATATAAAGAAGGCTAACAAATATTTTCTGAAAATAAAAACACTATTGAAAATTAATGTTTACTGAGGCAAAATTGTTTGAGAAACCCAAAATGGTGCAAAGGATATAGTATTAGGTCATCCCATAAGTAATGCGGCATTTTTTAATTTTTTTTTTTCCATTTTTATCATTATTTTACGGATAGAAATCAAACAACTCTTTGAAGTTATTTATATTTAAATAAATATTTAAATATAAATAACTTCAAAGAGTTGTTTGATTTCTATCCGTAAAATAATGATAAAAATGAAAAAAAAAAAATTAAAAAATGCCGCATTACTTACGGGATGACCTAATATATATCATGAGGAGAACCGATAAGAGAATAACAAGCCTCGTCATGCAGTGTGCGTTCCTTAAAAATACACTGAAGAACGCGACTTCCGCGTGTGAACATTCTTATCCTTTCTGATCAGCGACCATACGTAGTCTCCCATCATGGAAGCATCCCAATGGCCTTGGTACCTTTTCTCCATCGTTTGAATATCTTGATGGAATCTTTCGCCATGTTCTTCACTCACATCGCCCAGGTTATCACGAAAAAAGTCTACATGTGAATGCAGATAGTGTAATTTTAAAGACATACGGCACCCCATTTTGCCATAGCACTTAATCAAGTTTGACACTAACTCCTTATAATTTGGTGCTTTCTGGTTGCCTAAAAACCCAAGAACCACATCACGGAAAGCACACCAAACCTCTTTTTCGATCGGACTCATCTTGGCTACAAAGATGCCAGCCTTGACTTTGGCCTCAGAGAGTTTAGGGAACATGACCAGAATCTGTTGGAAAACTTCCCCTCCAAAATCTAACGCAGTTACAAACTGCTTAATTAGACCCAACTTAATATGGAGAGGTGGTAGCAGAACTATGTGAGGCTTCACAAGAGGTTCCCTGAGTACATTGTACTTTCCTGGTTGCAGTCCTTCACGTGGAGGCCACTGAACTGTTTTATAGTGCTCAGTTGAACCCCTGCTATCCCACAGGCAAAGAAAACATGAATATTTAGTAAACCCTCCTTGTAAACCTAACAGGAAACCAATCATTTTGAAATCACCAAACACGTCCCAGTTATATTATTCATACCTGATTTGAGTGAGCAGTTGTTTGACATTTTCATGGTCTTCTTTCATTTGAACAGAATGTGCAACTGGTATAGATGGATATTTGGATATTTGTTCCCATTGTGGAGTAGAACAGCTTTTAAACTCCGAGTTGAACTGCCAATAAACAGGCGCCACTCTGAGGGTATATGTGTTAACCCAATAGCTGTGAATAGACCATTAACCTCGCTGCAATAACAGAGAGAACCATTGACATCGTAGAACCTTGCAAACTCTTCATGCCGCTTTCGGTATACAGTGCTCTTGCAGTCTTCTCCAAGCAAATTCCACTCTTTGAGTCTGGAGGTCAGAAGCTCAGACCCTGATTTCGTCAAACCCAAATCTCTAATTAAGTCGTCCAATTCCCTCTGATTTGGAAAGTGAGGGTTTGTACTGAAAGTTACTGTATATTCTTCATCATGACTGTTTTCACCAGCCGACATCTCAGATGAGCTAGCTGCATCCTCATTTTCAACCTGCAAAGCAAAGAAACAAAATATAGGCATAGCTATATATGTAGAAGAGCATCAGCACTAAGAAAAATCGACACATAATGACCCACAGTCTGTAAATACAGAAGGTAAAGTAATGGATAGATACCTGTTCTGGTGGACGTGGTATTGGAAGACCTTCGCCATGTGGTACAGGAGCTGTGGACGACGCTATGCTTTGATACTGAAGAGTCTGCCTTCCTTTAACTTTCCTGTACTTAGAAATATCTACATTGCAGTAGTAGCAATCGTCATCGTGGCTCTTTGGTTCTCTCCATATTCTGGGTACCGCAAAGGGCATTGCCTTGCGTACTCCCCGCAGCCACCCTTCAAGTGTGGAGCGGCAGCTTCCACAGATCACATGGGGTGCCCAGGGCTTATCTTGGTCACCCATAGGCATACTAAAATAGAGCCGAAACGCGATCCAGAACTTGGTGCCTTTTACAATCTTGTGCGATACTTGCTTGGGGCCTATGTAATACCCACAAACGTAGCAGAATATATCCGGCGAGTGTTTTCAAGTTCTAGTTGCCATTCTCTTTACCAAACTGTACTACATTAATCATAACCTGCAGATATAGAGAGGAGTTATTAAATTTGCAACAGATTACAGATTCCAGAAAAAAGATGTATTCACAACACTGAAATAATGTTCGCAATAAAAAAGGATCGACAACACATAAATCGTCAGCACAGAGAAGCACAGAAACACAGTACCTCAGTGCTGGTAACCATCAGACAAACAATCTGCTTTCTTTGTGTGCTCACACTTACTGACTTCTCAGACTCTGTGCTCTTCTTTATATAGCACAGTGGAAGTTTCGGGCAATTTCTAGAGCAAGAAACTGTCAACGAACATCCGGATTGTTCTCAACAATTCCTGATTATTCTGATATTGCTGCGCCCATAATAACATTATACTGGTAAAACATGAACAATGGATTATCTCTGAAACCATTGATGATACACACAAACCAAGGCCAGATTTGGACTCAGCGCCCACAAATGCATATAAAAACATAAAAAGTGTTACACAGTGTAATTTATAATGTAATTAATATACTTTAATTAATGATAATAATTTAATATAATGTAATTAATGTACTTTAATAAAACTATAATTAACAATAATAAGCGAATGTGAATTAATTGGTAATTATAATCGTAATTGTAATAAACGAAAATTACAACGTACACAGTGATGTATTTGGGATTGTACTCCATGTACGACCCGACATTATGTCGCCATTTAGGAATGTATACTCGGCGATACTGTTATTATTTTTATTATTATTTTTCCGGTGGGATAAATTTTGATGTGCTTTCTACTTTGCCAAATAATTGGTGACTTGTTCTTTTTAAAATTTCTTAGTCATTTTTAGATTTAGCTTAATGCATCCTGAGAAACTTTTTCAATGTTCATATTTTGTATACATTCTCTCTTCGTTATAAATGATGAAGTCATGTCTTGCCTAAGCATTAATTTTAAATCTTAAACCTTTAATTTTTACTCATATGCATATTTCAGTGTAAATATGCATAGTTCAATTTCCACTTTTAGTTAACTTGGCAGATCATGATAACATCATATCTGAAAATACCTGGTTTAAGATAAAAATATGGCTTCATCTTGAAATATCTTGTTTATTCGTTTAAACATTACCACAGCTAAAAGATTTACTTTATTTTCAAATATTGTGCAAAAAAATAATGCAGCCTCTTCAACATTTAATAATGATGATGTTAGTAGAATCGGGGTATATAAACCCCAATAATTTCTTCCATGATTATTCTGATTCAAACTACGAGGCTGAGCATTACCTATAACATTTTATCAGTAAATTACGGTAAGAGGCAGTCTTTATCTTCTCCTTCGAGCCGTGCTCTCTTCAGAGAACTTAGTCATTAAAATCTCCCGATAAGCTACAAGAAGAATCGGGGGAAACCCTCAGAGAATTTAATAAGCCTCTCAGAATCCTCCGAGCCACTAAAGAAGAACTCGGAGAGTAGTATAGAAGAAACTACTGCAAGTAACAGATCCGTTGCTGCCTCCTAACGAGAACCCTGTCGACTTCGAACTAACCCATGCCATAGACGGAGGGGTTAACATATACACACACACATATATATATATATATATATATATATATATATATATATATATATATATATATATATATATATATATATATATATATATATATATATATATATATATACACACACACACATATATACATATACACACACACACACACACATATATATATGTAAAAATGAACAATGAATAATCCATATTCATTTTTATATAAGAAACCAAAATTGCCTAAGCGAGTTTTGGATAAAAAATTTATTTGTAGCTTCCAATTTTTGTTTGTGTCACAACTCTATGATCTACCATTTCTGTGGTTTAGTCGTATCTATTTTCCATTTTTCATTGTTATAGAATTTATTATAATTAATTATGATTGTCTTCCATCTCACTCTCGACCCTAGATTATGCATACACATTGCATGTAACAGGATTGGAACCCGCAGTTGTACTTCTTAATCATTGATACCCACTCTTTTTCTCTAATTCGTTCTTGTAAATCTGCCTAATAATGATTTGTACTATACGTACAAATTCAATAACTATGACGTCACATTTTCCCGTCATTAATTTCCCTTCATTATATCTCTCGTATGCAATGTATGAAAATTCTTTATCATCATAATAAAAACTGTACACTCTATAGAAGTCATTATTTATATGTTATGTAGTATAAATATAACTATTATTCGACCATATCCCCGCCCCCATACGTCCATATTTTTTCTTGATCATTATCCTATATAAATTTTATTAAATATTCATTTTTACTCGTGTCAATCTATGATATGCAAAACTTCATGCCTTCGTTCGAAAACGCAAAAATACGTTCTCGTATTATTTTTTTCATTATTATTTTTATTATATCACCTCCCGCATTGAACTCTAAAATGCTTAGTAAGTTATCAAATTCCGCTAACTGGCAGAATCGAACGCTTCAAAGATAAAAAAGTCTCCTTTCGCTCGATTCGAATTTATAACTTTATCATGCGTTATGTTATATCATGTGTGTCATGTCTCATGTACTTGTGTTGTACTAATAACCAAATATAATAACCATATAGAATAACCATCTAGTATAACCATCTAGTATAACCATATAGTATAACCATATAGTATAACCATATAGTATAACCATATATTATAACCATATATAAATATATAAAAAACACTGTAAGAATGGTAAACGACGTAATGTACTTCAATGAAACTGTAATTAAATGTAATGATTTAATTTATAATGTAAGAATGTACTTTAATAGAACTGTAATGGACAATCATAAGCGAATGTGAAGTAATGCATAATTGTAATCGTAATTGTAATGAACCAAAATTAATACGTACTCAGTCGTGTACTTAATTTGTACTTATGTACTATTACGAAATGATATCGCCTTCAGAAATGAAGATTCGGCAAAAATATACGATTAGTTTTTATTTTTATTTTTTTTAATTTTTATTTGGAATCTTTCAAACATCTGATCATGTGTTTAAAAGGGGGAAACTTAACCTTCAACTGTCTTTCCCCAAACATTTAGGTTTATATTATACATGTATTTGTAAAATTACGGCACTTCATTATTGCACTTCATTGCGGTACTTCATTATTGCACTTCATTGCGGTAATTCATTATCGCACTTCATTACGACTCCTTTGTTAGCAGCCTCGCTGCGAAGAGGGGGCAGAGGCCCCTTGCCTCCTTAACTTTTTAGATTCTGGCCTGAGCCATGGTCGAAAGAGGTCGAACCTCTACCCCTGTAAATTCAGAGCACTACCTGTACATTTTGAGAAGTAAACTAGAGTAAAAAAAAAACAAAAAAAAAACAGTTAAGTCGATAAGTTATAAAAGAAAAATCGATAAGTTTAGTACCAAGAGAAAGTATCAGAGTATTATAAAAAGAGAAGAATTAATAATCGTCGACCCATAAAGCGAGAGAAAGAGACAACCCAAGCACCATAGAAGATATTGGGTCAAACAGTCTGGCGACCGAAAAGAATTAGAATGTTATAGAAGAAATATCCGTTGCTGCCTCCTAACTAGAACCCCCGTCAATTCGAACCACCCAGGGCCATAGACGGAGGGGTTAACAAGAGTGGCGACCCTGCCCCAGGATAAGAAAAAGATTTTAAGAAGAATATTTTAAGAAGAAGAATATTTTAAGAAGAAGAATATTTTAAGAAGAAGAATATTTTAAGAAGAAGAAGATTTTAAGAAGAGGCCACTCTTTGGCCAAGATAGAAATTACCCTGCATCAGGATAAAACCAGTTGACCGGCGTGTCACGACTTCTAGTTCGTAACATCCACCCTTGAACCGGTGTGTCACGACTCCAAGTTCTCCACGCCTAGTTTTCATCCAAGAAGTAGCCAGCAAGACGTCTTCAGGACACGTCTCTGAGGATTTTGCCAGTAGAAATTTTGTTAAGTAGAGAGTTTGTTTTTTTAAGAAATTTGTAAACATTTGAAAAGTCAGCATTATTAACAGTTAATATTTAGTATGGAGCCAGAATTAACACAAAACACAGTGAACACTTCAGACACCAGTGATACATTTTTTTTAGTGAAACAGTAATTTTCACAGAAGTTAAAAGTAAGAGTGAGTTAATTTCAGAGAGTTAATTTCAGAGAGAATTAATTTCAGAGAGAATTAATTTCAGAGAGAGAATTTCAGTTATTTTCACTATTATAGTCAGTATAGAATAATTTTATTTTATGTATCAAAGATAATAGTATCGTACCTTCGTGTACATTCGAGTGAAATGTTGTTTACATTTTATATTTTTGTTTGCAAATTTTTTCAAATTATTGAATTGAATTGACTTGCAAATTAAGAAAGAGAGTGTTTATAGAGAGTTTATAGATTTAGAGAGATACTTGAAGTAATTTTGAAGTCAGTTTTGAAGTCATTTTTTGAAGTAATTTTTTGAAGTCATTTTTTAAGTCAGTTTTTGAAGTCAGAAGGTTGCGCCAAAAGGGACAACCGCCCCAGAGATTTATAGAAATACTTGACAAGCGTTCAAGTTAGACAGTTTAAGTTTCAGAATACTTGATAGAGTTCAAGTTAGTTTCAAGAATACTTGATAGAGTTCAAGTTAGTTTCAAGAATACTTGATAGAGTTCAAGTTAGTTTCAAGAATACTTGATAGAGTTCAAGTTAGTTTCAAGAATACTTGATAGAGTTCAAGTCAGTTTCAGAATACTTGATAGAGTTCAAGTCAGTTTCAGAATACTTGATAGAGTTCAAGTCAGTTTCAGAATACTTGATAGAGTTCAAGTCAGTTTCAGAATACTTGATAGAGTTCAAGTCAGTTTCAGAATACTTGATAGAGTTCAAGTCAGTTTCAGAATACTTGATAGAGTTCAAGTCAGAGAGTTTTATTCCAAGTCAGAGAGTTTTATTCCAAGTCAGTTTTATCAAGTCAGTTTTTCGAATCCAAGTCAGTTTTCGAATCCCAAGTCAGTTTTCGAATCCCAAGTCATTTTCGAATCCCAAGTCAATTTTCGAATCCCAAGTCAATTTCATCCAAGTCAATTTTCGAATCCCAAGTCAATTTTCGAATCCCAAGTCGAGTTTTCAAGTCCCCAGTCATTTCAATGCAGTCAATTGAATTCAAGTTTCTTTGTAGTTTTATTAAGAGAATTTAATTTAAGAAAATGTAATTTAAGAAATTTAATTCAACCTTTTTTGTTTGTTTGTTGTTTAGTTTAAGAGAATTTAATTCAACCTTTTTTTTTTTTTTTGTAAAAGTGAATTTAATTCAACCAGAATTGACCTGTTTGTCTTTAGTTTAACCTTTTTTCTTGTTTGTAAGAAGGAAATTGACCGATTTGTCTTTTCTTTTTCATGCCATTGTTGCGTATATAAATATATAGTTATGTAATTTATTATTTGTACAAAGGTTGTAACGATTTGGATAATTATCGTAATGTATATGAGGAACATGCCGTCCCTCCGTTTTGTTTCAACTCTTTTAATTTTTGTTCTAAGTAGTGTGACAAGCAATCTTTTAAAAAAAAAAAAAAAAAAAAAAGTGCTCACGAAAAGATGTAATTGTCAATTTCAGACTTATACCCCCCGCTTAGTCACTCAATTCCCCCGAATGTAGTACTCCAAACTTTCTTTTTATTTTATTTTATTTTAACACCCCCAACCCCAGTTGAACTGTGTCAACCAGAGAAATGGTTCAACCATGGTTAATTCCTCTTTGGTACGATGGAACATAACCTCAATTTATGTTAAGTTTGTTTTTTTATTTTTAAGTATAGTATATGTTTAGTTCATTATAGTTTATAATTGATTTCTATTTTCAATTTTTATATTTTTTATTTTTTTTTATTCGATTAATACTGAGTAATTGTCGTAGTCGAATTTAATTAATTGTGTGTCAAAATTCAATTTTTAAAAACGTGAGATTTACTTTCATTAATTGTAAGTTCTTCTAAGTACGTTTATTAATTACCTTATACGTGTAACTGATTAATTATGTAAAATCTATAATCCTAATTGAATTTTATTACTTTTGACACATATTCGAATTCATTTACTTTTGCATTAAAACTCGTATGCAAACATCATCATTATAATACATCATAATTATTGTTTACTATATATAAATTCTCGTTCATGCATTTATTAAGTTATTTTATCTGTTCCTTAAAGTATATATATATAAATATATAATCCTAATCCACCAATGACCCCTAATGATCTAGTTCTTCACGGGATGAACAAATTACTCTCATATTCTACATACTATTGTACCGACTCACTCATCTACAGATGCTTCTTACCAATATTTATAGATACATCTGCACACTGACGTATAACTTCAACTATTCAACTATAAATCCCCTTTCTCCTTTTGAACGTATCACCAACCACTACAATCTGTACCCAATAAACATAAATACACATTTGACCACAGGTCTATACATCATCCACTACGTAATTCGATTTGTACCTACAACAGTCAATAAAAATGCATGTATGCACACTATATATACAAACCTTATGCTAAAATCATTGGATATCACAATACACTATTTCATTGCGTGTAAGTGCTAACTATGCTATTTAGTCTTAATCATTTTTGCTTTCTAATATATCTTGCTCATGCATTTATTTAGTTAATTGAACAATCCTCTCAGCTAATCTGTCCCTCGAAATTGTAAGCTACACACTTTGTATCTAGTACACAAAAATACACACTAGACCACAGGTCTATACATCATCCATTACGTAATTCTATTTTTACCTACAATAGTCAATAAAATTAGTTTATCAATTGTACTATCATGGTAACCTTGAAAAATCCATGAACTTTAAAATTTATATTTTTCCCTTTTACCTATTCATTATGAATGTAATTTTCCCCACATAAAAATAAAATTTTGCTAAAAATTTAACAATATCATTCTTTGTCTAACTTAATTGTTTGTCTAAAATTAAAGTTTTAATCTTTGAATTTTTTTAAATTTGCAAGCAAGTGTCATTTTAAAGATTTGATACTCTGCATTGTACTCAACTACCCGAACTCGTTCTGTATAAAACTTGTACCTATTGTAAAAAAGAATGTCATCATCTAATTTGAATTCGTTAGATGTTATTTTCTCAATTCTATTGTATTGTATTAATTGTATTATATTATTTATTAATACCATTTTAGAGGGGGAAACTGTAAAAATGAACAATGAATAATCCATATTCATTTTTACATAAGAAACCAAAATTGCCTAAGCGAGTTTTGGATAAAAATTTTATTTGTAGCTTCCTATTTTTGTTTGTGTCACAACCCTATGATCTACCATTTCTGTGGTTTAGTCGTATCTATTTTCCATTTTTCATTGTTATAGAATTTATTATAATTAATTATGATTGTCTTCCATCTCACTCTCGACCCTAGATTATGCATACACATTGCATGTAACAGGATTGGAACCCGCAGTTGTACTTCTTATTCATTGATACCCACTCTTTGTCTCTAATTCGTTCTTGTAAATCTTCCTAATAATGATTTGTACTATACGTACAAATTCAATAACTATGACGTCACATTTTCCCGTCATTAATTTCCCTTCATTATATCTCTAGTATGCAATGTATGAAAATTCTTTATCATCATAATAAAAACTGTACACTCTATAGAAGTCATTATTTATGTTATGTAGTATAAATATAACTATTATTCGACCATATCCCCGCCCCCATACGTCCATATTTTATCTTGATCATTATCCTATATAAATTTTATTAAATATTCATTTTTACTCGTGTCAATCTATGAAATGCAAAACTTCATGCCTTCGTTCGAAAACGCAAAAATACGTTCTCGTATTATTTTTTCATTATTTATTTTTTATTATATCACCTCCCGCATTGAACTCTAAAATGCTTAGTAAGTTATCAAATTCCGCTAACTGGCAGAATCGAACGCTTCAAAGATAAAAAAAAGTCTCCTTTCGCTCGATTCGAATTTATAACTTTATCATGCGTTATGTTATATCATGTGTGTCATGTCTCATGTACTTGTGATGTACTAATAACCAAATATAATAACCATATAGTATAACCATCTAGTATAACCAGTGATGTAGTCGAGACCACCAAGTCCGAGACTGAGACCGAGACCTGATCCTGTGAGACCAAGATCGAGACCGAGATCAAAGGTTCGAGATCGAGATCTACCTTCCGAGATCGAGACCCTTAAAATTCGAGACCGAGATCGAGATCGAGACCAAGCTCATGCCCGTTCAATTTGTTTTACACTACTATGGAAATTAGACTATGTTAAGTATATTAATAAACTAATAACTACTTTGTCAGATATAGTATGTTGAATGCAAAAAGTGTAGCCTATAAATTAACAAATGAATATATATATATACACCTACTTTTTATTTATTTACTTCTTTTATATCTGTTACAGAAGGTTTGGATCAAGTAAAGATAAGCACCCCCAGCCTTCTTTAATTAGCCTTATAAGGCTAACTAACGAAAATATCACGACCTAACCTAACCAATCGTTAAGTCAACTGTACGCCCTTGACGATTGGTTAGGTTAGGTCGTGATATTTTCGTTAGTTAGCCTTATAAGGCTAATTAAAGAAGGCTGGGGATGCTTATCTTTACTTGATTCGAAGGTTTAATGAACGTACCCACTACCCAGTTGACTTGTGCATTTATTTAAAGCATGATAGGTGCTCATTACACTTAAGGAACATCAGCATGCTCAGAAGATCTGCTGAAGTTCGACTTCTGTGGGGCCTCATTATTATGCCTCCCTGGCTAAATACACGCTCAATTGGAGCACTAGAGGCAGGCACTGTTAAAACAGTCATGGCAATATTGGCCAGTGATGGAAATTTATCCCTTTTCTGGTGCCAAAACTTTATTGGAGAGCAGTTGTCTAAAATATGAGATTCATCGATCTCTAAGAGGTACCGCCGCACTGTTCCCTGCGGTTCAAAATCTTCCCAGTTTCAACGTTCTTCTGCTTGGAACGACAGCTTTGATATTTTGCCATTAGTCTCGGAACTTTGGTTTGACTCTGTTTTATTTCGTCATCGCTGCTGTGAGAATGAGCGCTGTCTCTCTGTATCTGCTCATTCTCCGTGCTTGAGTTTCCTGTATAGCATTTTTCCAACACCATTTCTAAGTAAAATAAATTGACATATCAGTACTATAAACAGAGGCATGGCAATTAGCATAAGGTCTAAATAATATATATATATATGTATACGGGGCTCCAATAAACCTTAGCCCCCCCACCCATGGCCTAAACCATTAGAGGTACAGTAAAACTAAACACACCTTACAAAAGAGAATTTAATCCTGCATTTAATGAGAAACAATTAAAACTTGGTGTTCCCGCCATTGGCTTCCAAGACAGCCTGAATTCGCTTTGGGTAGCTTGCCAAAAGTGACGTGAATAGATCTTGATCGTTACGCAAATTTGCTAAAACAGTTTCAATGTGTTGCGTCATTGTATCCTTCGAAAATCGATTTGCTGCAGGTTCTTGAAACAAGAGACATTCAACCTTGTCCTTTATAACTGATCCAATGTGTTCACAGACGTTCAGGTCAGGAGAATTTCATGGCCATTCTTCATTTCCAAAGAAATCGATCTCATAGTTCCGCAACAACTGTTGAGTGGCTAATGCCTTAAAGCAGGGGGCCTTATCGTGCAGAAGTGTGACCTGATCGACATCCATAACATTGTTTGGGTTTCTTAGAAAAGGAATGACATGCTGGGATAGAATAATATCACGAAAATACTGTCCATCCCAACTCTGACCATTTGGCTTCAGCACCCACATGAGCTTCTTTGCAGTGAACAAAACAAACACACCAACACAGTCTGGACTTTTTAATAATTCGCGATAATGTTCATTATCATCGATTTCATCTGGTGTGGCCCACACTCGATCATTTTGGTACTTAGGCCGACGTGTTACGTAAGCAAAAAATTCATCGGAGACAGCTAAATGCATGAAATCATTCACATCCCAATCTTCAAGATAATGGGCAAACCACATTCTGTCATCGATGTTAAGTTGAATTTTTCTTGGCTTTGGAAGTTCATGCCAAGGCTTTAAACCTTGCCTATGACGGTACAGTCGAATGATCTCACCACTAACGATCTTTCCTCTGAACACTTCGATCTCTCTAGAAAGTTTAGCACAGCTGTTTTTCCGCTTACGCGTACCGCTTTCAATGATGTCCTTTGTTTCCTGAGAGAGTGGCAAATTTGGGCGCCCAGATTTGGTTGTATCCATTTCACATTCATCCAAAGTTTTATTCCAATTTCTGTTGACGAAGTCCTCACTTCTTCGCAACTTTTTGGCAACCCATGAACGTGTTATAAAGGTGGCTCCAGCATCACGAGCTTCCCGAAATGTTATTGCTCGTATGCGATCTATCACACGTTGCCTCTCCGAATCACCAATTAATTGAGAAGCCATTATATTATCATTTTATCAGCTAGAGTAATTTTAATACCTGCAATAAATTAAATAAAGAATTTTATATATTTTTATAATCACTAAAAACTATTTCGATATAAGTAAACATGTAAGCTGCAAATGGGGGGTCTAGGGTTTTCTGGAACTCCTTATATATATATATATATTATATATATATATATATTATGAATAGAAACGACATAAGTGTTAAGGAACGTTTCTGCACACGAGGAGAGATAACGAATAATGAAAAATGAGGCGAACCGCCCGGGAATCGAACCCAGGGCCTTCCAATTGCCGGTCGGACGCTCTACCATTATGCTACGGACCTCACTCAATCACAAATCGAAATTCTCCCACATAGGGCAGAAACCAATACCTGAGAGGGCACCTCGCAAATCGTGAATATGCGCATATAACTGCAATGACCACGCAGTATATAAATGAATAGAAACGACATAAGTGTTAAGGAACGTTTCTGCACACGAGGAGGAGAGATAACGAATAATGAAAAATGAGGCGAACCGCCCGGGAATCGAACCCAGGGCCTTCCAATTGCCGGTCGGACGCTCTACCATTATGCTACGGACCTCACTCAATCACAAATCGAAATTCTCCCACATAGGGCAGAAACCAATACCCTGAGAGGGCACCCTCGCAAATCGTGAATATGCGCATATAACTGCAATGACCACGCAGTATATAAATGAATAGAAACGACATAAGTGTTAAGGAACGTTTCTGCACACGAGGAGGAGAGATAACGAATAATGAAAAATGAGGCGAACCGCCCGGGAATCGAACCCAGGGCCTTCCAATTGCCGGTCGGACGCTCTACCATTATGCTACGGACCTCACTCAATCACAAATCGAAATTCTCCCACATAGGGCAGAAACCAATACCCTGAGAGGGCACCCTCGCAAATCGTGAATATGCGCATATAACTGCAATGACCACGCAGTATATAAATGAATAGAAACGACATAAGTGTTAAGGAACGTTTCTGCACACGAGGAGGAGAGATAACGAATAATGAAAAATGAGGCGAACCGCCCGGGAATCGAACCCAGGGCCTTCCAATTGCCGGTCGGACGCTCTACCATTATGCTACGGACCTCACTCAATCACAAATCGAAATTCTCCCACATAGGGCAGAAACCAATACCCTGAGAGGGCACCCTCGCAAATCGTGAATATGCGCATATAACTGCAATGACCACGCAGTATATAAATGAATAGAAACGACATAAGTGTTAAGGAACGTTCTGCACACGAGGAGGAGAGATAACGAATAATGAAAAATGAGGCGAACCGCCCGGGAATCGAACCCAGGGCCTTCCAATTGCCGGTCGGACGCTACCATTATGCTACGGACCTCACTCAATCACAAATCGAAATTCTCCCACATAGGGCAGAAACCAATACCTGAGAGGGCACCCTCGCAAATCGTGAATATGCGCATATAACTGCAATGACCACGCAGTATATAAATGAATAGAAACGACATAAGTGTTAAGGAACGTTTCTGCACACGAGGAGGAGAGATAACGAATAATGAAAAATGAGGCGAACCGCCCGGGAATCGAACCCAGGGCCTTCCAATTGCCGGTCGGACGCTCTACCATTATGCTACGGACCTCACTCAATCACAATCGAAATTCTCCCACATAGGGCAGAAACCAATACCCTGAGAGGGCACCCTCGCAAATCGTGAATATGCGCATATAACTGCAATGACACGCAGTATATAAATGAATAGAAACGACATAAGTGTTAAGGAACGTTTCTGCACACGAGGAGGAGAGATAACGAATAATGAAAAATGAGGCGAACCGCCCGGGAATCGAACCCAGGGCCTTCCAATTGCCGGTCGGACGCTCTACCATTATGCTACGGACCTCACTCAATCACAAATCGAAATTCTCCCACATAGGGCAGAAACCAATACCCTGAGAGGGCACCCTCGCAAATCGTGAATATGCGCATATAACTGCAATGACCACGCAGTATATAAATGAATAGAAACGACATAAGTGTTAAGGAACGTTTCTGCACACGAGGAGGAGAGATAACGAATAATTGGAAGGCCCTGGGTTCGATTCCCGGGCGGTTCGCCTCATTTTTCATTATTCGTTATCTCTCCTCCTCGTGTGCAGAAACGTTCCTTAACACTTATGCGTTCTATTAATTTATATACTGCGTGGTCATTGCAGTTATATGCGCAATTCACGATTTGCGAGGGTGCCTCTCAGGGTATTGGTTTCTGCCCTATGTGGGAGAATTTCGATTTGTGATTGAGTGAGGTCCGTAGCATAATGGAGAGCGTCCGACCGGCAATTGGAAGGCCCTGGGTTCGATTCCCGGGCGGTTCGCCTCATTTTTCATTATTCGTTATCTCTCCTCCTCGTGTGCAGAAACGTTCCTTAACACTTATGTCGTTTCTATTCATTTATATACTGCGTGGTCATTGCAGTTATATGCGCATATTCACGATTTGCGAGGGTGCCCTCTCAGGGTATTGGTTTCTGCCCTATGTGGGAGAATTTCGATTTGTGATTGAGTGAGGTCCGTAGCATAATGGTAGAGCGTCCGACCGGCAATTGGAAGGCCCTGGGTTCGATTCCCGGGCGGTTCGCCTCATTTTTCATTATTCGTTATCTATCCTCCTCGTGTGCAGAAACGTTCCTTAACACTTATGTCGTTTCTATTCATTTATATACTGCGTGGTCATTGCAGTTATATGCGCATATTCACGATTTGCGAGGGTGCCCTCTCAGGGTATTGGTTTCTGCCCTATGTGGGAGAATTTCGATTTGTGATTGAGTGAGGTCCGTAGCATAATGGTAGAGCGTCCGACCGGCAATTGGAAGGCCCTGGGTTCGATTCCCGGGCGGTTCGCCTCATTTTTCATTATTCGTTATCTCTCCTCCTCGTGTGCAGAAACGTTCCTTAACACTTATGTCGTTTCTATTCATTTATATACTGCGTGGTCATTGCAGTTATATGCGCATATTCACGATTTGCGAGGGTGCCCTCTCAGGGTATTGGTTTCTGCCCTATGTGGGAGAATTTCGATTTGTGATTGAGTGAGGTCGTAGCATAATGGTAGAGCGTCCGACCGGCAATTGGAAGGCCCTGGGTTCGATTCCCGGGCGGTTCGCCTCATTTTTCATTATTCGTTATCTCTCCTCCTCGTGTGCAGAAACGTTCCTTAACACTTATGTCGTTTCTATTCATTTATATACTGCGTGGTCATTGCAGTTATATGCGCATATTCACGATTTGCGAGGGTGCCCTCTCAGGGTATTGGTTTCTGCCCTATGTGGGAGAATTTCGATTTGTGATTGAGTGAGGTCCGTAGCATAATGGTAGAGCGTCCGACCGGCAATTGGAAGGCCCTGGGTTCGATTCCCGGGCGGTTCGCCTCATTTTCATTATTCGTTATCTCTCCTCCTCGTGTGCAGAAACGTTCCTTAACACTTATGTCGTTTCTATTCATTTATATACTGCGTGGTCATTGCAGTTATATGCGCATATTCACGATTTGCGAGGGTGCCCTCTCAGGGTATTGGTTTCTGCCCTATGTGGGAGAATTTCGATTTGTGATTGAGTGAGGTCCGTAGCATAATGGTAGAGCGTCCGACCGGCAATTGGAAGGCCCTGGGTTCGATTCCCGGGCGGTTCGCCTCATTTTTCATTATTCGTTATCTCTCCTCCTCGTGTGCAGAAACGTTCCTTAACACTTATGTCGTTTCTATTCATTTATATACTGCGTGGTCATTGCAGTTATATGCGCATATTCACGATTTGCGAGGGTGCCCTTCAGGGTATTGGTTTCTGCCCTATGTGGGAGAATTTCGATTTGTGATTGAGTGAGGTCCGTAGCATAATGGTAGAGCGTCCGACCGGCAATTGGAAGGCCCTGGGTTCGATTCCCGGGCGGTTCGCCTCATTTTTCATTATTCGTTATCTCTCCTCCTCGTGTGCAGAAACGTTCCTTAACACTTATGTCGTTTCTATTCATTTATATACTGCGTGGTCATTGCAGTTATATGCGCATATTCACGATTTGCGAGGGTGCCCTCTCAGGGTATTGGTTTCTGCCCTATGTGGGAGAATTTCGATTTGTGATTGAGTGAGGTCCGTAGCATAATGGTAGAGCGTCCGACCGGCAATTGGAAGGCCCTGGGTTCGATTCCCGGGCGGTTCGCCTCATTTTTCATTATTCGTTATCTCTCCTCCTCGTGTGCAGAAACGTTCCTTAACACTTATGTCGTTTCTATTCATTTATATACTGCGTGGTCATTGCAGTTATATGCATATATATATATATATATATATATGACATTAATTCAACTTCCACTCAAAACAGGGTGACTGATTAGTGAATACCTAGAGTCTCTTACTTTTACAAACTTTCATAAACATTCTGAATTGTGTCTGTTCAACCAAGCCACCATCATGAGTATGCCAATAACATGTATTTTCATTACGGTCTCGAGAGGTCTCGAAAGGTCTCGGGGAGAAAAACCGAGACCGCGTCTGTCGAGACCGAGATCGAGACCGAGATCTAAATAGCGGAGACCGAGATCGAGATCGAGATCTGCAAATTAGGTCTCGAGATCGGTCTCGAGACCGAGACCGATCTCGAGACCTACATCACTGAGTATAACCATATAGTATAACCATATAGTATAACCATATATTATAACCATATATAAATATATAAAAAACACTGTAAGAATGGTAAACGACGTAATGTACTTCAATGAAACTGTAATTAAATGTAATGATTTAATTTATAATGTAAGAATGTACTTTAATAGAACTGTAATGGACAATCATAAGCGAATGTGAAGTAATGCATAATTGTAATCGTAATTGTAATGAACAAAATTAATACGTACTCAGTCGTGTACTTAATTTGTATTTATGTACTATTACGAAATGATATCGCCTTCAGAAATGAAGATTCGGCAAAAATATACGATTAGTTTTTATTTTTATTTTTTTAAATTTTTATTTGGAATCTTTCAAACATCTGATCATGTGTTAAAAGGGGGAAACTTAACCTTCAACTGTCTTTCCCCAAACATTTAGGTTTATATTATACATGTATTTGTAAAATTACGGCACTTCATTATTGCACTTCATTATTGCACTTCATTGCGGTACTTCATTATTGCACTTCATTGCGGTACTTCATTATAGCACTTCATTACGACTCCTTTGTTAGCAGCCTCGCTGCGAGGAGGGGGCAGAGGCCCCTTGCCTCCTTAACTTTTTAGATTCCGGCCTGAGCCATGGTCGAAAGAGGTCGAACCTCTACCCCTGTAAATTCAGAGCACGAACTGTAAATTTTTAAGAAGTAAATTAGAGTAAGAGAAACTTTTTATTTTTCCCCTCGAGTTGGGCTATCTTCAGAAGAACTTAATCAGTTAAGTCGATAAGTTATAAAAGAAAAATCGATAAGTTTAGTACCAAGAGAAAGTATCAGAGTATTATAAAAAGAGAAGAATTAATAATCGTCGACCCATAAAGCGAGAGAAAGAGACAACCCAAGCACCATAGAAGATATTGGGTCAAACAGTCTGGCGACCGAAAAGAATTAGAATGTTATAGAAGAAATATCCGTTGCTGCCTCCTAACTAGAACCCCCGTCAATTCGAACTACCAGGGCCATAGACGGAGGGGTTAACAAGAGTGGCGACCCTGCCCCAGGATAAGAAAAAGATTTTAAGAAGAATATTTTAAGAAGAAGAATATTTTAAGAAGAAGAATATTTAAGAAGAAGAATATTTTAAGAAGAAGAAGATTTTAAGAAGAGGCCACTCTTTGGCCAAGATAGAAATTACCCTGCATCAGGATAAAACCAGTTGACCGGCGTGTCACGACTTCTAGTTCGTAACATCCACCTTGAACCGGTGTGTCACGACTCCAAGTTCTCCACGCCTAGTTTTCATCCAAGAAGTAGCCAGCAAGACGTCTTCAGGACACGTTTCTGAGGATTTTGCCAGTAGAAATTTTGTTAAGTACAGAGTTTGTTTTTTTAAGAAATTTGTAAACATTTGAAAAGTCAGCATTATTAACAGTTAATATTTAGTATGGAGCCAGAATTAACACAAAACACAGTGAACACTTCAGACACCAGTGATACATTTTTTTAGTGAAACAGTAATTTTCACAGAAGTTAAAAGTAAGAGAGAGTTAATTTCAGAGAGTTAATTTCAGAGAGAATTAATTTCAGAGAGAGAATTTCAGTTATTTTCACTATTATAGTCAGTATAGAATAATTTTATTTTATGTATCAAAGATAATAGTATCGTACCTTCGTGTACATTCGAGTGAAATGTTGTTTACATTTTATATTTTTGTTTGCAAATTTTTTCAAATTATTGAATTGAATTGACTTGCAAATTAAGAAAGAGAGTGTTTATAGAGAGTTTATAGATTTAGAGAGATACTTGAAGTAATTTTGAAGTCAGTTTTGAAGTCATTTTTTGAAGTAATTTTTTGAAGTCATTTTTGAAGTCAGTTTTTGAAGTCAGAAGGTTGCGCCAAAAGGGACAACCGCCCCAGAGATTTATAGAAATACTTGACAAGCGTTCAAGTTAGACAGTTTAAGTTTCAGAATACTTGATAGAGTTCAAGTTAGTTTCAAGAATACTTTGATAGAGTTCAAGTTAGTTTCAAAATACTTGATAGAGTTTCAAGTCATTTCAGAATACTTGATAGAGTTCAAGTCAGTTTCAGATACTTGATAGAGTTCAAGTCAGTTTCAGAATACTTGATAGAGTTCAAGTCAGAGTTTTATTCCAAGTCATGAGTTTTATTCCAAGTCAGAGAGTTTTATTCGAAGTCAGTTTTCGGATCCCAGTCAGTTTTCGAATAAAGTCAGTTTTCGAATCCCAAGTCAGTTTTTTCGAATCCCAAGTCAATTTTCGAATCCCAAGTCAATTTTCGAATCCCAAGTCAATTTTCGAATCCCAAGTCGAGTTTTCAAGTCCCCAGTCATTTCAATGCAGTCAATGAATTCAACTTTTCTTTGTAGTTTAAGAGAATTTAATTAAGAAATGTAATTTAAGAATTTAATTCAACCTTTTTGTTGTTGTTTAAGAGAATTTAATTCAACCTTTTTTTTTTAGTTGTAAAAGTGAATTTAATTCAACCAGAATTGACCTGTTTGTCTTTAGTTTAACCTTTTTTCTTGTTTGTAAGAAGGAAATTGACCGATTTTGTCTTTTCTTTTTCATGCCATTGTTGCGTATATAATATTATAGTTATGTAATTATTATTTGTACAAAGGTTGTAACGATTTGGATAATTATCGTAATGTATATGAGGAACATGCCGTCCCTCCGTTTTGTTTCAACTCTTTTAATTTTTGTTCTAAGTAGTGTGACAGCAATCTTTAAAAAAAAAAAAAAAAAAAAAAAAGTGCTCACGAAAAGATGTAATTGTCAATTTCAGACTTATACCCCCCGCTTAGTCACTCAATTCCCCGAATGTAGTACTCCAAACTTTCTTTTTATTTTATTTTATTTTAACACCCCCAACCCCAGTTGAACTGTGTCAACCAGAGAAATGGTTCAACCATGGTTATTCCTCTTTGGTACGATGGAACATAACCTCAATTTATGTTAGTTGTGGTTTTTATTTTTAAGTATATATATGTTTAGTTCATTATAGTTTATAATTGATTTCTATTTTCAATTTTTATATTTTTTATTTTTTTTTATTCGGATTAATACTGAGTAATTTGTCGTAGTCGAATTTAATTAATGTGTGTCAAAATTCAATTTTTAAAAACGTGAGATTTACTTTCATTAATTGTAATTCTTCTAAGTACGTTTATTAATTACCTTATACTGTAACTGATTAATTATGTAAAATCTATAATCCTAATTGAATTTTATTACTTTTGACACATATTCGAATTCATTACTTTGCATTAAAACTCGTATGCAAACATCATCATTATAATACATCATAATTATTGTTTACTATATATAAATTCTCGTTCATATGCATTTATTAAGTATTTTATCTGTTCCTTAAAGTATATATATATATAAATATATAATCCTATCCACCAATGACCCTAATGATCTAGTTCTTCACGGGATGAACAAATTACTCTCATATTCTACATACTATTGTACCGACTCACTCATCTACAGATGCTTCTTACCAATATTTATAGATACATCTGCACACTGACGTATAACTTCAACTATTCAACTATAAATCCCCTTTCTCCTTTTGAACGTATCACCAACCACTACAATCTGTACCCAATAAACATAAATACACATTTGACCACAGTCTATACATCATCCACTACGTAATTCGATTTGTACCTACACAGTCAATAAAAATGCATGTATGCACACTATATTATACAAACCTTATGCTAAAATCATTGGATATCACAATACACTATTTTCATTGCGTGTAAGTGCTAACTATGCTATTTAGTCTTAATCATTTTTGCTTTCTAATATATCTTGCTCATGCATTTATTTAGTTAATTGAACAATCCTCTCAGCTAATCTGTCCCTCGAATTGTAAGCTACACACTTTGTATCTAGTACACAAAATACACACACTAGACCACAGGTCTATGCATCATCCATTACGTAATTCTATTTTTACCTACAATAGTCAATAAAATTAGTTTATCAATTGTACTAATCATGGTAACCTTGAAAAAATCCATGAACTTTAAAATTTATATTTTTTCCCTTTTACCTATTCATTATGAAGTTTAATTTTCCCCACATAAAAATAAATTTTGCTAAAAATTTAACAATATCATTCTTGTCTAACTTAATTGTTTGTCTAAAATTAAAGTTTTAATCTTTGAATTTTTTTAAATTTTGCAAGTGTCATTTTAAAGATTTGATACTCTGCATTGTACTCAACTACCCGAACTCGTTCTGTATAAAACTTGTACCTATTGTAAAAAGAATGTCATCATCTAATTTGAATTCGTTAGATGTTATTTTCTCAATTCTATTGTATTGTATTAATTGTATTATATTATTTATTAATACCATTTTAGAGGGGGAAACTGTACAAATGAACATGAATAATCCATATTCATTTTACATAAGAAACCAAAATTGCCTAAGCGAGTTTTGGATAAAATTTTATTTGTAGCTTCCTATTTTTGTTTGTGTCACAACCCTATGATCTACCATTTCTGTGGTTAGTCGTATCTATTTTCCATTTTTCATTGTTATAGATTTATTATAATTAATTATGATTGTCTTCCATCTCACTCTCGACCCTAGATTATGCATACACATTGCATGTAACAGGATTGGAACCCGCAGTTGTACTTCTTAGTCATTGATACCCACTCTTTGTCTCTAATTCGTTCTTGTAAATCTTCCTAATAATGATTTGTACTATACGTACAAATTCAATAACTATGACGTCACATTTTCCCGTCATTAATTTCCCTTCATTATATCTCTAGTATGCAATGTATGAAAATTCTTTATCATCATAATAAAAACTGTACACTCTATAGAAGTCATTATTTATGTTATGTAGTATAAATATAACTATTATTCGACCATATCCCCGCCCCCATACGTCCATATTATCTTGATCATTATCCTATATAAATTTTATTAAATATTCATTTTTACTCGTGTCAATCTATGAAATGCAAAACTTCATGCCTTCGTTCGAAAACGCAAAATACGTTTCTCGTATTATTTTTTCATTATTATTTTTTATTATATCACCTCCCGCATTGAACTCTAAAATGCTTAGTAAGTTATCAAATTCCGCTAACTGGCAGAATCGAACGCTTCAAAGATAAAAAAAGTCTCTTTCGCTCGATTCGAATTTATAACTTTATCATGCGTTATGTTATATCATGTGTGTCATGTCTCATGTACTTGTGATGTACTAATAACCAAATATAATAACCATATAGTATAACCATCTAGTATAACCAGTGATGTAGTCGAGACCACCAAGTCCGAGACTGAGACCGAGACCGAGACCTGATCCTGTGAGACCAAGATCGAGACCGAGATCAAAGGTTCGAGATCGAGATCCTACCTTCCGAGATCGAGACCCTTAAAATTCGAGACCGAGATCGAGATCGAGACCAAGCTCATGCCCGTTCAATTTGTTTTACACTACTATGGAAATTAGACTATGTTAAGTATATTAATAAACTAATACTACTTTGTCAGATATAGTATGTTGATGCAAAAAGTGTAGCCTATAAATTAACAAATGAATATATATATATATACACCTACTTTTTATTTATTTACTTCTTTATATCTGTTACAGAAGGTTTGGATCAAGTAAAGATAAGCACCCCCAGTCTTCTTTAATTAGCCTTATAAGGCTAACTAACGAAAATATCACGACCTACTAACCAATCGTTAAGTCAACTGTACGCCCTTGACGATTGGTTAGGTTAGGTCGTGATATTTCGTTAGTTAGCCTTATAAGGCTAATTAAAGAAGGCTGGGGATGCTTATCTTTACTTGATCCGAAGGTTTAATGAACGTACCCCTACCCAGTTGACTTGTGCATTATTTAAAGCATGATAGGTGCTCATTACACTTAAGGAACATCAGCATGCTCAGAAGATCTGCTGAAGTTCGACTTCTGTGGGGCCTCATTATTATGCCCTCCCTGGCTAAATACCGCTCAATTGGAGCACTAGAGGCAGGCACTGTTAAAACAGTCATGGCAATATTGGCCAGTGATGGAAATTTTATCCCTTTTCTGGTGCCAAAACTTTATTGGAGAGCAGTTGTCTAAATATGAGATTCATCGATCTCTAAGAGGTACCGCCAAACTGTTCCCTGCGGTTCAAAATCTTCCCAGTTTCAACGTTCTTCTGCTTGGAACGACAGCTTTGATATTTTGCCATTAGTCTCGGAACTTTGGTTTGACTCTGTTTTATTTCGTCATCGCTGCTGTGAGAATGAGCGCTGTCTCTCTGTATCTGCTCATTCTCCGTGCTTGAGTTTCCTGTATAGCATTTTTCCAACACCATTTCTAAGTAAAATAAATTGACATATCAGTACTATAAACAGAGGCATGGCAATTAGCATAAGGTCTAAATAATATATATATTATGTATACGGGGCTCCAATAAACCTTAGCCCCCCCACCCATGGCCTAAACCATTAGAGGTACAGTAAAACTAAACACACCTTACAAAAGAGAATTTAATCCTGCATTTAATGAGAACAATTAAACTTGGTGTTCCCGCCATTGGCTTCCAAGACAGCCTGAATTCGCTTTGGGTAGCTTGCCAAAAGTGACGTGAATAGATCTTGATCGTTACGCAAATTTGCTAAAACAGTTTCAATGTGTTGCGTCATTGTATCCTTCGAAAATCGATTTGCTGCAGGTTCTTGAAACAAGAGACATTCAACCTTGTCCTTTATAACTGATCCAATGTGTTCACAGACGTTCAGGTCAGGAGAATTTCATGGCCATTCTTCATTTCCAAAGAAATCGATCTCATAGTTCCGCAACAACTGTTGAGTGGCTAATGCCTTAAAGCAGGGGGCCTTATCGTGCAGAAGTGTGACCTGATCGACATCCATAACATTGTTTGGGTTTCTTAGAAAAGGAATGACATGCTGGGATAGAATAATATCACGAAAATACTGTCCATCCCAACTCTGACCATTTGGCTTCAGCACCCACATGAGCTTCTTTGCAGTGAACAAAACAAACCACCAACACAGTCTGGACTTTTTAATAATTCGCGATAATGTTCATTATCATCGATTTCATCTGGTGTGGCCCACTCGATCATTTTGGTACTTAGGCCGACGTGTTACGTAAACAAAAAATTCATCGGAGACAGCTAAATGCATGAAATCATTCACATCCCAATCTTCAAGATAATGGGCAAACTACATTCTGTCATCGATGTTAAGTTGAATTTTTCTTGGCTTTGGAAGTTCATGCCAAGGCTTTAAACCTTGCCTATGACGGTACAGTCGAATGATCTCACCACTAACGATCTTTCCTCTCAACACTTCGATCTCTCTAGAAAGTTTAGCACAGCTGTTTTTCCGCTTACGCGTACCGCTTTCAATGATGTCCTTTGTTTCCTGAGAGAGTGGCAAATTTGGGCGCCAGATTTGGTTGTATCCATTTCACATTCATCCAAAGTTTTATTCCAATTTCTGTTGACGAAGTCCTCACTTCTTCGCAACTTTTTGGCAACCAATGAACGTGTTATAAAGGTGGCTCCAGCATCACGAGCTTCCGAAATGTTATTGCTCGTATGCGATCTATCACACGTTGCCTCTCCGAATCACCAATTAATTGAGAAGCCATTATATTATCATTTTATCAGCTAGAGTAATTTTAATACCTGCAATAAATTAAATAAAGAATTTATATATTTTTATAATCACTAAAAACTATTTCGATATAAGTAAACATGTAAGCTGCAAATGGGGGGTCTAGGGTTTTCTGGAACCCCTATATATATATATAATATATATATTATATATATATATATATATATATATATATATATGACATTAATTCAACATCCACTCAAAACAGGGTGACTGATTAGTGAATACCTAGAGTCCCTTACTTTTACAAACTTTCATAAACATTCTGAATTGTGTCTGTTCAACCAAGCCACCATCATGAGTATGCCAATAACATGTATTTTTCATTACGGTCTCGAGAGGTCTCGAAAGGTCTCGGGGAGAAAAACCGAGACCGCGTCTGTCGAGACCGAGATCGAGACCGAGATCTAAATAGCGGAGACCGAGATCGAGATCGAGATCTGCAAATTAGGTCTCGAGATCGGTCTCGAGACCGAGACCGATCTCGAGACCTACATCACTGAGTATAACCATATAGTATAACCATATAGTATAACCATATATTATAACCATATATAAATATATAAAAAACACTGTAAGAATGGTAAACGACGTAATGTACTTCAATGAAACTGTAATTAAATGTAATGATTTAATTTATAATGTAAGAATGTACTTTAATAGAACTGTAATGGACAATCATAAGCGAATGTGAAGTAATGCATAATTGTAATCGTAATTGTAATGAACCAAAATTAATACGTACTCAGTCGTGTACTTAATTTGTATTTATGTACTATTACGAAATGATATCGCCTTCAGAAATGAAGATTCGGCAAAAATATACGATTAGTTTTTATTTTTATTTTTTTAAATTTTTATTTGGAATCTTTCAAACATCTGATCATGTGTTAAAAGGGGGAAACTTAACCTTCAACTGTCTTTCCCCAAACATTTAGGTTTATATTATACATGTATTTGTAAAATTACGGCACTTCATTATTGCACTTCATTATTGCACTTCATTGCGGTACTTCATTATTGCACTTCATTGCGGTACTTCATTATAGCACTTCATTACGACTCCTTTGTTAGCAGCCTCGCTGCGAGGAGGGGGCAGAGGCCCCTTGCCTCCTTAACTTTTTAGATTCCGGCCTGAGCCATGGTCGAAAGAGGTCGAACCTCTACCCCTGTAAATTCAGAGCACGAACTGTAAATTTTTAAGAAGTAAATTAGAGTAAGAGAAACTTTTTATTTTTCCCCTCGAGTTGGGCTATCTTCAGAAGAACTTAATCAGTTAAGTCGATAAGTTATAAAAGAAAAATCGATAAGTTTAGTACCAAGAGAAAGTATCAGAGTATTATAAAAAGAGAAGAATTAATAATCGTCGACCCATAAAGCGAGAGAAAGAGACAACCCAAGCACCATAGAAGATATTGGGTCAAACAGTCTGGCGACCGAAAAGAATTAGAATGTTATAGAAGAAATATCCGTTGCTGCCTCCTAACTAGAACCCCCGTCAATTCGAACCACCCAGGGCCATAGACGGAGGGGTTAACAAGAGTGGCGACCCTGCCCCAGGATAAGAAAAAGATTTTAAGAAGAATATTTTAAGAAGAAGAATATTTTAAGAAGAAGAATATTTTAAGAAGAAGAATATTTTAAGAAGAAGAAGATTTTAAGAAGAGGCCACTCTTTGGCCAAGATAGAAATTACCCTGCATCAGGATAAAACCAGTTGACCGGCGTGTCACGACTTCTAGTTCGTAACATCCACCCTTGAACCGGTGTGTCACGACTCCAAGTTCTCCACGCCTAGTTTTCATCCAAGAAGTAGCCAGCAAGACGTCTTCAGGACACGTTTCTGAGGATTTTGCCAGTAGAAATTTTGTTAAGTACAGAGTTTGTTTTTTTAAGAAATTTGTAAACATTTGAAAAGTCAGCATTATTAACAGTTAATATTTAGTATGGAGCCAGAATTAACACAAAACACAGTGAACACTTCAGACACCAGTGATACATTTTTTTTAGTGAAACAGTAATTTTCACAGAAGTTAAAAGTAAGAGAGAGTTAATTTCAGAGAGTTAATTTCAGAGAGAATTAATTTCAGAGAGAGAATTTCAGTTATTTTCACTATTATAGTCAGTATAGAATAATTTTATTTTATGTATCAAAGATAATAGTATCGTACCTTCGTGTACATTCGAGTGAAATGTTGTTTACATTTTATATTTTGTTTGCAAATTTTTTCAAATTATTGAATTGAATTGACTTGCAAATTAAGAAGAGAGTGTTTATAGAGAGTTTATAGATTTAGAGAGATACTTGAAGTAATTTTGAAGTCAGTTTTGAAGTCATTTTTTGAAGTAATTTTTTGAAGTCATTTTTGAAGTCAGTTTTTGAAGTCAGAAGGTTGCGCCAAAAGGGACAACCGCCCCAGAGATTTATAGAAATACTTGACAAGCGTTCAAGTTAGACAGTTTAAGTTTCAGAATACTTGATAGAGTTCAAGTTAGTTTCAAGAATACTTGATAGAGTTCAAGTTAGTTTCAAGAATACTTGATAGAGTTCAAGTTAGTTTCAAGAATACTTGATAGAGTTCAAGTCAGTTTCAGAATACTTGATAGAGTTCAAGTCAGTTTCAGAATACTTGATAGAGTTCAAGTCAGTTTCAGAATACTTGATAGAGTTCAAGTCAGAGAGTTTTATTCCAAGTCAGAGAGTTTTATTCCAAGTCAGAGAGTTTTATTCGAAGTCAGTTTTCGAATCCCAAGTCAGTTTTCGAATCCCAAGTCAGTTTTCGAATCCCAAGTCAGTTTTCGAATCCCAAGTCAATTTTCGAATCCCAAGTCAATTTTCGAATCCCAAGTCAATTTTCGAATCCCAAGTCGAGTTTTCAAGTCCCCAGTCATTTCAATGCAGTCAATTGAATTCAACTTTTTCTTTGTAGTTTAAGAGAATTTAATTTAAGAAAATGTAATTTAAGAATTTAATTCAACCTTTTTTGTTGTTGTTTAAGAGAATTTAATTCAACCTTTTTTTTTTAGTTGTAAAAGTGAATTTAATTCAACCAGAATTGACCTGTTTGTCTTTAGTTTAACCTTTTTTCTTGTTTGTAAGAAGGAAATTGACCGATTTGTCTTTTCTTTTTCATGCCATTGTTGCGTATATAAATATATAGTTATGTAATTTATTATTTGTACAAAGGTTGTAACGATTTGGATAATTATCGTAATGTATATGAGGAACATGCCGTCCCTCCGTTTTGTTTCAACTCTTTTAATTTTTGTTCTAAGTAGTGTGACAAGCAATCTTTAAAAAAAAAAAAAAAAAAAAAAAAGTGCTCACGAAAAGATGTAATTGTCAATTTCAGACTTATACCCCCCGCTTAGTCACTCAATTCCCCCGAATGTAGTACTCCAAACTTTCTTTTTATTTTATTTTATTTTAACACCCCCAACCCCAGTTGAACTGTGTCAACCAGAGAAATGGTTCAACCATGGTTAATTCCTCTTTGGTACGATGGAACATAACCTCAATTTATGTTAAGTTGTGTTTTTTATTTTTAAGTATAGTATATGTTTAGTTCATTATAGTTTATAATTGATTTCTATTTTCAATTTTTATATTTTTATTTTTTTTTTATTCGATTAATACTGAGTAATTGTCGTAGTCGAATTTAATTAATTGTGTGTCAAAATTCAATTTTTAAAAACGTGAGATTTACTTTCATTAATTGTAAGTTCTTCTAAGTACGTTTATTAATTACCTTATACGTGTAACTGATTAATTATGTAAAATCTATAATCCTAATTGAATTTTATTACTTTTGACACATATTCGAATTCATTTACTTTTGCATTAAAACTCGTATGCAAACATCATCATTATAATACATCATAATTATTGTTTACTATATATAAATTCTCGTTCATGCATTTATTAAGTTATTTTATCTGTTCCTTAAAGTATATATATATATAAATATATAATCCTAATCCACCAATGACCCCTAATGATCTAGTTCTTCACGGGATGAACAAATTACTCTCATATTCTACATACTATTGTACCGACTCACTCATCTACAGATGCTTCTTACCAATATTTATAGATACATCTGCACACTGACGTATAACTTCAACTATTCAACTATAAATCCCCTTTCTCCTTTTGAACGTATCACCAACCACTACAATCTGTACCCAATAAACATAAATACACATTTGACCACAGGTCTATACATCATCCACTACGTAATTCGATTTGTACCTACAACAGTCAATAAAAATGCATGTATGCACACTATATATACAAACCTTATGCTAAAATCATTGGATATCACAATACACTATTTCATTGCGTGTAAGTGCTAACTATGCTATTTAGTCTTAATCATTTTTGCTTTCTAATATATCTTGCTCATGCATTTATTTAGTTAATTGAACAATCCTCTCAGCTAATCTGTCCCTCGAAATTGTAAGCTACACACTTTGTATCTAGTACACAAAAATACACACTAGACCACAGGTCTATGCATCATCCATTACGTAATTCTATTTTTACCTACAATAGTCAATAAAATTAGTTTATCAATTGTACTATCATGGTAACCTTGAAAAATCCATGAACTTTAAAATTTATATTTTTCCCTTTTACCTATTCATTATGAATGTAATTTTCCCCACATAAAAATAAAATTTTGCTAAAAATTTAACAATATCATTCTTTGTCTAACTTAATTGTTTGTCTAAAATTAAAGTTTTAATCTTTGAATTTTTTTAAATTTGTAAGCAAGTGTCATTTTAAAGATTTGATACTCTGCATTGTACTCAACTACCCGAACTCGTTCTGTATAAAACTTGTACCTATTGTAAAAAAGAATGTCATCATCTAATTTGAATTCGTTAGATGTTATTTTCTCAATTCTATTGTATTGTATTAATTGTATTATATTATTGTATTAATACCATTTTAGAGGGGGAAACTGTAAAAATGAACAATGAATAATCCATATTCATTTTTACATAAGAAACCAAAATTGCCTAAGCGAGTTTTGGATAAAATTTTATTTGTAGCTTCCTATTTTTTGTTTGTGTCACAACCCTATGATCTACCATTTCTGTGGTTTAGTCGTACTATTTCATTTTTTTTTCATTGTTATAGAATTTATTATAATTAATTATGATTGTCTTCCATCTCACTCTCGACCCTAGATTATGCATACACATTGCATGTAACAGGATTGGAACCCGCAGTTGTACTTCTTAGTCATTGATACCCACTCTTTGTCTCTAATTCGTTCTTGTAAATCTTCCTAATAATGATTTGTACTATACGTACAAATTCAATAACTATGACGTCACATTTTCCCGTCATTAATTTCCCTTCATTATATCTCTAGTATGCAATGTATGAAAATTCTTTATCATCATAATAAAAACTGTACACTCTATAGAAGTCATTATTTATGTTATGTAGTATAAATATAACTATTATTCGACCATATCCCCGCCCCCATACGTCCATATTTTATCTTGATCATTATCCTATATAAATTTTATTAAATATTCATTTTTACTCGTGTCAATCTATGAAATGCAAAACTTCATGCCTTCGTTCGAAAACGCAAAAATACGTTCTCGTATTATTTTTTTCATTATTATTTTTTATTATATCACCTCCCGCATTGAACTCTAAAATGCTTAGTAAGTTATCAAATTCCGCTAACTGGCAGAATCGAACGCTTCAAAGATAAAAAAAAGTCTCCTTTCGCTCGATTCGAATTTATAACTTTATCATGCGTTATGTTATATCATGTGTGTCATGTCTCATGTACTTGTGATGTACTAATAACCAAATATAATAACCATATAGTATAACCATCTAGTATAACCAGTGATGTAGTCGAGACCACCAAGTCCGAGACTGAGACCGAGACCGAGACCTGATCCTGTGAGACCAAGATCGAGACCGAGATCAAAGGTTCGAGATCGAGATCTACCTTCCGAGATCGAGACCCTTAAAATTCGAGACCGAGATCGAGATCGAGACCAAGCTCATGCCCGTTCAATTTGTTTTACACTACTATGGAAATTAGACTATGTTAAGTATATTAATAAACTAATAACTACTTTGTCAGATATAGTATGTTGAATGCAAAAAGTGTAGCCTATAAATTAACAAATGAATATATATATATATACACCTACTTTTTATTTATTTACTTCTTTTATATCTGTTACAGAAGGTTTGGATCAAGTAAAGATAAGCACCCCCAGTCTTCTTTAATTAGCCTTATAAGGCTAACTAACGAAAATATCACGACCTAACCTAACCAATCGTTAAGTCAACTGTACGCCCTTGACGATTGGTTAGGTTAGGTCGTGATATTTTCGTTAGTTAGCCTTATAAGGCTAATTAAAGAAGGCTGGGGATGCTTATCTTTACTTGATCCGAAGGTTTAATGAACGTACCCACTACCCAGTTGACTTGTGCATTTATTTAAAGCATGATAGGTGCTCATTACACTTAAGGAACATCAGCATGCTCAGAAGATCTGCTGAAGTTCGACTTCTGTGGGGCCTCATTATTATGCCTCCCTGGCTAAATACACGCTCAATTGGAGCACTAGAGGCAGGCACTGTTAAAACAGTCATGGCAATATTGGCCAGTGATGGAAATTTATCCCTTTTCTGGTGCCAAAACTTTATTGGAGAGCAGTTGTCTAAAATATGAGATTCATCGATCTCTAAGAGGTACCGCCGCAACTGTTCCCTGCGGTTCAAAATCTTCCCAGTTTCAACGTTCTTCTGCTTGGAACGACAGCTTTGATATTTTGCCATTAGTCTCGGAACTTTGGTTTGACTCTGTTTTATTTCGTCATCGCTGCTGTGAGAATGAGCGCTGTCTCTCTGTATCTGCTCATTCTCCGTGCTTGAGTTTCCTGTATAGCATTTTTCCAACACCATTTCTAAGTAAAATAAATTGACATATCAGTACTATAAACAGAGGCATGGCAATTAGCATAAGGTCTAAATAATATATATATATATGTATACGGGGCTCCAATAAACCTTAGCCCCCCCACCCATGGCCTAAACCATTAGAGGTACAGTAAAACTAAACACACCTTACAAAAGAGAATTTAATCCTGCATTTAATGAGAAACAATTAAAACTTGGTGTTCCCGCCATTGGCTTCCAAGACAGCCTGAATTCGCTTTGGGTAGCTTGCCAAAAGTGACGTGAATAGATCTTGATCGTTACGCAAATTTGCTAAAACAGTTTCAATGTGTTGCGTCATTGTATCCTTCGAAAATCGATTTGCTGCAGGTTCTTGAAACAAGAGACATTCAACCTTGTCCTTTATAACTGATCCAATGTGTTCACAGACGTTCAGGTCAGGAGAATTTCATGGCCATTCTTCATTTCCAAAGAAATCGATCTCATAGTTCCGCAACAACTGTTGAGTGGCTAATGCCTTAAAGCAGGGGGCCTTATCGTGCAGAAGTGTGACCTGATCGACATCCATAACATTGTTTGGGTTTCTTAGAAAAGGAATGACATGCTGGGATAGAATAATATCACGAAAATACTGTCCATCCCAACTCTGACCATTTGGCTTCAGCACCCACATGAGCTTCTTTGCAGTGAACAAAACAAACACACCAACACAGTCTGGACTTTTTAATAATTCGCGATAATGTTCATTATCATCGATTTCATCTGGTGTGGCCCACACTCGATCATTTTGGTACTTAGGCCGACGTGTTACGTAAACAAAAAATTCATCGGAGACAGCTAAATGCATGAAATCATTCACATCCCAATCTTCAAGATAATGGGCAAACCACATTCTGTCATCGATGTTAAGTTGAATTTTTCTTGGCTTTGGAAGTTCATGCCAAGGCTTTAAACCTTGCCTATGACGGTACAGTCGAATGATCTCACCACTAACGATCTTTCCTCTGAACACTTCGATCTCTCTAGAAAGTTTAGCACAGCTGTTTTTCCGCTTACGCGTACCGCTTTCAATGATGTCCTTTGTTTCCTGAGAGAGTGGCAAATTTGGGCGCCCAGATTTGGTTGTATCCATTTCACATTCATCCAAAGTTTTATTCCAATTTCTGTTGACGAAGTCCTCACTTCTTCGCAACTTTTTGGCAACCCATGAACGTGTTATAAAGGTGGCTCCAGCATCACGAGCTTCCCGAAATGTTATTGCTCGTATGCGATCTATCACACGTTGCCTCTCCGAATCACCAATTAATTGAGAAGCCATTATATTATCATTTTATCAGCTAGAGTAATTTTAATACCTGCAATAAATTAAATAAAGAATTTTATATATTTTTATAATCACTAAAAACTATTTCGATATAAGTAAACATGTAAGCTGCAAATGGGGGGTCTAGGGTTTTCTGGAACCCCTTATATATATATATATATATATATATATATATATATATATATATATATATATATATATATATGACATTAATTCAACATCCACTCAAAACAGGGTGACTGATTAGTGAATACCTAGAGTCCCTTACTTTTACAAACTTTCATAAACATTCTGAATTGTGTCTGTTCAACCAAGCCACCATCATGAGTATGCCAATAACATGTATTTTTCATTACGGTCTCGAGAGGTCTCGAAAGGTCTCGGGGAGAAAAACCGAGACCGCGTCTGTCGAGACCGAGATCGAGACCGAGATCTAAATAGCGGAGACCGAGATCGAGATCGAGATCTGCAAATTAGGTCTCGAGATCGGTCTCGAGACCGAGACCGATCTCGAGACCTACATCACTGAGTATAACCATATAGTATAACCATATAGTATAACCATATATTATAACCATATATAAATATATAAAAAACACTGTAAGAATGGTAAACGACGTAATGTACTTCAATGAAACTGTAATTAAATGTAATGATTTAATTTATAATGTAAGAATGTACTTTAATAGAACTGTAATGGACAATCATAAGCGAATGTGAAGTAATGCATAATTGTAATCGTAATTGTAATGAACCAAAATTAATACGTACTCAGTCGTGTACTTAATTTGTATTTATGTACTATTACGAAATGATATCGCCTTCAGAAATGAAGATTCGGCAAAAATATACGATGTTTTTATTTTTATTTTTTTAAATTTTTATTTGGAATCTTTCAAACATCTGATCATGTGTTAAAAGGGGGAAACTTAACCTTCAACTGTCTTTCCCCAAACATTTAGGTTTATATTATACATGTATTTGTAAAATTACGGCACTTCATTATTGCACTTCATTATTGCACTTCATTGCGGTACTTCATTATTGCACTTCATTGCGGTACTTCATTATAGCACTTCATTACGACTCCTTTGTTAGCAGCCTCGCTGCGAGGAGGGGGCAGAGGCCCCTTGCCTCCTTAACTTTTTAGATTCCGGCCTGAGCCATGGTCGAAAGAGGTCGAACCTCTACCCCTGTAAATTCAGAGCACGAACTGTAAATTTTTAAGAAGTAAATTAGAGTAAGAGAAACTTTTTATTTTTCCCCTCGAGTTGGGCTATCTTCAGAAGAACTTAATCAGTTAAGTCGATAAGTTATAAAAGAAAAATCGATAAGTTTAGTACCAAGAGAAAGTATCAGAGTATTATAAAAAGAGAAGAATTAATAATCGTCGACCCATAAAGCGAGAGAAAGAGACAACCCAAGCACCATAGAAGATATTGGGTCAAACAGTCTGGCGACCGAAAAGAATTAGAATGTTATAGAAGAAATATCCGTTGCTGCCTCCTAACTAGAACCCCCGTCAATTCGAACCACCCAGGGCCATATATATATATAATATATATATATATATGTGTGTATATATATATGTGTGTGTTTTGCTGTTGTAACGGTTACACGTGTTTCGATCGAAGTCCGAATAAAAGCGATATTACAGTAAAAATCCTGCAGTTAATCAGTTTTAAACGGTGCCGATATTGTGAGTTAATTGATAGTGCATAGCTGTATTTCTTTTTAAAAAAGTAAAAATCGCGGCGTATACCAAAAAAGTGAATAAAATCAAAGTGAATTAATATATACAGCATTTGTTTTTGTTATTTTTCCGAGTCTCTTTGTGAGGAAAGTTTTGTTTTTTGAAGTGCCCGCAAATATCCCCCCATTATCCCCCGCAGCCACGGTCGAGAGGACCAATCAGTGAGAAGTATACAGCGTGCCACATCCCCTACCCTGGAGTAACGGAAAATTCTTTCCCTCACACAATACCTCCCATAATACCCCCTTTTTGAGTCACTTCACCAACATGGAAATTAATGCATACATGCAACTCTGTGGAATCTGTAAAACTGCAACAGCTGAGACAGAGGCGATCAGGTGCGATTTTTGTCAGCTACTTTTTGATTTTAAATGCCTAGAATGGGGAGATGAAAAAATCTCCCTTATAACGAACGCAAAGCAGTTTAATGGAATAAAATTTTTCTGCGAGAACTGCTTGACCGAATTAAACTCTTTTACGGTATTTAAAGCAGAAAGAGACTACGAGAAGAGAATGAAAGAGGAAAGTGGAAACAAAGAACAGTGGAAAACGGAAGAAACGGAGAAAGGCGAAATAGAAAGAATTCAAATACCGTCACAAAATGAGGCCGAAAACACACAGGCGACAAAGAGTGTAAAGACAACACACAGCATAAGGGCAACGAAGGACACAAACACAACTAGCACAAATAGCACAAATAGGACAAGAAAAGAGGGCAGTCAAGTAAACGAAGTAAAACTGTCCCCCAATAAGGAGCAAAAAACAAAAGCCAAGAGTAAATATGGGGAAGGAATTATATGCAGGTATTATATAAAAGAAAATTGTAGATTTAAAAGAGGACAATGTATATATGAACATCCCCCAATATGCAATTTCTTCTATAATAATGGTCGTTGTAAATTTGGAGACGGATGTAAATTCTACCACCCGGACATTTGCAGAACTTACGCAAAATACGGAACCTGCAAATTCGGGAATAAATGCTACTATCAACATCTCCCGACGGACTCAACGAACAAAGGAAAAAGTTTAAATGACAATAGGAATAAAAATAACAATAGGAACAACAATAGGAACAACAATAGGAACACAATAAGCGAGAAAATTTTTTCAACATCTCAGACACCTTACGAATGCTAAATGTTATCTACATGCAGTTGACACAGCTGGAAACCCCCGAGCCAAATCGCTACCGGGCAAGAAGCTACCAATACAAGTAGGAGGAAACGGATCTCTTTCGGAGGATCATAGAGCAACGAATCAAGCGATATCGAAGGAAAACGAACTTGAAATGCACAAGGGGCAACGAAAAACAGAGAACATAAAAATTGTCCTGGCTAATATTCAAGGAATAAGACCAAACCAATCACTCAATAAGGTTTCGTACCTGAAAGGATTTATGGACGAAACAAGGGCGAACATCGCATGCGTCACAGAAACTCATCTTAAAGATTGCCAAGGAAATTGTGAAAACTGCGAACATTGTATTGATAAGAAAGAGATAAATATAGAGGGCTTCAACTTACTAAGAGCGGATAGAACGACGAGACGGAAAGGTGGCTGTGCTATATATGTACAGGAAGGTCATATGACAGAGACGATAATAAGTAAATCAAACAGCTATGTGGAACTCCTAGCAGTGAAAATAGAAAAACTAAACTTGATAGTAATAGTCATCTATAGACCTCCAAGCACCCCAACCGAAAAATTCTCGAAGGCCGTTGATGACAATAGAAAGCTAATAAAGGCCATAAACCCTCCATCCCCCAATATAATGATCTGCGGAGACTTTAATTTCCCATTTATAAAATACAAAAAGGTGAATAGGAATATATATATTCACCAGGACAAGGGGTGCACAAGAGAAGATCAGGAACAACCAAAAATGTTGATGGCTCTCACAAACGAGTTTATGCTGACACAGGAGATAACAGAAAATACCAGAAAAAATAACTGCCTGGATCTGGTATTCACGAATAACACGAACTTGATTGCTGATATAAAAATAACCCCAACCATTATCTCAGACCACAACTTAATCGAGATATCAACAAATATGATGGCAGCATTAGAAGACAATACACATATTGTGGAAAGAAGTAAATTCGGGGCCTTTAACTTAAACTCGAAGACTATAAATTGGGAAGCAATCAGATCGCACATGGCCCAAATAGAATGGAGAACAATTTTCGAGAATAAAACAACGGAAGAAATGCTAACAACTTTGGAGGAAAAAACGCTGAGAATTTTAGAAAAATATGCTCCGAAATCACAGCCAAAAGGAAAGAGGAGCTGGCTAGAAAGGCAAAAGAGAAGACTATTCCGCAAAAGAAAGAGAGTGGAGGCGAAGTTAGGAAACTGCGGAGATAATGGCAGGAAAATAATAAAAGAAAAACTGGAGGGTATCGATAGGGAAATACAAGCCCTGATTAAGGACCATACAGAGAGGGAAGAGGAAAAGGCGGTAGAAGCAATAAAGGAAAATCCAAAATACTTCTAAAGCTATGCAAAAAGGAAAACAAAAACACGCGCCGCTATTGGGCCCTTAAGGACGGGAAATAATGAACTAACCGACGATCCAAAATAAATATCTGATACATTGAGAGCTCAATATGAATCAGTTTTCAGTACCCCAAAAAGTGACAAAGCGATACCTGACATAAATGCATTCTTTGAAGAGGAATTGCAAGGAGAGTATATAACAGACTTTGAGTTTACACCAGAAGATGTAGCGAGAGCTATAGAACAAATGAAACTACATTCAGCTGCAGGTCCGGACAATTGGAACGCATTATTGATTAAAAACTGTAAAAATGAAATAGCTACACCTTTATACTGGATATGGAGAAGATCCCTAGACACTGGGGAAATACCGAGCATCTTGAAAAGAGCAAACATTGTCCCTATATATAAAGGAGGGGACAGATCTCAAGCAAAGAACTATAGACCAGTGTCATTGACGTCCCACCTCACCAAAGTATTTGAAAGAATAGTTAGAGAGAAAATTTATGATTTCCTGGAGACACGGGAAAGATTCAACGAAAATCAGCATGGATTCCGATCAGGTAGATCATGCCTATCACAACTAATAGAGCACTACAACAATATCCTAGATGCATTGGAAGGAAATGACAACTACGATGTTACATACACAGATTTTGCTAAAGCTTTCGATAAATGTGACCATGGTATAATAGGACATAAAATTAAAGACATGGGAATAACAGGCAAAGTGGGAAAATGGATCTACAACTTCCTTAGTGATCGTCTGCATGTCGTCAAAATTCAAGGTATATCATCATCAGAATCGGAAGTACGCAGCTCAGCACCACAAGGGACAGTACTGGTCCCACTCCTGTTCATTATCATGCTAACAGACATAGACAGCGGAGTAAACAGCAATAGTATAGTAACATCCTTTGCAGACGATACAAAGATCAGCAGAAAAATCAGCGATGTACATGACGTGGAGGCCTTGCAGAGGGACACGAACAAAATATACAAATGGTCAGAAGACAACAACATGTCATTCAACGCCGAGAAATTTCAACTCTTGAGATATGGTAGAAAAGAAGAACTTAAACAGACTGCATATTATGCTCCAGATAGACAGGAAATTCAGAGAAGCATGAAAGCGATTGATCTCGGGATAATAATGACAGATGATGCGAAATTCGAAACACAAAATCAGATAGCGATAAATAAAGCAAAAAGAGTCGTCGGACAGGTTCTAAGAACGTTCAAGAGAAGGGACAGGACAGTAATGATTCCCCTGCTAAAAACACTGATTATACCAAAACTTGAATACTGCTCAGTTTTGACGTCCCCATATAAAAAGGAAGAAACTAATAAACTAGAAGAAACGCAAAGGCATTTCACAGCCAAGATTGATGGCTGCAAAGAACTCAACTACTGGGAAAGACTACGTAAACTAAATCTGTACTCACTGGAAAGAAGAAGAGAGAGGTACATCATAATCTACATATGAAAAATGATCGAAAAACTGGTACCAAACCTAAAACTAAACCCAATTACCATTCAAACAACACTGGAAAATAGGAAAGGCAGAATGTAGTGTTCCCAAATTAAAAGCACGACAAGGGACCTCCTCAACCCTGAAGGAAAATAGCTTGGTTGTCAGGGGGCCAAGACTTTTCAACCAGCTTCCTAAGGACCTCAGAAACGTAACGGGGGTCAAAGTTGAAGTCTTCAAGAAAAGACTGGATGCCTGGCTCAGGACAGTACCAGATGAGCCGGGCGTGCCTGGCTATGTACGGTGGAGAGCGCAAGAAAGTAACTCGCTCCTCCACCAGGCCAGACCTAGAGGCGGGGCCACCAGCTTGACCTCCGTGTGAAGAGAGACCAACACACGAAACAACATAAGGTAAGGTATATATATATATATAACGGGTGCGCCATAAAAAAGGTTACATTTAAAAAGGCTATAAAATCAATATTTGTCATTTAATTTTAATAAAACTTCTACACAATAAAACATGTATTTATCTATATGCAAACAAGTTTTCAGAATAAAAATCAAATAATTCAAATTCTATCAACATTGAACGAAAGAGTATGATTTTTCTATATAACATGTAAAAATTATTAAACCTTTTTAATATTTTTTCCTAAAAATAATTTGTAAAAAAATTTACCTGAAATTATTAAAAAAAATTTCAAAATGCTTTCCTTCCATTTCAATAACTTTTTTACTCTTGGCCGAAATATGGGAGAACTTAGCAGAGCGAGTCTACAGGACTAGAATAAAAGATGTCGCTCATTTACGCGAGATCATCATTCAAAAATGGGAAGAGCTTCCACAGAAGAAGTAAGTCGAGCCATAGATGAATTTCGTCCAAGAATAAAAAAAGTTACTGAAATGGAAGGAAAGCATTTCGAACAATTTTTTTAATAATTTCAGGTAAATTTTACGTTAAAAATTATTTTTTAAATAAATATTAAAATGGTTTACTAATTTTTGTATTTTAAGTAGAAAAATCATACCCTTTCGATAAATGTTGATAGAATTTGAGTTATTTGATATTTTAGTCTGAAAACTTGTTTTTATATAGATAAATACATATGTTTTATTGTGTAGAAGTTTTATTAAAGTTAAATGACAAATGTTGATTTTATAGCTTTTTTAAAAAGTACCCTTTTTATGGCACACCCGTATATACCACGGTGAACCAAAAGTAGGTGGACAGTAGGTTGAATACGGTTTGTGTTATATTATATTATAACTATGGTGTTCATTATAACTATGGTGTTTGTGTTATATTATATTAAATATTATAACTAAATTTATTTAAATTTTATTTTGTATTATAGTATACAAAAAAATTAAATATGTATTCTCAAAATAAACGTTATCATTTACTGTCCACCTACATTTGGTTCACCCTATATATTGTATCATTCAGTGCTTAACTCTTGCAAGTGTTAACTAATTTTATAAAAAGCCATAATAAACGCATTTTGAAGTGAAAGGATATTCGACCGGGTCCAAGACCCGGTGTTAACAGACGATGCGTAGTACACCCAGCTAATCTCCCTTTTGACCTCATCAAACGGTCCTGGGTTCGAGACCTCTATTTTATTTTTGTGCCTATATTTATTCGCGAACTTGTTATTATTTTAGTGTGCCTGAGAATGTCCTTTGAAAGTGAAATTTTATTACGCGTTTGTTCCCCTATACGTGTTAACTTAGAAATTTATAGATATCTCTACAGGTAGGCTTTTAGAATTACTAAAACTTTAAAGGTAGGGAAATTCCAACGGTTCTGGGATCGAGACCCGGTGATGGTAGGCGATGCGTAGTATGCACAGTCAGGATATATATATTTCCGGCGCTGTAAATTAGTATACTTGTAACTCCTTGTCGCTCTCTCTCTCTCTCTTCATATATATATATATGAATAGAAACGACATAAGTGTTAAGGAACGTCTCTGCACACGAGGAGGAGAGATAACGAATAATGAAAAATGAGGCGAACCGCCCGGGAATCGAACCCAGGGCCTTCCAATTGCCGGTTGGATGCTCTACCATTATGCTACGGACCTCACTCAATCACAAATCGAAATTCTCCCACATAGGGCAGAAACCAATGCCCTGAGAAGGCACCCTCGCAAATCGTGAATATGCGCATATAACTGCAATGACCGCGCAGTATATAAATGAATAGAAACGACATAAGTGTTAAGGAACGTCTCTGCACACGAGGAGGAGAGATAACGAATAATGAAAAATGAGGCGAACCGCCCGGGAATCGAACCCAGGGCCTTCCAATTGCCGGTTGGATGCTCTACCATTATGCTACGGACCTCACTCAATCACAAATCGAAATTCTCCCACATAGGGCAGAAACCAATGCCCTGAGAAGGCACCCTCGCAAATCGTGAATATGCGCATATAACTGCAATGACCGCGCAGTATATAAATGAATAGAAACGACATAAGTGTTAAGGAACGTCTCTGCATTGAGTGAGTGAGTGATTGAGTGAGTGATTGAGTGAGGTCCGTAGCATAATGGTAGAGCATCCAACCGGCAATTGGAAGGCCCTGGGTTCGATTCCCGGGCGGTTCGCCTCATTTTTCATTATTCGTTATCTCTCCTCCTCGTGTGCAGAGACGTTCCTTAACACTTATGTCGTTTCTATTCATTTATATACTGCGCGGTCATTGCAGTTATATGCATATATTATATATATATATATATATATATATATATATATAATTATATTTATATATATATATATATATATGTTCCTCTGTGTGTATTTTGGTGAAAAAAATTGGGTTTTAATTATTAAGCATTCTTTGTCTCCTTCGTGGTTAATTCGTCATATATATATATATGTATGGTGCGCATGTAATAATACATTTTCAACGCATTACATTTTGTTGTAAAATGTTTCAATAAAATAGCACTTATCCTCAGTTTTTAATTATAGATTAGTTTGCATTAGTACTGAACTAGGCTTTCTGAATACAATTCGATTTATGAAAAAAAATTGGATTTTGAATAAAAAAATATTCAGAAAAATGTTTGAACTAATCAAATTAATTTAAAATTATCCTTTCTCTTATAGGTCCGATACGGGGCTGACACGTGTTATACCTACTTTTCGTGACAGCTTTGAAGAAACGCAAATAACCGACGGTGATTTGGTGATTGAAGTTTCACCGCGCAGTGAACCCAGTGACCTGAATACGGAGGTCGAAGTATTGGCTCACATCCGGTCCAACGATTGCCAATCGTCGGGGAACTAATGCAAGCTTTTTTCTTTCGGTTAAGAACAAGACACTGTATTTTCATCAATTTATTAAATGATAGAAATCATGTTTTATAAATAAGTACAATTTTACATCCAACTTAAATTAGTTACAGAATTAGCATCCATTAAATTTTAAATAAGCTACAGAGCACAAGACTAATATAATTGGGGACAATTTATATTTTACACAATATTGCAGCAATTTTACATTTGCACACAAACGGAAAACGGTATTCTATCTGCATACACACCACTTTATCTCACCATTTCAGCTCAGCGTGACACAGGTCGAATAATTTTAAAAAAATTATAAATTCATTTCCACGTGACATGTGCCAGAGAAATAAAAGACAATACATCCCGCAAGTATTACTAAAGTATCCTTGTAATTGGTAGGGATTCCAAACAATTTCGGGGATATGCAACTGTTCGAGAAATTTTACAATGACAGGGTCACTCCAAGGACGAGTCCTGAGTGAATTAAAATAGTATATTCTTTCTCTATTTTCAAAATAGATAGCCAACCAATGAATCCCTTCGCCACCAATAATATCTGTGTTGACATTAAGTCCACCGCATTTTCTCGTAGTTGGCAGTTTCAATGTTTTATTCTTCGCAAACACAGATAAATTTGGGGCGTGTGATTCGGTGACTATTCATTATTCTCTGGAGTGTATTCGCATCCATTTTAAAAGTCAGTGAGTACACTCCTGAATCTATCGACTTCTATTAGAGCTTGTGATTCGAGGTACACCAGTACAATAATAGGGGTGTCTATCAGCCTGGCGAATTCGAGTCTGATGAAATGTTTCCACTCTTCTGTGGAAGAGTGTGTATTTACACTAGCAGATAAGTCAGGAGTGATGTCAAACCGGTAAAGGTTAGATTGATCGATGAATTATTTTTGCGTTACCCCAATCCGAAGCTCATCACAACCACCAGTAATATGGGCCAGATTACTATATGTGCTCTTGCGCAAAGCGGGAACACTCTGTCTGATGAGTAGTCCGTATACAATGTCTCTCCCAGCCAACACCGTTGACGTATAGTTATATTTTTAATGCCGAAATTCTCGAATTTAAAGGCGTTCTTTTTATATTTCCCATTCACTGAAGGGTGATCCTGCAATCCAATTAATAGACTTTTAGGTAAAACTCCCAAGGCGATGTTTTCTATCTGTTTCGAGGCCAACCCTACGAGCACCGTGTATAGTTTGATCTGTACTCTGTTAATTGGGTAGTTTGCTGTGGCGTGTAGTAAATTTTTTCCATTTTCTATTTGCTTTTTGGTGAACTTAGTTTCACTCTCCGTACGCGAAGGTATGTTTCCATAACATGAACCACAACGGGTTTTGCTCCCTCTTCTTGATCAGTTCCCAGATTTATGCAGATCTCATGATTCGTGAGGGTGACCTTTAATTTCATATCCTCCCCATTCATAAGCAGTTTCTCCTGGAATGTGAAGTCTGTATGCAGGTGTCCAAAACATTCGTATTTCTTCTTTTTAGAATTTGTAAATTTATCCTTTATACTACTTCGTCTTTAGTCTGGTAATAGCCCTCGGCAGTTAAAAAGGTATCCTTCGTTTCTTTTGAAAAGTTGAAGACATTTTCCAGATAAGCTCGTAGGTGATAATAACCCGTTCCTGCCGAAATGTTGACCTGATTTAAAAACACATCACATTGGTTAAATATGGAGTGTAGAAAGTTAGTTTCTGGAAATACAACATATTTTTCATCGCAGTCTGTTCAATCAGAATGGGCTATACGTAGTTTAGCGTACATGTGCATGCAGCTTCGATAAAAAATGTAAAAGCCTGAGCTGGGTACCACGAATTCTATAGAAACACTCGCGGAACTAATTGTGTTTAATGTGTTAATCGTAATAAAGTCACTGTGCTCAATAGAAACTTGTGTTGGGGCATATCAAAGAGGGACAGCTCCGATTTACAACATTGTGAGCTACACGGATGGATGAAGCGTACCATGACGAGTCAGAAATAGTGCCACCTCTCTCGACAAGTTGTAAACATCCTATGATTCGTGATGTTATGAGTTAAAAAAATTATCAACAATAGGTTTCATTCGCTTAGAACACTTCTTTTATGATGTCCTTTTACGTTTAACGCCACACACTGGTAACTCCTTCTTCTTCTTCTTCCGGAGAGCCCTTTTCTTCTTCCCACCACAACGCATTTTTCTCTTTGCAGTTTTGATGATTTCGTCCCGTGTACGTTTTAAGTGCTTTTTTTAGAGCTATTTTAGGTCTAGACCCCGCCATTATGTCTTCTACCGTATTAAAACCTGATTGTAGCGCCTTCCTCCCGAGGTACATAGTATGGTTGAAAAATGAATCCAAGCCAACTCCAATGCTGGTATCTCGCCTCTCGATAGACCGTGAAAGGCATTCGGGTTATTATAACTCAGTACGACGAAAGTGGAGCTTCAGTGTTAAGCTCCCGTCACCGAATGGTGAGGTTTGTCATATGTAATGCTCAAGCTCCTCCCTCTATGATTGGGATGTCTGGGGATAGATAGCCTTCACCCAATTTCTCCAATCTCAGCTGATACATTAGGTTGGACAATAGGGTGGCCCAAAAAACTGAAATTTGAAAATATCTTTCTCCACAAGGCCATCCGTGTTCCATATCAAAATGTAAGAATTCATGCCAAACATTAGAGAGATCATACAATATTTAGAGGTCGCGAGCAGTCCTATATTTTTAGGATTTGAAACAAAAATACAATATCAATGTTTATTTCAAAATTTAAAGTCAACAGCACATAGCACATGTTATGCAAAAATATACTAGAACACACATGTCATAGCAGTTAATACGACTGCACTAAATCGTTGTATATCAAACAAACAACGTCACACCCGTTACTTTTTCTTCGTCAAAGCCAACTTCGTCGGAACTGGCAATCTTTTTCGGTGGCTGGCGACGAGTCGCAGTAGGTATTGTTTCTGGGTCTCGTCTTTCGTCAGCGCGGTATTGTAGGACTGAATAAGAGCCACTCCTCGTTCGGCACAGTCGTTGGCGACCTTGAGGAGCCTGCACTTAGCCTTAAGTAACTGGTAAATGGGGTCTGTCAGCCAGAGGGAGGGAGGTTTTGACAAGAATGTATTGGCTTCATCTTGTCCTTTCATGGAGAGTATATCGAATATCTTCAAAGACTGGCTCGTGAGGTACGACGCCAATGAAGAACGTTGATCGAACACAGTCCCGTCCAGACGTCTCAAGAGTTTTTGGTTTGAGGGACGTTAGAAGTTGTCAACCATAGCTGTTTTGGTGATCTCGTCGACGCGATCGTCGAAGAGGGCGAGAGGCGCGAGGTGCTCAGAGAAGTACCACAAATGGCGATATAAGGCCTTAACAGCCGCCTCTCTGATGGCACGGTCAGGATATTCATGGAGGAGAGCAATTAGGTTTAAGTCGTTGAGGGGGGCCCTCTCTGGAAGAGGGGCCTCGTGCCAGTAGTGAGCGTAAATAAGAGAAACGAAGAGGCAAATCTTTGTGACGCCAGCTGTCTCGTGGGCCGTCAACTTAATCTGGCTCCTGAAAAGGAAGATCTTCAGCGAGTATATTGCCTTAGCCATCCACCGCGCGTTGTGCATAGCGCCTGGCGCACGAAAGGACGGTTCTCCGTCGGAGGATCCCCCTAGGAATATATTTCAGAGCTGAAGCAACTCTCCATAGTCATCCCGTGGGAGCTGGCTCTTGACTGCCTCCGAGTAAAATGACATCATCTCCTCTCGTACGCCATCCGGCATGCCAACGAAGAGCTCGTCTCCAGCAGAACGGAAATCAACTATATTAATATCAGACCAGGTCTTCTGGAAGCGTTTGAAGATTCTCACTTCAGGCCCACTGGTTGGTGTCAGGGCGACAGAAAATACGGCCGACAACATTACCTCGAACACGTGATGACGGCACGCGATCCAGATGAGCTCCTTGTCCAGAGCCTTCTCAATTAGGGTGCACGCGCCCATATTCGGCCCAGTATTGGTTGCCGTCGTGTCGAAAACTAGTCCCTGGATCATGGGTTTGAGGTTCCATTCCTCCAGCGTTTGGACACATGCATTGCACTGCTCCTCTCCCGTGCCGCGGCCGATCTTAGGGACGGCAAGAAGTTGCTCTGTTTCACCACCATTCACCAAGATGGCGAGGCGATCCACAAGCTTTTTATTGCCGGCGATATCTGGAAGCAGCTTACCGTCCCAATGGAGAAGCAGTGGTCTGTCCGGCGAGAAAACAGCCTGTTGAGCAGTTGCTACCGCCTCAGAGTGGTGACCCGCGCTCGCTGAATGGTGTTCCGGGATAGCGCCACAGACTCCAGGCCATGACCGAGCGCTTGCTTGACGGCTCCTACGACGAACATGGGAGCGCGGTCAGGGAGTTTCACTCAGTCGAGCGCGGCGGCTACTTCCTTGGTCACAATGGTCTGCTTCGATTTCTTATTCCTTAGCTGATCTTGACTGGATGTTGACGGAGTTTGGAAATCATCTTCGGACTCCATCGATGTGGAGAAGCTACAGATACAGATGTCAGCAATGGCGGAACTACTGTAGACGGAACAGCCGTATTCGCCTGTTATGCGCTCAACATGCTTTTTTCCTTTCGAGCATTGGCCTGATCACTCCTGAGGCGCTTGCGAATCTCCTTGTTCGTCAAGGTCTTGTCGATCCTGGACATACTCGCGCTCGAGGGATCCTGCTGTTGCATCCGCAGGAGCTGTTTGTCTTCTTCGTCCATCATAATACTGAGGGTGTCTTTTTGTGAGATGTCAAATAGTTTGGTGAGATTCTCCTTGAATTTTCTTTCCTTGATTCGGCACCCGTCTTTCGGTTTCAATCGGTTTTTCTTCAACCCACAATATTCTTCATAGAGCTTCCGAAGCTTGCGCACTGTCAGTGATTGTGGATCCCTTCTGGTGGTGAAACATGAAGTTCCTGAGAATAGCTCCATTTGTTGGCAGGCCAGATCCCAAGATGTCCGGGTCCGGCTTACCCAGGAGCCAAACTTTCGGACTGCTCCTTGTCGTTGTCATGGTCTTGGGAAGTTGAATGGAAGATAAAATAGAAATTAAAGTTAAAGAACCTATACATATGTTTTATGTAGAATATAAAATAAACAGTTTTAACAATTTTAATAAACTTTTATAAATTTTATTTTTTTTTAATTTTTAACAATTTTAATAACCAATTCATTGTTCCAAATTGCTTATCAAGGTCAGTGCAGTAAATGAATGACAGAAAAACTAAGCATAGTGTCCGCCACTCACTGGTGAAAAGTTTAACTTGCCCTATTGGTGTGATTCACTGCGCGGCGTAACCCAGATGGCAGGAACACAACAAAAACACGTCTACACCTCCCGAGACTTGGCGACCAACTGAGCTAGTGGGAAGAGTGCATTGCTATCATATAGTGATTCTTTGGATATAGGTTTACAGTCTACAGTGGCGTTGCTCAGCAAATATTTATTGCAGAACATAATGTGACCCAAAATTACTGAAATTACGGAATTTAGATATTTTTACCTTGAGGTCGCGACCTCTAAATATTGGCCGATCTTCCTGATTTTTTGCATGAAGGCTTCTTTTGTGATATGGAACAGAAATAGCCTTGCGGAGAATAGCAATTCAAAATTTATTTTTTCAGTTAATTTTTGAGCCACCCTACTGGACAAGTCATGTTGTGCCTCGTGAAAGACAACTCTTTGGTGCGCTGCTCCACATCGGCCCTAGGTTATACTTTGAACAGTCCTTTGTCTTTAATATTTCTATTATCCTGTGATTTTAGGGTGAGAACATGTGCAGGGGTTTCTTTGTTTACGATTTCGTATACTAAATCAGCCGAAAGATTTGAATTTATAAAACTTCCGTTTAAGTCTCTCACAACATCCTCAGCCGCATCATAACAACCCGGGCCTAGTGTTACTACTGTACTGTAATGCCGTGCATCCCCACTCTGGGCAGCACGCATGGTTTCATTCCTAATTACCCCTGCCTTTTCACACTCATCACGATCTCTAAGAACCGTAAAAACGGGTTCTTTATAATCAATACTTAAGCTGGTGAACAGCTGAATTTCGCATATCCCCACCTCATACGAATCACGTTCCAATTCAATGGGTCCATGGAGTTCTGTTACAAAGTTGGCCAGGGTGTTGTTAGGGTGTACAGACAGAGAAGAGGACGGGAATGTAACATAGAAGTGGTTAGGCGCCATGTTGTATACTATGTAAGCTTCATTATTGCATCAGCTTTTATATAGGTGCTGAAGCTTTATGGGTACCCTAGTCATTTTACCAGGTACACTTTTCTCTGTCCTGAACCTTTGCTGCCTAAATTTTTTTTAATTTTAAACACATTTTTTTCCTAAATTAAATGTCATTTTCTGCAACTCTTCGCGGTAAAAACCTCCTGCGATTTCTTCCCCATTAAAATCTTCAACGTAATACATCATTATCTCACCTTTAGGTCTCATAGCCCTAACTTTAAAAATCTCACGTGTCCAGCTTTGCTCAAAGCCCTTCGCGAATTTATTTCCCAAACACGATAGCATTACATAATCATTGATTTTGAATCGTTTAGAGTGTGTGGTGGTGCTCTGCGAATATGTCTTCTCACCTCACGCTCTGTCTGCGTACCTCTTTCTAAAACTTCGTTAGGTGTTTTCCCAATCGCGCAATGGTGTGAACGGTTGTATGATGAGGCCAATGATTCCAGAATGTTTATATATCTGTATGTGTTTTTATGTGTAAAATAGCGATGCATGCGTTCCTTTATGGTACGTTGAACTCTTTCAGCTAAAGAGGCCTTGTGTATAGAATGGCTGGTGTAGTAACTGATATTAAACTCCACCAACATGTTCTGAAAAGCTCGGCCTATAAATTCTTCCCCCATATCCGTACAAAAACAGCCTGGAATTCTGTTTTCTTTCAACATCAGCGTTTTGGTAGCTTTAGCAACTGTTTCGGACGATTTATTTTTCAGGGGAATTAACCACAGATATCTAGAGATTACATCTATTATGAATAGGATGTATCGATAGCCATCATTATATACAGAATATCTTTGCATGTCTGTTAAATGCGCTTGCCAAATACAGTAGAGTCAATCGAAGCCGCTGTTGTCTTGGCTGTTTTAAATCTTTTTCTCACTAGCTTATGAAGTGTATAAGCATCCTGCTCCTGCAAAAACCTCTCAACATCTTTTTTCCATACTCCATCATTGTAAACACCTCTGTACAGTCTATCAACACCGCCATAGGAAGGTGGGTTAGAAATGTCATAATAGCGTTTTCTTAATATGGTAGCCATTTGCGTATTTTAGAGACATGTGGAGAGGGTCGACCGTTGTTGTTGGTTCTCTTCTTTCTCCTCTTCAGAGATGCTACCGCTGGGGGTGATGGTGTGCTTAGTTGTGGCACATGCGAGACTTGCTCCAAGTCTTTTAACTGTTCAGATATCCTATCGATGTTTTGTGGAAATTTATTTGTTGTAGTCTTGATTTAATATGCGTCCATCCTGATGGTGAGGGCCTGTCCCACTTTCTCACCAGATCATGGACGATGTCGACGATATTCGAACCCTGTAGCCTTGTTCCTTCAACAATGACCTCGCCTGTATCGGTCCACTGTATGATGGGGTTCTTACTCAATAGATTATAAAGACTTAAGCCTTTATTCCTCAATGTATGTGGGAGACTGCTTTTTAATACATGTTCGATATGTTGTGGGGGCGCACCGTTATTCTTCGGTTGGTCATCTCTAACGTCGGCCCCGGGTCCCATGTCGTCATGCTCATCGTTGCTCGCGCTGTGCCTAATAACCATGAGGATCTCGAAATTTCTGCAGAGCATCGTGGTATAAGATTCTTTTCTCATCAGGTGACTTTTCATTGTTTTATAAGTCTAACAATTCGCTTTCCATTCTTTTAAGCCTGCTTTTACGGGGTTCTAGAACCGTGTCTGGACTCCTTGAACTTTGCAGTGAAGCATACGCCTCGTGCGGAGTCACTACGACTTTCTTCATTGTATTAATCCAGTCAGTAAAGGTCCCAAAACTGAAAATAAGATGGGGAGGAATGATTCCCTCTTTCCACAATAATTCGCGTTTTCTCCCCCACAGTTTGACTTTCACGAGCGAGCGTACGTATTATCTACAGATCTACAGAAGCTGAGGCAAACGAAGACCCTAAGATCCACTCTAAGGTTAGTCCGAGAGAAAGGAAAGAGGAGGGGGTTAAAAGAGGAGAATAAGGGGTTAAGTAAGTAGCAAAACCTATCATTCGTGAGTTAACATTCATTCAGAAAAAGAGAAAGAAAGACTCCCATCATCATCTGCCGGCCACTGCCCACAAATCGGAAAAATAGTCGAAGAGAATAGGAGAGGGATGAAAGATGAAAAGAAGTAAAATAAGAACGCTTACAAACCATGCAAACAGTCTTAACTCACTGTCATACCATGCAAACTGCAGACATTTAGGTAAAGAGAGTTACAGACATGCAAGTAAGAAAAGGATAAGAAAAAAAAGTAGGTAGAGTATAACAAAAAGTGGGTTAGTTTACGCTATGAGCTACATCTACATTCGTGTTAGTCTAATATTTTTTTAAAAATTTTATAGCTGGCATCACACGCTGGCATGTCACAAGCTGGCATTAATCGTCAACAGACTCATCCTCGACCACCAACCCCAGTGCTCCCGTTGCTAATTGTTTTTTTTATTTTAAACAACGTTAATATTTTTAAAATGCCTCTCTAAACGGTTCTGAAACATATTAACGCTGGAAGAGTTAACGACTGACGCGGGAAGATTATTCCATTTATCAATTACTTTAAACGTAAAGAAGTTTTTAGCGATATTAGTAATGAAACGTCTGTTACGCAAATTAAATTCGTTATTACGAGTATTGCTATTATCGAAAGTGAATAGTTCGTCAAAATTTACGTTATCGATTTTATTAACGACTTTGAAAACTTCATTAAGCTCGCCCCTTAATCTCCTAGTTTCGAGTGAGTGCAAGTCTAATTCTTTAATCCTATTTTCATAAGGCTTGTTGCGCATTGACGGGATTAGTTTCGTGGCGCGACGTTGAACCCTTTCTAACCTATCAATATCCTCACGCAAATACGTGCACCAAAACTGAACGGCATATTCTAAATAAGGCCTGACTAGGGACTTGTAAAGGGGCAATATAGTATGCTTCGATTTAAATTCGAAATTACGCGCTATGAAGCCTAACATCCTATTATCTTTTGCGCAAGACTCCAGGCACTGGTTCCTAACTTTTAAATCCTTAGATACGCGTACGCCTAAATCTACTTCCTCGTCAACACTCGCTAATTCCCTATCATCCATCGTGTACGTGTAATTATTGTTACGAGAACCTATATGCAAGACTTTACATTTGTCTACGTTAAATTGCATCTGCCACTTATCCGTCCACTCCATAATCCTATTTACATCGTCTTTTTAGTATCGTTCGCGAATTTTGACACGTTACTAGTCAATCCTATATCTATTTCGTTAATATAGATTACGAATAGCAGTGGGCCTAACACTGAACCCTGTTGGACACCAATACCTACATCCAACCACCCCGATTCACTACTATTAACAAAGACCCTGTCTCCTAGCACGAAGCCATTCCGCTAACCAGTTACCAACCTGACCGCGTATACCGTGCGCTTTAACTTTCGCAATTAATCTTCAGTGCGGAACTGTATCGAACGCTTTTTTAAAATTTAAATAAATAACGTCAGCCGCTCTATGCCTATCGTATTCGCGCACTATTTCGTTATAAAATTCTAACAAATTAGTTTAACAAGATCTGTGGCGTCGAAACCCATGCTGACTACTATTAATCAAATCTCGATTTCTAAGTGAGCGATGATACGATCCCTAACTACGGATTCCAAAAGTTTACCGACAATTGACGTTAAGCTAATGGACCTATAATTGCTAGGTACTGTGCGGTCGCCTTTTTTAAAAATGGGCGTGGCATTAGCTAATTTGAAGTCATCAGGAATAATCCTCGTTTCAAGTGACTGATTAAAAATCTTCGTTAAGGGGCCTACGATAACGTCTTCCAAATCTTTCAGATGTCTAGGATAAAACGCGTCAGGGCCTGGAGCCTTACTAACTTTTAGCCTATCGATGTAATACGCAATCTCACCCTCGTAAACAGTTGTTTCATCCAAAATAGTCTCGCTGATAAATGTTATGTTATAATGTTTCAGACCAGCAAAGACCCTAGGATCCACTCATGGCTGGTCTACCTAACTGTGTTCGTAATTGTGCATTGTGTATGTCCTCCGTGGTGGCGGAGGGGACCTACAATTTTACGTGGGTTTCGAACCACAAGAACATAAGAAATTTATGTAAGAACTGCCTGTACATTGGCAACGACCAATTTTTACAAAACTAAATAATTATCAATTTGAAACTAATTAATTATCGATTTAAAACTAAAGATAGAATCTCTGGATCCAGAGGATCAAGTCATAATAGGCTACTATCCAGAAATATGTTACACTCTATATCTATTTATAGCCGACATGCAAATATATCAGATCCAAAGAATCCAGTCAATTTCATTACGGTATCCATCAATACTAGTACCTTGCCAACCAAAAATAAATCACGGTCCATATCGATTGCGGACGAAGTCAAAATTTACCACCATACACATTACAATATATATACTTAGGAGGAAAAGTGTATGTGTGGTTGTAAAGACTGTACAGTAATGTAGAAATGTGTGTGCACCCATTTTCGGTCTCCCATTTCAAGGTGTTTGTGGGGCGAGTGAAAATCATGAGTTTTTCAATACTTCACAGTACTATGGGGGTGACCGCTCGGAAAAGGAATCTCTTTAAATGGGGTGTGTAAGGACAGAGAGTATCCCCTAATCCAAGATGCTGCCTTCCTATATCCCACAACACTTGTGTTGAGCTGTGGGATCTATCACCACAAAGCCTTAATTTTACTACCTTAAACTATGCCCAATCTATCAACATATGCGTCTAATCGATTTTTAAACATGTTTATAGACGTGCTACTAATTACTTCTACCGGCAAACTATTCTACTTATTTACTATTCTATGCGTAAAAACGTTTTTGGCAACTGCTGTCTCGAACCTTCTACTTGTCAACTTACACCCGTTATTTCTAGTCCTATTATATTGAGATATTTCGAAAAAGCTATCTCCATCTACGTTATCGAACCCATTCATAATTTTGAAAACCTGGATTAGATCACCCCTTAACCTCCTAGTCTCGAGTGTAGTCAATTTTAACCCCTTAAGCCTATCCTCGTACGACTTTGACCTAAGCGTCGGAATCATCTTAGTTGCTCGTCTTTTAACTCTTTCGATTTTGTCTATATCTTAGCGCATATGCGGATTCCAAAATTGGACCGCGTACTCCAAATGTGGTCTAACTAATGATTTATAAAGCGGAATTAATCGCGTGATTTGTACTCAAAATTTTGAGCTATAAAACCTAACACTTTGTTCGCCTTATTGACCGCTGCTGTACTTTGTTTCACTACTTTTAAATCACCAGTGACTATAACTCCTAAATCTTTTTCCTGCTCAACGCTTGTTAAATCTTTCCCTGACATACTGTAGGCAAAATTACCGTTACGCGAACCTATATGCAAAATTTTGCACTTATCAACGTTAAATCTCATTTGCCATGTGACTGACCAATCAACGATTTTATTCAGATCTTCCTGGATTTTACTTCTATCTTCGTCATTAATCGCCTTACCACCGAGCTTCGTGTCATCCGCAAACTTTGAAACTGTACTGACTAGGCCGACATCTAAATCGTTAATATAAAGGGTGTCAGGAAATGATTGCCCCCCCCCCCCTGTACAGAAGAAACTGAAAGGAATAGAAAAAAACAGACAAAACCACGCGAAAGAGCGTTTAATTTTGAATAAAAAACACTTGTTTTAATATCGGGTGTTGCCCCCATTTGCAGCTCTGACGGCCATTAATCGACGGGGGTATGATCCCAGAAGTGTCTCAAAGAGATCGGTATCATGACTCATTTCTTCAAGGACTTCGTTGATCTTTGCAGTCATAATTTCTGTTGAATACCGATTCTGAATGGGTTATTCCAGCATTAAGGACTCCACCTGATCCTTCATGATGGATCCGACATGTTCACAGACATTAAGATCGGGAGAATTGCCAGGCCATTCATTATTTCCGAAAAAATCAATGTTATTGTCCTTAAGCAGTTGTTGAGTCGCAAGTGCTTTCATACAGGGGGCTTTGTCGTGAAACAAGGTTGCCTGTTCAACATCCAAAACACACTCGGGGTCTTTCAAAAACGGAATTACATGTTGGGCTAAAATTACATTTCGAAAATAAGGCCCATCCCAACTGGTTCCTCTTGGTTTGATAACCCAGATGAGCTTCCGAATAGAGAACATAATGAAAACACCCACACATGCTGGATTTTTTACTATTTCTCGATACTTCTGGTCGTCTGGGACTTCATCAGGAGTTGTTGCCCAAACCCGATCATTCTGAAAATTTGGTTTTCTGGAGACATAAACGAAGAATTCATCGCTGACAACCAAGTGAAGGAAATCGTCTTCCGTCCATTCCTCAAGATAATCACAAAACCATAGCCGATCTTCAATATTAAGATCACTCTTCCGTGGCTTAGCTATTTCATGCCAAGCACTCAAGCCTTGGCGAACTCGAAATTGATGCACAAGTTGCCGATTGACTATCTTACCACGACGGATAAGTATCTCTTTCGCTACCTCAGAGCAGATCTTCTTTCGGCGCCGTGATGCAGCAAGCACAATGGCTTTCGATTCTTGAGATAATTTCTCCGGTCTTCCTCCTCTAAATTCTGTTTCACAATCTTCAGGATTCTTATTCCAATTCCTTTTGACAAAGTCTTCTGATCTTTTTAATCTCTCAGCCACCCAGTGTCGAGTTATGAAAGTTGCACCAGCTTCCTTTGCTTCACGAAATGTGACAGCTCGAATGCGGTCAAGAACTCGCTTTTTCTCTGAATCGTTCAAAATAGATGATGCCATGGTTTCTGTGGGGAAAAAAATGGTAAGAATTAAAATCACAGGAATAGAATATAATGGTTTTTATTCAGATTTTAACGCTCTTTCAAGTGGTCTCGCCGGTTTTTATCTATCTCTTCTATTCCAGTAGCTTATCTACAACCGAGGTTAAACTGATTGGCCTATAATTTCCCGCCGCACCTTTATCGCCTTTCTTAAAGATAGGTGTTACGTTTGCTAACTTGAAATTATCTGGTACGCACCACTCAGAAATAGACGCATTAAAAATCTTTGTTAGCGGCACAACAATGCTATCTTTTAATTCTTTTAGTTGTATTGGATATATGGAATCCGGCCGCGGTGATTTATACGTTTTCATTTTATCAATATAGCGCATTACCTCCCCTTCACTAACCAATACTATCCAAAATATGACCATTATCAAAAGGTATTATGTCTATGACCGTAGGGATATTCGTTACATTTTTTATAGTAAAAACTGACATAAAAACTTCGTTTAGCAAGGTAGCCATTTCCTTGTTTTCAGAAACTAGATCTCCATTAACATTTTTCAACGACCCCAAGACACTTTTTACTCTATTTCTATTGTTGACGTATTGAAAGAATCGCTTGGGGTTTTCTTTACCGTCACAAGCTATGGAGATTTCAAATTCGCGCTTGGACTTTTTTATTACAATTTTCGCTTCACGCCTTAGAGATATGTAGTTGTTTCGTAACCACAAATTGTCTTTATCGCACTTATGTAGCGTATAAGCCCTGTCTCTACTCTTTATAATGTCTCCTACTCTAGAAGTAAACCACAAAGGCTTGTTGTTTACTTTCGCACGCTTAATTTTGTACGGTACACATTCCTCATTTATAGTCCTAAATACTGTTTCGAACGATTCAAACATTAGTTTTGCGTTGGAGTTCCCCATTACGTTTTCCCAATTGACGTGTGACAATTTATTTCTAAATTTACTAAAGTCTGCGTGCTGGAAATTAGGAATTTTATTCGAGTTAGTTGCTTTCGAGTGACGTACTGAGAGGACAAAATCTACCATATTGTGATCGCTATTGCTTAACGGTTCTATTACTTGAAGATCAGTAATTATCCTATCATCCGTAGTTATTACTAAATCTAAAATACTGTCCAACCTCGTAGGTTCCCCAACCTTTTAAATAAGAAGCTATCCTCGAGAAAATTAACTAAATGATTACCTTCGGCGTCTCCCCTGCATTGTATCGTAATTCACGTTGGTGCAATTAAAGTCACCCATAACTAAAGCCTGCTCACTACCGATTATTCTCTTTAGTTCACGATATAACACTTCGTCCGTATCAGCTGTTTGATTAGGGAGCCTATATATAAAACAGCAACAAGAAGTTTGAAATCGTTCAATTTAAGTTCTGCTATAGTCGAATCTATCGGTTCTGGAATGGTGTGCTTTACTTCTATAACGTTCGCAATATTATCTTTGATATACAACATAACACCGCCTCCTCGCCTACCTATTCTGTTTCTAACAAAAAGTCTATAACCTTTAATTTGATACTCCCTTACAAAGTCACGTGTTTCAGTGCTCAGCCACGATTCATTTATCACAATTATATCAGTCTTTACAAGCAATTAAAGAAAAAATTCGCTTCTTTTATTTCGTATGCTACGAGCATTTAAGGATAGGACTTTCAAATTGTTTGTAATTGCGACACCTTCGCGAGCGCAGGGAAAATTTGTGGAATTTATGCTGGGACCGTTCGAGTTACGACAGCCTGAAAAGAAGAGACAGTATTATGAAATAGTCTTCCTAAACGCGCAGCTCCAACGTCATTAAGATGAAGTTCATCTCCGAGGAACAAGTCCCTCCTGCCGTAGAAACTGTTCCAAAAATTCGCAAAATGCACTCGTTCCTGTTAGCAAAGAGACTTTAGGTTATTGTTAATATAGGTCGCCTTGCTGTAGAAATCGTTACGTTTGATAATTCGAGGAAGTATACCTGTTAAATCAATCTTATTAGTTTTTTCCTTTAATCGCTCTAGTAAGTCCCTGTACCTAGCCAGCAGTTCTTCCGATCTAGAATTTAAAACTTTATTAGTACCGACATGAATAACATACGTTGTGTCCTCGGAGGTACCGTCTGTAAATTGGTCAACACTATTACTTATATCCTCCACCCTTACACCAGGGTAGCAGTAACGCGCCTACGACGAGGGTTTCTCCCACAGAATTCTTCGAGCTGCCCTCGAACAATGGAATCGCCAACGAGTCGTATTTCCGGTTCATCAGCATCATCGAAACCTAAAACAGAAAACTTATTGTTTGTTATTACTGGTAGACATGTCTTAGGTTTTCTCAATGGGGCTCCATTACGCACTCGAACGAAGGGTTGGGAACTAGGAGAAGAGAGAGGGCTATTAATACTATTTATATTATTAGTAGCAACTGAGGCAGGAGGGGTCGTAACTGGAGTCTCAAAGGATTCTAATTTTGTCGTCAGGAGCATCACGCTTTCTTCAAGCCTTACTCTGGCCTCCTTCTCACGTTCTAACTCGTTCCTCAGCACTTCCATGCTTGAGCACCACCTGCAAACTAACTGTTCATTATTATTAGCCATTGTAAACGCGTAAGCGGCAAATTTCCCTTCACAGCCACTGCAAGTACTTGACCGGGGTGCCATGCTTTTAATTAGTTAAACAACAAAAAATAAAAAACAAAAAACAAAAAACGAGCGTTTGGAAATTAATAAATTACAACGTAGGTCTACCGCGTATTTGAAACGCAGAAACAGGTTCTTGTAACACAGATTTATACTAAATGAATATAGAATTAAGCTACCGACAAAAGATCTGTAAAAGAAGAGTGTTTCTAATACTTATCTGTCCGCGATTCGACCCGACCTTTTTCCTTTTTTTCACAGGGTGTGTGACCACACTCTACCTGACCTCTCGAAGGAAGGAAAAATGAACCTTATGTCTCCACGTTTTCTGATAGATTTGAAAAACAAACAAGGCAAGCCACGTGCAGTAGCCTTGGTTTGATAAAATAATATAGTACTGAATAACGTCAATAAACGAAATATATTCGTTAATGAATGATTAGTAGCACGAAGTAATTTAGTTATGAATGCACCGAACACTATTTTTTTTTAAAACACTTCAACGGAAATAACTTATTCAATTGATAACACTGGACACTCGATAAAGCACGTCTGTTCACAAGGCGTTGTCAGGGGAGACATTATTGACGTCTTCTACGGTAAAAACTGTCGCAAAAAAGTTATTAAAAATACCCGCCATCGCCTGAGCGTCAGAAGCCAAAGCGCCATTAGTGTCCACGAGAGGGCCTATGTTATCTTTTATCGGCTTACGATTATTGACGTATTCAAAAAACTTTTTTTGTTCTTCTAACGACGTAGGTGAGCCTTCTGAGGGGGTTTCATTAGTACATTACATTTTATAACATTAAGGCAGATTTCAAAGATGCATTTTAAAAACTCCGAGTCGATATTTTTAACAAACATCTGCTGCAATGCCCGGGGCAATTGATGATAGATTTTCATTAATTCACGACATTTCTTTAGCCTATTCGTCATTCTGGAATATACACCGTTTCAGGCTCGTTTGGGGAAATATTTGTTCTTAAAAGCACCCTAAACGTGTTTCGCGGGTGAAGGTCACAAAACAAATTTCCATAACGTTCACTTGTAGCTTCTTTATAAACTTTCAAAAACTCCTTACGCTGATTCGGGAACATTTAATTGGCTAATGCCGTAATTTGTGGCACACCTCTACGTTGCGCGATTAAGACTAGATGTTGTGTATTTAACGACACATCGCGCATGTATCTTTTTTTGAAAAATAGATTCTGATTGATGAAGAACACGCTTATGTTAAGACGTCTTATCCATTTCTAACATGAGATCGTCAATTACAATTATTGTATGCTCATTTCCCTTTAACGAATTAACGTCATGTACGCCTTTGTGGAACAAAATACCATCTTGGTACTCGTTGAATACTGACTGGTACGTCGAATAGGACCATATGCCTTTATGCACAAATTTTGAGAACATCTCCCCCTTATCTTTAATGATTTTAAGCACAAACACAGTTTTACACATCCTGCAAGGCCAGATATAATACACGTGGAACCCTATATAGCAACGGTGCTGAACACGGTCTGCGAAGCAACGCGTAGTTGAACGTATTGTGGAGTTTTCCCTTCAGAACAGCGACGAACATGAAGTCAGAACGAGGTTGTCCTTCGGGTTCCGGACAAATGACGGGGATGTAGATGATTTTTGGGTAGTAATACCATTCAGACGCTTGGCCGCTGTAGATATAGAATATATCTTGGGGTGTATAATGCAGGCCTCTCAAAGTAGTACAGCCTTCAATTTGGTCAACTTCACGGTAGATATTGACAGAGTATTCCGTGTTGCGGGTCATAGTGCCACACCTTATACTCTTAACTTCAGTTGCGGGATATTTACAGAAGGCATATAAGCACCGAGCGTGGTTGCAGCTTTATAGCAGTAGTCTTAGCCTATATATGTACTGTACTAAATACCTGAGTCAAAAATATTTGGTTGCCTACGGTTGTGCAGCGTGCCCGTAAACTGACTTCAGATTGTAAGCTTGAGTTTGACTGTAATATGGGTTCTGAAGAGCTGAGAAGGGTAGAGCACGAAATGAATGTTCGTATAGTTGTATTTGGAATGGATGATCGTCGTAGGATTGTGTATGTTTTTAAAAGCTGTGTGAGAGATCGTACAAGACCTCTACTTATTTTAGGGCTGTCAGAGTCAACGTATCTCCTCATCCATAATATAAGGGACCTTTACGCGAGTTATGATAAATGTCGAAAATATGGACGGCATCATGATTTGTGTAAGGAGTGTCTCGAGCTTGCGGATGATATATTGAAACATTGTAAGGAATGCCACATGGAATGTGAGCAGCGTAAAAGCTCCAAATGTGAAAGTCGTGTAGTTGAAACTGAAAAGAGGGAATGTAATGTGTGCAGACGTACATTTTTCAATAATAAATGCTTTAAGCTCCATAAGTCAATTGGCACTCGCAGGAAAATGAGAAGTGCATGTGGTATGTTTCATATGATGGATAATTGGGGGAAATTCACGCATAAATGTGATAAAATTCACTGTTTTACATGTCATGAAAAATGTAAGGCGGACGGAGTAAAGCATGTATGTTATACGAAAGATGCTAAGCCTAAAAATAAACCCTGTATAACCGTGTACTACGATATAGAAACTTACACAATTCTGAAACCAAAGAGGTTATCCCACATTTACTTCTAAGCCAGACTATCTGCGATATGTATACGGAAGTTCAGTGTGATGAGTGTCACAAATGTGGTGAACGGACAAACGTTTTTAAAACGATCGCACACGACAGCCCTGTGAAACTCTTTGTGTAGTATATTGTCAAGTTAGCGGACAAGTTAAAAAAAATGACTGTATATTCTTCCCCATAATGGGGCAAAATTTGACACACAGTTCCTTTATAAGGAACTGCTTGAACACGAGTCATTGGAGATATTTATAGGCGACCCCATGAAAAGGGGAAACAAACTTATACAAATGCAGATAAGAAGTAATATTCATTTTGAAGATACTTTATTATTCACACCTTGTAACGTAGCCAAGCTACCCAAGGTGATGGGTGTAGCCGCCGAAGTTTACAAAGGGTATTTCCATTACACTTTCCTCACTAGCGACACTTTAAATTACGTAGGACTACCTACCCCCAAACAGTACTTTAACTACACCAACATGAGTGATAGTGAGCGTGAAGATTTTGACCGCTACTATAACAGTTTTAATGAAGCTAATCCTTACAATATAGCTGATGAATGTGGGCATTATTGCGTGAATGATGTGCACGTGCTTAGAGTATGTTTCCAGGACTTTAGAAGGATGTACATAGACCGTTTCAACTGCGATCCGCTGCAAGTCGCAACCACAATCACCTCATTGTGCTTTACCGTGTTCAAGAACAATTTCATGCCGAAAGACACATTAGCCGTCTTTCACAGAAACAACCCTCGCAGTTATAGGCACAAGGCTATTTACTGGTTCATACACATACAGCAGCAGACCGGAGTATATATAAAACACGCCCGCAACACGGGTGAAGTACCCATTAAGGTCAATGGTCGTATTTTTCGGGTTGATGGTCTAAGCGAAGACCGTGCCACTGGTGAGAAGACTGTGTACTCCTTTAACTGTTGCTGATGGCATGGATGCCCACGTCATGAGTGTGGAATCTTAGGAGATATCCACGGTAGATCTTCTGCCGATAGTCTTGCATGGACCCGCACCCGCGATCAGCTTATAGGCTCCCAGTTCACTCACAAGGTCTTGTGGGAGCAAGAGTATGATGCACGGATGGAAACAGATGGGCAGTACCGCGAAGAAATAAACACCATCAAGGGTTCAATGGTGTTGAATTCTCTCAAATGCGGTGATAGCTTGTTCGGAGGGCGTACAAACCCATTCAAGGTATACTTTCCACCTACGGAGGGCGTGAAACTCCATTACTACGACTTCTGTTGTTTATATCCTTACGTGATGAAGAACAATCCGTACCCCGTAGGTGCACCTGAAAACCTGTGGGACCTGACCTGCCCACCATCGAGGTGTTCTCAACAAATTTGAACAAGTACTGTTTCGGTCTTTCTTTCGTAGACGTGATCCCCACTCGCGATTTATGGATGCCGATCTTACCCGTCCTCATAGATCACAAACTCATGTCTCCCTTGTGCGTGAAGTACGCAGAGGAGAACAATGGGTCCTGTAACCACACAACCAACCAGCGGAAGATCAGAGGTATATATAAAAGTCCTGAGCTGTCCCTAGCCGTCCGTTATGGTCACATAATATTGAAGATATATGAGGTGTGGAGGTTTCAGAAGCTACCCAACCTTTTCACGCCGTATATAAATACTTTTTTGAAGGATAAAGTAGAAGCATCAGGCTACCCGCGAGGGTATATTATTCATGCACAAGCAGTATTTTGGAATAGGAGATCTAGAGTGAGATATTCCTCAAAACCTATCCTGAAAAACAATGATTAACAGTTAACATGCTAAAAAAAGTTTAAAAATAATCATAAAACTGATAAGGGAGTGAAGTATCAACCAAACTTCTGCTGTACTGTAGAGTTTCCATAAAGAATCAAGTTTTCGGACAGGTTTATGGGTTTATATAACAATTCCTGACTCTATACAGCAGTGCACAATTAGCTTCCAGATTTCACCATAATATCAATTCGATGTGCACGAGATGTGCACGATTCCTTGCACTGCCTATTTTGATTAATGACCAGCAACAGATTTCATAGTTTGTTAATGAGAAAACAATTGCTTTTTATATTTGTATCCAGGTATCTTTGCACCGATGATATTTAGGGCTCTTCCCTCAATGTACAAATAAGCATATCCAGCGTTGCGTTTTGAAACGTATTATAACGTTATGGAGATTTTGCAATCCTTTTCCCCATTTGCATAATTACAGCAAGCTGTTGAAAATGTGGAATAGTAAACTATTGAAAAGAAATTATATTAATCAACGATGCTAATCCTCATTGCTTACAAGTAATGTTTCAAATTTATAGAATGAATGTAAACAAACCTATTTCATTTAGATTCGCCCACTAAAACAAAATTCCGTTTTCTGTATTCCAAATGTGTGTATAAAATGGCTTTTGTTTCACTTCGGGTAATGCTGCTAAATTGAATCTGATGGTTCTATCATGATTAATCAAATATCATATGCATATTTCTATCATTTTAAAATAAACATATGTTTACAGAGATTATAGTCTTCATATTGATTCCTTGGGAAATATTATATTTCGTGTTTAATGGTCTACACATTCCGCATTAAAAAACTGCTTCTCTTTTTAAATTCACTACATAATTGAAATCGTGTTACAAACAGAGGCGTACCGAAGGGGAGGGCGACAGGGGCGATCGCCCCTCCCTTGAGCAAATAAATTATTATTTTTACGTATTTAATTTACATATTCAATGAAATATTTTACGTATTTAATTTCATGCGCCAATCGAAAAATGTTAGCTAGCTTTCTACCGATTTTGTTTCATGAGTATTGCGTCATTTTTCATGGCACCTGGCAACCGCAGTTTATCGAATTTTGTTTACATTCATTTAAGTATATAGTTTGTGAACTTTCTAAATTTTTATAATTTTATGTATTGATTAAAACTTTGTGTGTATGAATGTGTGTGTGATCATGTGTGAAGGCCGCTTGATCTCAAACATATAACTAATAAATGAAACGAAACATTAAATATGTTATTTTAAAAATTTGGTATTCAATTTTTTACACCTTTTAAAATTTAGTTTCAAAGTTTTAATTTAATTTACAATTTTTCACATTGTATTGCACACCAAATTTTGTGTGGATTTTGCTTGGATTTTTTAGTTCATTATAATGGACTTTACTGTCACAGGACTAAAGATAATGGACCTTTATAAATTTTTCAAAAGAAAAATGTCCAAACTAACCGTGGTTCTACAGAGCATGATGATCAGAGTACTGTTAATCCCAGTAAAATTGCTTGGTTACATGATGAGAATGAAAGTGAAAAAATTCCGGCGCCTTTGGCGCTAGCTTTTGCCTCCCCTACTACTAAAAATCTAAAATGGTTTAGGACCCCGAAAACTCTTAATCCGGCCCTGAGAATAATTTTCTTTTATAAAGGTAACAGTCCAAGGAAATGCTTAATCTCGAAATTAGCACTTTTTTATTCTTATGTTAATACAAATCTGAGCATCCTAATTGCAGTTTGCATTGAATATTATATTACTAATCAGATTTTTATCATAATTTTTATATTTTTTATAATATAATTTTTATATTTTTATTCATAATGTGTCATTAGCAGTAGCTAGTTAATCATCTCTAACTTAACGATAAGCTCATCATGAACATACATAAACATTATTTATCTCTATTTCAATTATACTTCTACGATTAGTTCCAAGTTCACTCGGACCCCCCCCCCCCCCCCCTCTTGGCAAATTTCTGAGTACACCCTGGTTACAAGGGGCGATTTGAAAAGAATATTAATTTAGCTATTCGTCAAAAAATAATAAATTAACTACAGTAGAAATAAATTACCGACTTTCTTTCTAAATTTCTGAGTAAAAATATTTATTTAAAAATATATTCTTCAATGTTACATGAACATGAAAAAGTGTTTTGAAGTTAAGTTTTTTACATTTGATATGCTATCAAAGGTTGCGTGCTTGCAGCTGCTATCTCTAAATTTGAATACATAATAATATCTAGTAGATAATTTATGGTCAATAATTAATTATGGTAACAATAGAATAATAACTATTTCTCGTCACAGATAAAGCACTAGAGAAATTCACATATGTTTAAAATTATTAGTTAGTTAGTTTGCAAAATAATATCAGGGTACATTTTATCTGGTAAGATTGTGGACCGAGTTACCAATTGTCTTTATCATATTTAATGTGCTGCTAGAAGAATTATACAATTATTTTGAACGAGCTTAGCAAATGTATATATATATATATATATATATATATATATATTATAATAATAATAATGATAAACTAATAATAATAATAATAATGTTTAAGTAAGTAATTAAGGGTGAATAACAGGTATGGTGGTTAAGCGCTTATATATCAGTCTATCCGCATAATAGTGTAGAATAATTTAATTTTAATTGGGAAGGACAAAAGTTATCCCTATAATGAAAATAAAATGAGTTATTTTAATTTTATTTAATATTTTTATTTAATTTCATATAATGCAAATATTAATTCAGAATTTGAATAGGAAATAGACTGTTATTAGCCTGATTTTTGCTTTTCGTAACTACTATACGGGGTGTTTATAAAGCCCCTATCTATTTCAGTGAAAACGTAGTAAAAAGGGTAAAATTCAATAACTATTTAATAGAAGGCATACATTTAATGAATACTTAAGCATATAATTCTACATGAGCACCATCAATATCTCTACAGAGTTCAAATCTGTCAGCAGCATTGCGGAACACATTTTGGAGCATGACAGGGGTTGTTTTTGTAACTACTGTTACGATACGAACACGTAAATCTTGCAGATCTGTAACCCTCGTTTGATAGACGTTGATTTGATAAAGCCCCATACAAAGAAATCCAAGGGCGTTAGGTCAGGAGATCGAGCCGCCCAGGGCCTGTCGCCACCACGTCCGATCCACCGATTTGGAAATCGTTCATTTAGGTACTCCCGAACAATGTTTGCGTAATGACAAGGTGCCCCATCTTGTTGAATGACGACGATGTTTAAAATACCATCTGAATGAAGCTGGGACATTTACGTGCTCGTATCGAAACAGCATTTACAAAAATAACCCCCTGTCATGCTCCAAAATGTGTTCAGCAATGCTGCTGACAGATTCGAACTCTGAAGAGATATTGATGGTGCTCATGTAGAATCATATGCTTAAGTATTCATTAAATGTATGCCTTCTATTATATTGTTATTGAATTTTACCCTTTTTGCTGCGCTTTCACTGAAATAGATGGGGACTTTATAAACACCCTGTATTTAAGCTAGAGAAGACGCAAGTTATATCCGTGTAGTTTAATGGAACAACGGTAAATAAAAATAACGATCGGAATATAACAAGCTTTGTTGTCTTGTTGTATAGTGTCTTTTTAGCCATTTCGTGCTTAAGAAAAGTTTTTACCTTAGTTTTTCCCTCTGTTGAATGAAAAACGACACCATCCAGCACGCATAAATAAATAATTCTTCTTCGAATGCGGGCAGAAGTGACGTGAATTAAGATGAAGTTCACGGGCCCGCGAAACCGGACACGGCGGGTTCCCGAACGCTAGCGGAGCGCTGCGTAAAAAGAGCCAGGAATTCTTTTCCTACTCAACCTACCTTAGGCTAGGTTACCCTATCCCTGTCTCAAATTTAGGGAATGTTTGTTTGTTTGTTTGGTTGTTTTTCTTTTTTCATTTTCTAGTTCTTTTTTCTTTTTGTTTTTCTTTTAAACCTAGAAATATCTCTCATGAAAGGTTGTGAAACTTCATAAAGGAAGGTGAGGAACCAGAAGGGTACCCGACAAGGGATCCCTCATGAAAGACGGTGAAGAACCCAAGACTTTTCAAATTGATCCATTCTGCTTGTTTTTCTTGTTTATTTGTTTTCTTTTGTTTTTCCGTTTTCCATTTTGTTTTAAACCTACAAATATCTCTCATGAAAGACCATGTGACGTAAAACGCACCTCATGAAAGACGGTGAGGAATCGAAGGGTGAGGTGGGGCCCTTCAAGGGCAAACCCCCAAATGCCCCTCATGAAAGACGGTGAGTCCTCATAAACGGAGGTGAGTGACTTAACGAATGGGGACCTCTCATAACGGAGGCGAGGGCTTCCATGGGGCCCTCCATGGGCCTTCCATGGGGCCTTCCATGGGGCCCTCCATGGGCAAGTTTCAAAGTGCCCCAAATTCCTCGGACAAAATGCCATCATACTATTTCTTGGAATAGTTCTTCCTTTTACCTTGTGGGTTCGCATCATTGATTCATTTCACGTGTGTAAGTGTGAAATTCATCCCATATATATATTATATATATATATATATATATATATCCTGTCCTATCGCTCCAATTCGGCCTTTGGATCCTCCTAAGAGGAGGCACCTTTGGCACTTTGGCGCCGGTTATTGAGAGACCCTTAGGCAGTACTTTTGTGGTTTCCCATGGAATGATTACTGCTTCCGTGGCCACGGCCCTTCCGAGCGTGCTCAGAGCATCACGGAGGCGATTCTCTCAGGCATGGAGGCGTAATTTCATATTCTATTCCTACCTCTAATGCAAAAAAAACCTTGGTTTAACTTTACTTGTTCTAATGCTCTCCACAACAGAGAGGAGGTTTTCAGAAGGTACCTTCGCCATCTAACTCCTGACTATCATTCAGCTTATATTTCTGCCCGTGATCGTGCAATATCTGTTCTCGCCAAAAATTCCTTCATCCCACAAAAATGTGAAAACCTATCCATTTCTAATTCTCGCTCTTCGTGGCATCTAGCTAAGAACGTTTTCAACAACTTTACTTCCTCTTCTTTCCCCCCTCTTTTCCATTCTGACGGCTCAGTTGCCGTCTCTTCTCCTGACAAAGCTGAACTCTTCGCCCAAACTTCATGGACGATTCCGGCGGTGTTCCTCCATCCCCTCACCACTCTGACTTTATTATGTCTAAAATTAGAATCTCTTCTAAAGATATTCTTTCTGCCCAATCTGGGCTCAACTCCAGAAAGAGTACAGTCCTGATGGTGTTCCTCCTGTTGTTCTTAAGAACAGTGCTTCTGTGCTGACACCCTGCCAAGGCAAACTCTTTCGTCTTTATCTCTCATCTGGTACTTTTCCTTCCTGCTGGAAGTAAGGTTTCATTCAGACTGTCCCAAAGAATGGTGACTCCTCTCAACCCTCCAACTATCGTCCAAATTGCTTTAATTTTTTGCCTTTCCAAAGTTTTTGAATCTATCCTTAATAGAAAGAATTTTAAACACCTTTCTTTTCACAATTTTCTTTCATATCGTCAGTATGGGTTCCGCAAGGGACGCTCTACTGGCGATCCTTTTGCATATCTCTTTCACTCTTGGTCATCCTCCTTTCAGGATTTCGGGGAAACTTTTGCTATTGCGCGGACATACCGAAAACTTTTGATAAGAGTCTTGCACAAATCTAGCACAAATTTCGAAACTACCCTTCTTCTGTTTCTATCCTTCTATCTGTGCCTTTATCTCTAATTTCCTTTCTGGCCGATCTATAGCTGCAGTTATCGATGGCCACTGTTCTTCTTCGAAAGCTATTAACAGTGGTGTTCGTCAGGGTTCTGTCCTGTCACCAACTCTTTTTCTTTTATTTATTAATGATCTTTTAATTCGCACTTCCTGTCCTATTCACTCCTATGCTGATGATTCCACTCTTTACTCCTCTACCCGCTTCCTAAAGCGTCCCTCACAGCAGTCACTCAATAATTCGCGTAGGACGGCTATGGAACACCTGACCTCTGATCTTTCTGCTATATCTGATTGGGGCAGAGAAAACCTTGTGGTTTTCAATGCCTCAAAAACTCAGTTCCTCCATCTGTCTATTCGTCACAATCTTCCACACGACAATCCCCTTACCTTCAACAACACACTACTCAATCCTTCTTCTTCTCTTAACGTTCTTGGCGTTTCTTTTTCTCATGATCTTTCCTGGAAAGATCACATATATTCTCTTTCTAAAACAGCTTCTATAAGACTAGGTATGCTGTACCGCCTCCGCGGTTTCTTCACCCCTTCTCATTTGCTGTCTTTGTACAGGGGTCTTATTCGCCCCTGTACGGAGTATGCTTTTCATGTATGGGGTGGCTCAATCTACACAGCCATACTTGACGGTTGGAATCAGAGGCTTTTTGTCTCATAAATTCCCCGCCTGTTACTGATCGTTTTTAACCAGAAGGAATAGCATGATGCTGTAGGATACGATGGTACCTCTGTTTGTTGAAGTTTCCTTTAATTTTTACTAGGTCCCTATTTCCATCATTAGAAAAACAGCCCTATACCTTTACATTACTATCTCCATGTTTGACTGTAGACACCATGCACCTCTCTTTGAAACTTTTTCCAGCTCTTCTCACAAATGTCAGAGTTTGTCTTCTCTTGCTGGCAAATATTTCAAATTTGCTCTCATCTGTCCAAAGTACTTGTTTCCAGTCTTCTAACGTAAAGTTTTGTTTTACTGTTCTCTTGCCCACTTCAATCGCTTTTGCCAATTGACATACCTCCGATAAAGTTTTCTAACAACTACACGACCGTTCAACCCAACCTCTCTTAGTCGCTTTTGCACAGTTAAACATGAGACGCTGTTTTTGATGTTAAATTGTGTTCAGCGACAAATCGAGGTACTATCAGGAACCTATTTCTTTTGGACTTTCTCACCAATAATCTATTTTCCCTTACTGTCGTCTTTTTTTCTTTCTTGTCCCTTCTTGTTTATTGAAACCTGTCTCCTTTTCTTTTGGTGGTTTTGGAAACTCCACTCTGAGAAACGCAATATCTCTTTATCTCTCAAGACGATGCAGAGACATTATTTGAATACGTTTCTTTATAGGAATTTCTTTCCTGGGGACCATTATTAATTTCTAGAAAATAAAAATTGTTGCTTCATAAATGCGGAGTATTTTCAATGAGAAAACAAACTTCATGTTTATTTCTCAGTACTTAAAGCAGTGTTAGACAACTAAACTGTGTAAAATAACCTGAAAGTAAATGCAACATGCATTAAGAGAATCAAAGTTCATTAATTTCATAAATGTAGAATTAAATGCAAACTACTAAAGTGTAGTAATGTTTAATTAATAATTAAATGTTTGTTTATAAGAATTGAATAATGTTCAATTAAGTTTTGTTAAATCAGAAATCAAAAAATGGTCTCTGAAATTAAAAATATAAATATACAAGTTGGCAACATTAAGAATCTGCCCAAGCTGAGGCTGGGCAGAAATGCCCTCCAGTGATCTTACGGCTGTTAGCCGAATAAAGTTTTTTGTATTACGATGTTTTTGTAAATGCAAAAAACTTCACTTTTTTCTACGTGAAGGTCAAAATATGATAATAAAAACCCACTCTAATAGACAGAGTTTATTTCCACAACAGTTTCGATGCCCACTGGCATCCTCTTCGGGTGGATACAGAAAAACGAATGAACCAAAATCAAGAGGGAAAATAGTCCAGGGACCATTAAGAAATTCGCACCTAGGTTAGATCCCGTTCTCCCGACACTGGAAGGGCATTTTTTAAACGGTGTATGGTCCTCCCTGAAGGTAAACGGTATCAAGGACTTCGGGCACACTTGCTCCACTCTTCACAGCTACTAGTGTTTTTTCATATAGACGATAGGAAGATACAAGTTGGGGAAAAGTACTAAGAAGGCGAATAGATGGCGTCTGATCGTGGGATCCATAATAAATACAAAAAAACTTCACTTTTTTCTACGTGAAGGTCAAAATATGATAATAAAAACCCACTCTAATAGACAGAAAAAAGTGAAGTTTTTTGCATTTATTATGGATCCCACGATTAGACGCCATCTATTCGCCTTCTTCTCAGTTACCTTTCCCCAACTTGTATTTTCCTATCGTCTATATGAAAAAACACTAGTGGATGTGAAGAGTGGAGCAAGTGTGCCCGAAGTCCTTGATACCGTTTACCTTCAGGAAGGACCATACACCATTTAAAAATGCCCTTCCAGTGTCGGTAGAACGGGATCTAACCTCGGTGCGAATTTCTTAATGGTCCCTGGACTGTTTTTCCTCTTGTTTTTGGTTCATTCGTTTTTCTGTATCCACCCAAAGAGGATGCCATTGGGCATCGAAACTGTTGTGGAAATAACCTCTGTCTATTAGAGTGGGTTTTTATTATCATATGTTTTTGTAAATTTAGAATATTCTTTCGTGTCTCTCTCCGGCTAAAATGCTAACGTTAATTCCCCCCTCGCATTACCCCGTTTATCTAAGTGTTTTCGGAATAAATAAAAATAAGTAAAGTGAAATTAAATGTATAATTATCCCGGTCTCTTTGCGTGGTTCAAATTACAATGACGCCTCGTTTCGGTCACGTGCTACCCGTTTTTATATAGTACAGCGAAGCGAGTGTAAAAAGAGAAATAGCAACGATAAAGAGAAAGTGAATGAAGTAACGTAACTAAATAAAAATTGTAAAAGAGGGTTTTAAGTATTAATCACTACATATTTTGGTGTAAAGCGGTGGCCCTATTACATTCAAATCGGGCATTCCCACGTCTTCTGTGCGCGCTTTATGTTTCGGCTATAGTACATTGCTAACCGTTTTATAGTATTTATAAAATTGGTAGGTATTCTATTTCGATTATTTAAATAGTAAAATGTATTGTGTACCCCATTTGCAAGCAAATTCCGATTCCCAACTATATTTCAAGATTGCGCCTCCCTTTCGAAATTTTCCGCGTCCCTTCCGACATTTTGCGGTCAAAATTTTCAGTCGTTTTTTTTCTCTTCTCTTTGGAGTCACTGTTTCAACCGTTTCGACTAAAAAAATTTATTTTCATTGAGTCAGACTGTTTCCACCTTTCGAGTCAGTTTGAGTCGAAATTCGTGAGTCGTTGTTCTTCTTCTCATGGAGTCAGACTCTGTTTCGCCGCTCGTTTTCTTCAGTCGTGGAGAGAGACATTTAAAATTTGAAATGGCCGCCCGATGACTCATTTCTTTTTTCCTTTCCTCTTCAACTTTTATTGCTCTTTATACAGCCTGCTTATTTTGTGTTTAAAAATTGTTTTGTGTTCATGTTTTCGGCATTGGAAATGATTGTGATAATGATAATAATAATAATAATAATTAGTAAATAAAATTCACACTTATATGACAGTAAATAAAATTATTACATGCAATTTAATACGGTCGATTTCAAAGGTTGGTGCGTATATTGTAACGCATTTCTAGGTAATAAAAATATATATGTATGTATATATATAGTAGAGCTTTGTAAGAGATTAAATAAGTGAGTAACAAAATTTTCCAGTATCTAGTAGGCAGTTCTTAAGATTATTCTTTGACTGAGTGTATATAATTTAAGGACTCAAGCCGACACATGACCATCATATGTGTGTATGTTTAAGGATCGCTTTGTAGTTTTCTCGCTTTTCGCTTTCAAGTTTAAGGTAGATCATTGTACTTTTTGGTTTAAAGTTTATACTGGGTCAAATTCGGACGCTTTAAGGTTATATGCTTGCCGTATATAAATTGTGTGAGACATCAAAGGAAGCTAAATTTTTTTACTTTTTTATATATTCAGTAATTTTTATATTTTTATAGGTGGGCTGATTGTTGTTGTCTATTTTTTTCTTTCTTTCATTTCCAGGACAATTACGAGTGATATTTTGTATGGTTAGGCTGTTTAAATTTTTTTTTATTCTGAAATTAGATTTTATTGTGTTAAGGAGTGTTTTTGTTTAACAATTTATTTTGGATATTAAATTTTTTTTTTTTTTTTCGTTCGCGCGTTTGCATAGAAAATATTACAAAATTATGTCCTAATGTAATGCAGTTTCATTCGGTTAGGAGTATTTTTATAGAGGTTCGCTTACAAAAACAAAGCGAACACTCTTTATTATGCAATGATTTGTTTTAATTTTTGTTTACGTAGTAGGTTGTGCTGTAGTTTTGGGTTCATAATAGCTGTTCTTATTTAGAATAACGATGTAATTTGTATTTAGTTTCACTTGAAAACGATAAATTACTGGAATTCTTGTGGTTTAGAAACCATACTGGGTTTTGTGTTGAAGGAGAGAGTTGTCTCTCAGATGTAATTTGTGAAGTACGAGTTTTCTTCCTATGAAATTTAGCGTTGCAAGTTGGAATTAATATATCAAAGTACTTTTCGTATTAATATTTAAATTTTTTTATTTAATGACTGTTTTGGAAAATTGTGTTATTTTTTTAAACTTCATTTGGGTTTACTCGTGCAATTGAAACTTTAGCTTGAGTGTTGACCGGAAATGGAGCCTTTTAGATTGCCAGTAACGCTTTTGTGGTTATCTCTTTGTGCTCCCCACAAGGTGTAAGATGGTTTATTGATTGTTGAGAATTGATGACATGAAGTTTCTGGGTTTCATTTTTGTCTTTTGTATTTAAATGTATCGATGTGATTTCTGAAGGTAGTTTGAATAATAATATTTTTAAAATTATAATAACGGTTACTAGGTACGAGCGCTTTTATGTTTCTACTATGCAGTATTGTTTCGTTGCGTTTGATGATTTTTTTTATTATCTTCTCCGATGTACCTGCCATAAGTAACCTTATCGGTAGCTAGGGCGTGATTAAATTTTTGTGAATTCTGTAAAATTTGTAATAGTTTTTCCGTAAATTTGGCCAGAGCAAATTATAGTTATTGTTTCGAACTGAAGTGTCGAGAAAATTCGGTAAATTAAATATGAAAAAGTGATAATCAGCAGCAGTACAAACTTTGATATTTTTTTGTCAAAATTTCGAGAGGCTCGATTTAGAAGCAACTAAGTTGGATCCGAATTCCATCCATTGAGTTTAGTTGACCCGATTTAGGTGATCGATCACTGATGAGAGAAAGAGAGAGAGAGAGAGAGAGAGAGAGAGAGAGAGAGAGAGAGAAGAGTGAGAAAAAAGAAACCGAATGCGCAGGGACTTGGTGCAGGAAAGTTTCGGTTGAAGATGGTCTACTGGTATTTTTCGGGCAGTCCTGGTCACGCTGCTCGATGCTTCGCTATATATGTGTTTTAGCACTCGGTAGGCAAACCACGAGAGTTTGAACGAGTGTCTAAAGCTTTACTGTCCATACAGACATACAGTAGGTTCGTTGTGAAACCGCCTATGGCGAAGTGATCGTTTGATTATTGCCAGTAAGAGAGTCCCTCAGCTGGACGTAGGAAGAGAAGCGTTCACCGAGCAAAGTCGAGATAAAAGAAGCGAGTTTCTTCGTCGACTTCTAGAATTACAAATTCCGTCCAATTCTGGTGCGTGGTTCCACTTTCAGTATATCTCCACCCCTTGATTCTCTTAGAATTTGACGACTCTCTATTTTTTTTCGTTTTTTTTTGCCAATTTGGAGAGAGAGCGGAACCTCAAGCGTGCTGACCTGTTGCATGGTGATGCAACCCCTTGCATTCTAGCGAAGTGAGCAGGAGAGCTGCGTTTGGAAAATTAAGACGTTCGTTGTCAACTGTGCGGATTGTGATCTAAACAACGTCCAACAATTAATGTACTGATTATTATGTAATGAAATTATAAGTGAAAGGGTGCGATTGTTGCCCATATTTGTTTCGCGTTTCTGTGTTTCGTCAAATAGTATGTGCGCTCTGGTCAGTATTTTATATATACGTTTTGTTGTTCTTTCTATGTTGCCCTGATAGTAACTATGTAACTGTATAACTATAGGAATATTTGTTTCGAATGTAAAGCGATCTTTGATGAGTAATCGCTGGAATAGATTGTGAACTTGAAATTTGTTGTAACCTGTTAAGAAAATTATCCTTTATTTTTCACGTAACAGATTCGTTACAGGTTGTAAATTGATTATCAGTGTGAAATGTTATTTTATGCAAATGGTATGGAAATTATAGTTTTTTCGATTTTTATAAAATGATACAAAATATTTGATGTGCGGAATTTGTCATTCTAATGATTTCTTCTCTATTCAACTTCGAACTCGTTAAAGAAAAAAACAAAAAAAAACTGCAAAATAAATAACTTTGTTGAATAAATAAATAAATTTGTTAAACGATATTAATAAGTTTTCCTAGTGTAAAACTTATTTTCAAGGGGGTGATACGAGTGTAGTAATGTCTAATTAATAACACTGGCCAACAAAATGAAACTTTTTTCTCATCACAAACATGATCACACTTTTCTTAATGCATTTTTCGCGCTGATTCCGAATCTGGTTTTATTTGTTTTCTAGCATGTACAGTTATATAGATACACTGGTTTTGATATTTTTAAGTTTTTGATATTGCTATAAGAAAATTTATGGATGTATAGATCACACTTAGGAATGCTAAACAACAAATACATCATATACTTTATTCAATGTACTTATAAATAAAGAATATATACATTATTTTATTAAAAGCGCTGTGAGTGTGATTTCCTTTTGTAAATTTGGCCTGGATTGTCACGATACAGCATCCAACAATGGTCCGCCATCATGCTTTCATTCCAATATCCTTGGTAGCGCTTCTCCATCATCTGAATATCTTGATGGAAGCGCTCTCCTTGCTCGTCACTCACTGCACCAAGGTTTTCAGGAAAGAAATCTAAGTTGGAATGCAGGAAGTGAATATTTAACGACATTCGACACTCCATTTCTTTGAAGGCATCAAGGAGGTTCTTGACTCCATCCTTATACGCAGGTGACTTGTTGCTTCCAAGAAAGTTTTCACATATCCATTTGTGAATCCTGACTGCATACCCATAAGCATTCCTATAACTTTTAGATCTCCACAAACATTCCATTGATGACTGTCGTATTTGATTGCCTTAAGTAGTATATCCATATTGTCATATGTCTCTTTTAGATGGACGGAATGGGCAATGGGGATGGATGGCATTATATTACCATTATGCAAAAGAACTGCTTTCAGGCTTCTCTGCGACGAATCAATAAAGAGGCGCCACTCAGATGCCACATACGTCTGAGATATGGCTGTAAATAGTCCATTGATGTCATGGCAATAACAGAGAGGACCGTCTACTGAAAAGAATGCTGTTAATTCAAAATTCCGCTTTCGGTAGTAACTAATACGAACATTGTTCTCAAGTAAATTGTTCTCCTTTAGTCTTGAGGCGAGAAGCTCTGATTTCTCTTTAGACAGCGATAAGTCTCTAACAAGATCATTCAACTGTCCTTGGGTTAACTTTTTAGGCTCTAAATGTCTACCTTCAAAAGTGTACTCTGGTTCTGTAAATGGTCCGGAAACGCCAGTTGCACCTTCATCACTTTCCATGTCATCTATGATATAATCTAGCCTATCACTTGGGGGAATTGGAATGGGCAATGTTTCATCATGTTTTACTGGTCTACTTGCTGAATCCAAGTTTGGATATACAATCTGGTGTTTGTTCTTGGCAGAAAACCCCATTAAGTTCACACTACAAAAATAACAGTCTTCATGATGATCTCTCGGCTCCCTCCATATCATGGGTATGGCAAATGGCATTGAAGCTTTCTTTTTGTTAGCCAATCACGTAATCCATTTGAACAGCCAGAACAGATTTGATGTGGCGCCCATGGTTTATCTTGGTCACCTAGATGACAACCAAAGTATAGCTTGTATATTTTCTTAATGTCGGTTGTAATACTTCGTCGCTGTATTTTAGTTGTGAACTGGCCGCATACGAAACAGAACTTGTCGGGGTCATTCTTACATTGTCGAGGCATGTTGACTGACCTTAGCAAACTATAAATTAAAAAAAATGTACACCAACTTGACACAACAAGTTCTTGGACTGGACTGATCTTTTGACACACAAAGCACGGCGTTGTTGCCTGAATCACAATGCTGCTAGACGTAAAAGCTCACACCTGAAATACATAAGATGTATAATTAAGATAATTGAAATAAATAAGATGAATAAACTAAAAAAACACAATAAAATAAACACAATCAAATGTTGAAATATTAGTATTTTGCCTATTTAAAATGGTTAAATCTGTGTAGTTATATATATGCCTTCATCTTGAAAACTATACGTGCTAGAAAAAATCTGAATGCAGTTTTGGAATCAGCGTGAAACATGCTATCCAGCCAACACAAATTTTACTCTGATGAAAAATCTTTGTTGACCAGTGTAATTAAATGTTTGTTTATAAGAATTGAATAAGGTTCAATTAAGTTTTGTTAAATAAGAAATTAAAAATGGTTTCTGAAATTAAAAATATAAATATACAAGTTGGCAACACTAAGAATCTGTCCAAGTTGAGGCTGGGCAGAAATGCTGTTAGCCGAATAAGTTTTTTTTTGTATTACGATGTTTTTGTAAACTTAGAATATTCTTTCGTGTCTCTCTCCGGCTAAAATGCTAACGTTAATTTCCCCCTCGCATTACCTCGTTTATCTAAGTGTTTCCGGAATAAATAAAAATAAGTAAAGTGAAATTAAGTGTATAATTATCCCGGTCTCTTTGCGTGGTTCAAATTACAATGACGCCTCGTCTCGGTCACGTGCTACCCGTTTTTATATAGTACAGCGAAGGAGGGTAATAAGAGAAATAGCAACGATAAAGAGAAATTGAATGAAGTAAGTAACTAAATAAAAATTGTAAAAGAGGGTTTTAAGTATTAATCACTACAAAAGATAGGAGGATTAAAAGACCAATGCAACTTCATACACATGTCTAGTGCATTACTTAAAAATTGTATTGGTTTTGGCAGCAGAGATTTTAAGCTACAGTATAGCATGTTTTTATGGTGACACCATGGCACCACGGTTAAAATTTTGACCGTCAGTGTAAATATATATATATATATATATATATATATATATATATATTAGGGTGGTCCACAGAACGGGGGGTGAAATTTTTTTCTCCGAAATTTTTGTGTGCTCATAGCCCAAACGTACCCACTAGATGAGAAACTAGCCTAGCGCACGTGAATTTTTTATTTTTAAATTAATGAATATTTAGTGTATGCACACGGCTGCCATTTTTAATGCCCTGTAATGCTCGGCTCTAACGTGACCTCTATAGCAGGCATAACTCGGAACGTTAAAAAAAAAAATTGCACAATTCGCCCAGTTTCTAATTCCAAATTACTTTCCTATTTAACTAATTAATCAAGTTTACAGTTGGCAACTCTTATTTTTGCACATACTACGATTTGGTATCGTATTTCAAATACTAATGGTTTTCCTCAGTTACTCTCCCGGCAAGAATCGGATCGGGTGTATTAAGTGTTCTCGCATAACTAAGTTTGCTTTTTAATAACTCAGGTGAATATTTAATTAATATTTAATTAATATTTAATTAATAATTAATAATTAATTAATATTAATATTTAATTAAGGTGAATATATTACTATTGCGTTATTATTTTTGGTTTATGTTAAATAATAATTTTTTTCTGGAAAGAGATGTACAGTGCTTACAAGAAGTCTCGCGCCTCTGTCTCGTCCCAAGCTAGTCTGTTAGGTATAAAATGGGCGGTCTTTATGGCAGCGGAGGTGTGTTCGGATTGGTGCACATAATTGCTCTAACCCCATGAATGACGTCCACATTATCTTTGTGTTGATCACTCTATCTATTTATATATAGAGACATACTGTATATAGATATATATAGAGTATGCAGAGGATAACGTGTCTCAGTCCCAGCTATGGTAGTTGTCTTACAATTAACAGTCCCAAGTGCAAGTTACGTTAACACCTCCACATAAACTACCCTGGACTAAAATAACATACGTGAAGCCCTTACCCAGAAACCATTTAAAAGGTGTGATTTAAAAGCTCTCTCTCTCTCTCTCTCTCTCTCTCTCTCTCTCTCAGGGGGTATAAAGGTTATGCACTTTCCTTCTGGGTGTAGTAAACTTTATACTTGGGATGTGACAGCCCTCCGGTCCCGAGTCGTGGGATTCTAGAGAAATTGACTGCCAATTCCTTTAGGTTCTCTCTCTTTCTGGAGGGCGGGTGAAGTCTGTTGTACAAACCTGTCCCGTGGGTTACTAGGACCCCTTCCCATCCCTACTCTGTCCTTTTAGCTTAGGTTAATGATGTTCTCCTCTGACAGCAGAAAAAAAAAATTTTAGTATTAACTCTTTTTCTCTACTCTTACGATTAGGACCCAACTGCTACCTCATGCGTGGGAAGAGAGGCTTTGGAACCTCTATAAATAACACCATTTCACTTCAGTTGTAGGTATAATTAGAGGGGATAATAGCGGGTAGGATTGTTGACCATTTGGATTCCTACAAGCTACTTGGGGACTCCAACATGGGTTTAGACGGCTTAGACCATTTCACTTCAGTTGTAGGTAAATAATTAGAGGGGATAATAGCGGGTAGGATTGTTGAGTGAGTATGATAAGAGTAGGGCGATTGATTAGAAAGCCTTTGATAAGGTACCTCACCGCCGGCTAATGGCTAAAGTGCGCGTGCTGGGTATTGGTGGGGAAGTAGGTAGGTGGATTGAAAACCGGCTGAAGAATGCCACAAAGTTAATCCCTTCCGTTAGGCATATGGGCTACAATCGACGCTTACGTGACGCGGGTTCAAAGATGTCGATTTTAGAAGCATGTTTAGTTTAAATGATAACCCAACTCGCAACAATGGTTGGAAGTTGGATTTGAAACGGTTTAGGACTAGTATGTGTGGGAATTACTTTATGTATAAGATCTGTGACACGTGGAACAGGTTACCTTCAGAAGTTGTGAACAGTTCCTCTGTGGATCAGTTCAAGAAAGGTTAGACCAAATCTTGCACACTATTTGAGGGTGTAGAAAATTTTCGCTGCACCCGTTGCCATTGGTATCTCCTCGGTATGGGCCGCAAGGCCTTTTGAGGTACTTCTTTTCCTTGTAACCCCTTGTAACTCTCTATAGAGCTATTTATATATTCTCCACTTTCCTGTAAAATTTCCTTGGCTACTTTTCCAGGGTCAAGGTATTTTCTTCAACCTTTTTCCGTACCTGCCTCTGGCAGGGAGGGAGCGGAGGGTGGGGAGAGAACCTTCTACTTTTCTATCCAGTTTTCTACTACTTTTAGGATAGTTGAAACAAAAATAAACTTTTAATAACAGGAACCTCCCAGAGTGGACCGAAAGGTCTTTGAGGCTTCCTCTTGTCCTTGTAACTCCTTGTAACTCTCTCTCTCTCTCTCTCTCTCTCTCTCTCGGAATAACGGAATCCTGGATTCATTCTGAATCAAGGGATTTTGTAGGAGAATTTGAAATGGTAGGTTACAAAATGTTTCACAAAGATAGGAACAGAAGGGAAGGCGGCGGTGTACTTTTGTATGCTCGGGACTCCCTGCACCCGGTAAACAGTAATATCGTAACTGCTCATGAAATGTTGGGAATTGATCTAAACCTAAATAATAAAGTAGTGCAGCTACTTCTAGTATATAGACCACCTCACTACCCCGTTGATAAGGATATAAACTTGTATAACAAATTAAGCAGAATAGTGAATAATAAGATCAGTGTGATTTTTGGTGATTTTAATTGTGGTAATGTAAATTGGGAAAACAAAACAGCTGATGCTGAGGGCTCAAGACTGTTGGAATTTGCCGATGATAACTTATTAATTCAATGGGTTGCGGGCCTACTAGGGGTAATAATAAACTAGACCTCATATTCACGAACGAAGATGACCTAGTCTCTAACCTGACTATTGGTGAGAATTTAAGTAACAGCGATCATAATTTGATTAGGTTTGACCTCAGGGTTCCAGTTAATACACGCGAAAAGACTCGTGAAAGACTGGATTTCTCGAGAGCAAATTTTGAAAGCTTCCGAAGTAGTTTAGACACACTTGAAGTTCTAATAAGTGAGGATGTCAGTGTCATCTGGAGCTCATATAGGGATCAATTTAGAATATTACAGAATACTTTTATACCCACTAAAATGGTTTCCTTGTCAACAAAGTCACCGAAATGGTTTAACAACGAAATTAGGAGGGCTATTACGGGAAGAAATAGAGCCTACAAACTACTTAAGTCGCATTTCAACCACACTAATTCAGAAAACTATATAACCCTACGTAGGAGGGTTAAGTCCTTAATTAGATCAGCCAAACGTGATGAAGAAGCTAGAGTTGCCTCACTCTGTAAAGTTAACCCTAAAGAATTTTTTGCCCATGTTAATAGCAGAAAGCCAATTAAAAATTCTGTAGGCCCCTTAAAAGTTAGAAATGGCGTACTGAAATTCGGTGATAAAGATATAGCTAATACGTTAAACGAGTTCTTCATTACACTCTTCACGGAGGAAGACACAATAGAAGTGCCAAGTCCACGGATTACATATGACGGTGACCATCCCGTAGAGACCATAAGTTTTACGAGAAATGAGGTACAGCAATTAATTGATAAGATGAACAAATACAAATCACCTGGCCCCGACTTATTTCTTCCAAGGGTATTAAAAGAGGTTAGCCACAATGTTGTTGACGACTTAGTAACCATATTCAAACAATCAATCGAGTTAGGGAAAGTTCCAACCGACTGGAAGTTAGCAAATGTAACACCAATCTTTAAAAAGGGTGAGAGGGAAAATCCTTGTAATTATCGCCCGATCAGTTTAACATCAGTTGTCGGCAAACTGTTGGAATCCATCATTACAAAACGTATTGTGTATCACCTTGAATCTAACAATCTAATTTTTTATTCTCAACATGGATTTAGGCGACATAGATCCTGTCTGACAAACCTGTTAGAGTTTTTCCATAATATGCATACACTGTACGATGCAAGTAGGGCAATAGATATAGTGTATCTCGACTTTCAAAACGCCTTTGACAAAGTCCCTCACGCTAGATTGAAAGCTAAAGTCAAAGGACTAGGAATCACCGGGCTCGTTTCCAACTGGATTGAGGATTGATTAAAAGATAGAAAGCAGAGTGGTAATGAATGGAGTGGCTTCGGAGTGGGCGCCCGTCACCAGTGGTGTCCCACAGGGTTCCGTTCTGGGTCCTTTACTTTTTATCATCTATATTAACGATATAGACATCGGGCTTCTAAGTGCAATCTCCAAGTTTGCAGACGATACGAAATTAGGAAGTAGTGTAGGTACTGAGGAGGGCGTAAGAACGCTTCAGAACGATCTTGACAGGTTGGGCGAATGGTCTGCTACTTGGCAGATGCCATTCAACTTGGACAAATGTAAGGTAATGCACATAGGTTATAAAAACCCGAAGACCGATTACTCTCTCTTGGGAAGGAACTTCACTGAGACCGATCTAGAGAAAGACTTAGGAGTCTATATCAGCAACGATCTGAAACCGTCGAAGCACTGTGCAGAAGTCGAAAAGAGGGCCTTAAAATTATTAGGTTATATTAAAAGACAGTTCCAGTTTCGGAACAAGGAGACTGTAATGTGTCTTTATAATTCTCTAGTCAGACCTCAACTGGAATACTGTGCGCAGTTTTGGTCTCCATCCCTCAGAAAGGACATAGAAAGGTTAGAAAGAGTACAAGCAAGGGCTACAAAATTGATCCCTTCAATGAGAATGCAAAGCTACCAATGGAGATTGGAGCGCCTAAATCTGTTTAGCTTAGAGACGAGGAGGTTGCGGGGTCAGCTTATTCAAGTCTTCAAGATGCTCAAAGTAATAGACAGGGTACATTTCAGAAACTTATTCTCACTTAATGCCAATCCGACAAGAAATAATGGGTTTAAACTGGAACTAAACACATTTAGGACCTCTGTCTGCGGAAATTTCTTTTCCTATAAAATAGTTAATATCTGGAACCAACTTCCCTCAGAGGTTGTTTCCAGTCAAAGTGTAAATATGTTTAAAAATAGGCTAGACAAAGTACTGAATACACTCATAGTTTAAGATTAAAACCTCAGAAAACTCTGCAGGAGTTCGGTTGCACGGTGTCTCTGTGAGCAAGCTAAATATAGAGCTACTTATATATTCTCCACTTTCCTGTAAAATTTCCTTGGCTACTTTCCCAGGGTCAAGGTATTTTCTTCAACCTTTTTCCGTACCTGCCTCTGGCAGGGAGGGAGCGGAGGGTGGGGAGCTAGCCTTCTACTTTTCTATAACGTTTTCTACTACTATTAGGATAGTTGAAACAAAAATAAACTTTTAATAACAGGAACCTCCCAGAGTGGACCGAAAGGTCTTTGAGGCTTCCTCTTGTCCTTGTAACTCCTTGTAACTCTCTCTCTCTCTCTCTCTCTCTCTCTCTCTCTCTCTCCGCAGGGGGTATAAAGGTTATGCACGTTCCTTCTGGGTGTTGTAAACTTTATACTTGGGGTGTGACAGCCCCGGTCCCGAGTCGTGGGATTCTAGAGAAATTGGCTTCCAGTTCCTTTAGGTTCTCTCTCTTTCGGGAGGGCAGGTGAAGTCTGTTGTACAAACCTGTCCCGTGGGTTACTAGGACCCCTTCCCAGCCCTACTCTGTCCTTTTAGCTTAGGTTAAGGATGCTCTCCTCTGACTGCAAAAAAAAAAAAACTTTTAGTATTAAGTGTTTTTCTCTACTCTTACTATTAGGACCCTACTGCTACCTCATGCGTGGGAAGAGAGGCTTTGGAACCTCTATAAATAACACCATTTCACTTCAGTTGTAGGTAAATAATTAGAGGGGATAATAGCGGGTAGGATTGTTGACCATTTGGATTCCTACAAGCTACTTGGGGACTCCCAACATGGGTTTAGACGGCATAGGTCGTGTCTCACCAACTTGCTCGAGTTTTTCCACGTCATGTTGAGTGAGTATGATAAGAGTAGGGCGATTGATGAGAAAGCCTTTGATAAGGTACCTCACCGCCGGCTAATGGCCAAAGTGCGCGCGCTGGGTATTGGTGGGGAAGTAGGTAGGTGGATTGAAAACCGGCTGAAGAATGCCACAAAGTTAATCCCTTCCGTTAGGCATATGGGCAAGAATCGACGCTTGCGTGACGCGGATTCAAAGATGTCGATTTTAGAAGCATGTTTAGTTTAAATGATTACCCAATTCGTAACAATGGTTGGAAGTTGGATTTGAAACGGTTTAGGACTAGTGTGTGTGGGAATTACTTTACGTATAAGATATGTGACACGTGGAACAGGATACCTTCAGAAATTGTGAACAGTTCCTCTGTGGATCAGTTCAAGAAAAGGTTAGACCAAATCTTGCACACTATTTGAGGGTGTAGAAAATTTTCCCTGGCACCCGTTGCCATTGGTACCTCCTCGGTATGGGCCGCAAGGCCTTTTGAGGTACTTCTTTTCCTTCTAACTCCTTGTAACTCTCTCTCTCTCTCTCTCTCTCTTTCTCTCTCTCTCTTTCTCTTTTTGAGGATTGAGGATAAGGATTGAGGATTGGTTAAAAGATAGAAAGCAGAGAGTGGTAATAAATGGAGTGGCTTCAGAGTGGGCGCCCGTCACCAGTGGTGTCCCACAGGGTTCCGTTCTGGGTCCTTTACTTTTTATCATCTATATTAACGATATAGACGTCGGGCTTCTAAGTGCAATCTCCAAATTTGCAGACGATACGAAATTAGGAAGTAGTGTAGGTACTAAGGAGGGCGTAAGAACGCTTCAGAACGATCTTGACAGGTTAGGCGAATGGTCTGCTACTTGGCAGATGCCATTCAACTTGGACAAATGTAAGGTAATGCACATAGGTTATAAAAACCCGAAGACCGATTACTCTTTCTTGGGAAGGAACTTGACAGACCGATCTAGAGAAAGACTTAGGAGTCTAGATCAGCAACGATCTGAAACCGTCGAAGCACTGTGGAGAAGTCGAAAAGGGGGCCTTAAAATTATTAGGTTATATTAAAAGACAGTTCCAGTTTCGGAACAAGGAGACTGTAATGTGTCTTTATAATTCTCTAGTCAGACCTCAACTGGAATACTGTGCGCAGTTTTGGTCTCCATCCCTCAGGAAGGACATAGAAAGGTTAGAAAGAGTACAAGCAAGGGCTACAAAATTGATCCCTTCAATGAGAATGCAAAGCTACCAACGGAGATTGGAGCGCCTAAATCTGTTTAGCTTAGAGACGAGGAGGTTGCGAGGTCAGCTTATTCAAGTCTTCAAGATGCTCAAAGGAATAGACAGGGTAGATTACAGAAACTTATTCTCACTTAATGCCAATCCGACAAGAAATAATGGGTTTAAACTGGAACTAAAGACATTTAGGACCTCTGTCTGCGGAAATTTCTTTTCCTATAAAAGAGTTAATATCTGGAACCAACTTCCCTCAGAGGTTGTTTCCAGTCAAAGTGTAAATGTGTTTAAAAATAGGCTAGACAAAGTACTGAATACTCTCATAGTTTAAGATTAAAACATAAGAAAACTCTGCAGGAGTTCGCTTGCACGGTGTCTCTGTGAGCAAGCTAAATATAGAGCTATTTATATATTCTCCACTTTCCTGTAAAATTTCCTTGGCTACTTTTCCAGGGTCAAGGTATTTTCTTCAACCTTTTTCCGTACCTGCCTCTGGCAGGGAGGGAGCGGAGGGTGGGGAGAGAGCCTTCTACTTTTCTATCCAGTTTTCTACTACTGCTAGGTTAGTTGAAAGAAAAATAAACTTTTAATAACAGGAACCTCCCAGAGTGGACCGAAAGGTCTTTGAGGCTTCCTCTTGTCCTTGTAACTCCTTGTAACTCTCTATCTCTCTCTCTCTCTCTCTCTCTCTCTCTCTGATCACACCGCATCCCATCAGAGGTCTTCAACAGGGACATCGACAATGTATCCATATAACGTTAATAATAATTGAAACTCGGGGAAAATATACTCTCTGCCTTCCGCTCAATCCCAAATCCTTTTCTCTTAGTAACCTCTTAATACAAACTAATCTATCATATTTTGCGACTTTTTAACTCTGGTAGGATTCAATTCCATTCCTATAGTGTAAGAGATACTTAAATTCATGTGTGTATTACGCCATATGATGTGCGTAATAAATAATCATTTTTGAATAGTTGGAGCGTTCAAAGTCATCTGTAATAATCTCTAGACTACCCCTCAAGCCCACTCTCAACACTTAGATTACCCTAAGACACAGGCGTCTTCAAGTAACATGAATGCGTAGCGATCTAAGGTGTTAGATTCCATATTATATAATTTATGTGCTAGGTTTAAGAACGCTGGCATTGAAGAATGGAAGGAAGGGACAGTAAAAGCGATAATAGGTTTAATGAAGGAAGTGGAATGAGGATGGAGGTAAGCGTTGCTATGTCGAAGGAAACGAGGTTGGGTGGGGCTGGATGTCTGGCTATGGTGTCGGAGAATTGACTCAAGTAGATGGACGCTTTACTGGACAGCAATATTACCAGATACTGGAAGAGGTGCTGCTACCCAGTGTTCGTGCGTATCTGGTTCCAGCGCCGGAACCATTTTACTTAATGGAAGATAACAGTCCCATTCATAGGAGTAACGTTGTGAGAGCGTGGTATGAAGATCACCCAGAGATTATCAATCTAATTCTGCCACCACGTTCTCCTGATATGAATCCGATTGAAAACCTTTGGGCAATAATGATTAACGAATGGGAGCAACGCAATGAAAGAACATTTGAAGCACTTTCAGCTCACACGAGGAATAGTTGGGAGAGCTTACGCCGAACACCAAACATTCCCTACAGTCTGGCCTCTTCTATGCCGCAACGATTGCAAGAAATTATTGATGCCGGAGGAAGCTATACGAAATACTGATGTTAAAGCCATGACGTAAATGTGTATCGAATATATATGTATGTTAATATAGAATTTTATTATATTTTTATGTTTGACATCTATAAAAGTATATATTGTGACCATGAAAGAACTTTACTTATCCTTAGTTGGAATCTTTTCTTGCAATGTCTACGCTCGTGGAGATGATAACACTGGTCAACACTCATTTTATTGCCAATCATATTAGAGTGATTTTGGGGTAACTTTGTGGTGCTGATTCCGAATATGACATCGGTTTTGCTAGATTGGCTCTAATTTATGAGATAATTGGTACCCCATTGAAACACGTAAAAATGCAAAAAATTTAATGTTCAGGCGGAGCCTACTTACAAATCGCATTGAAATTGTCTCAAATCATACAAAAGTAAACACATGAAATACATAATGGCATTTTATTCGGTCTCACCATCTAGAATGTTCCGGTAGTTTCCCATATGCACGCGTTATGGTTACGTTTCCTATTGAGGGTATTCATTATCTCAAGAACTAGAGCCAAATCGGAAAAACTACTTTCATTTTGGAATTCAGCAACCCCAAAATACCCTAAATTCGTACGAATTTCCTTGGCAACGAAACAAAAATTTTTTTTTGTTGAGCTGTGTAATATATGCATTGTTGAAAGAAACTATGAGAAGGTAATAGTTTCAGGAAAAAAATAAAAACTGGCAACATCGAGGCCATCACATGTTTCTGGGAATTGTCATATGATATGCTACCAATAAATTCTTATATACTACTATATACAGTATACTATATTATGTAATAATTACGATGAACAAATCAAATGCAAATTTCTCTGATTCACGGCTCACCAGTCTTGCTTTAGACTAATGACTTTCATAAGATGGAATAGGTTACCACTTAAAACAATGGATAAACTATCTATTAGTGAGACGACCGTGACTTCCTCGAAATGCGAGCGCGTGAGAGGTTCACTGAGGAATTTGGTCATTAGATTCTTCACGTAGGATATGTATCACAAACAACAATATTGACAACAATTCCCAATTTAGACCTGCGTCAAAATAACTTAGGTATCATGCCATGATTTGGGATATTTGCCGAATTAGTCGTTCTCTATAGTCTACACTCTACAGTATATATTGAGACGGTAGAATGTAATGCCCAGCTACTATTATGATGACTAGGATTGCTCCATAACCATCCCAACATCCCGAAACTTGGTCATGCTGCTTCTTAATCATTTGTATTTTAAACACTAAAATGTAGTAGAAGTGACGTAATAATGGACGTCATTGATTGGGTTAGAGCAGTTATGTGCACCAATCCGAACACACCTCCACTGCCATAAGGACTGCCCATTTTATACCTAACAGACGAGCTGGGGACGAGACAGAGGCGTGAGACTTCTTATAAGCACTGTACATTAGTGCAAGTTTAGTCCTAAAGAGTAACGTTAAAACTGTGTATGCTTAAAATTGCTATATTTTCTATTGCGTTATAAATTGCTATGACGCTTAAAGTTGCTATATTACTGTTGTGTTATTGTTTTTGGTTTATGTTGAATAATAATTTTTTATGAAAATTCATGTACATTAGTGTATGTTTAATGTTAAAGTGTGACTTTAAAAGTCTATATGCTTGAAGTTGCTGTATTTCTACATTATTTCCATAGTAATAAAAAATGTAAATTTTTGGGTTCTCTTTCTAGGTTGTGATGATGGCAACTGCATTGCGTAAGAAAACAACTATCTACTTGGTTGACGGCACCATCGAAGCGATTCCTAAGTCCCGTCTGCCTACTCTTAGGCAAGTTCTCCAGCGTTAATTTCATCTGAAAATGAGTGAGCCAACTCCTACGAAAAACGAGTGCATCAATATGGTGGTGAAGGAAACCATGGATATCTGGGGAATGGCCCGCATCCCTACTCAAGAGGAGCAGAATATCAAACGAACCCTGAATGGAATCCTGTCCACTTGGGAGAAGTTGAAAAAGGGTTCCAACAGAAGTAAGTCACAAATACAGAAGGAACAAGAATTCGCAAACAATCTTGAAAAGCTCTTCATGATGTGGAAAGACTGATCCGGATAGAGGAAGACTGAGTCTTCTTGAAAGACCAAGAGAGGGAACGCAAGTTTCACATGGGACGAGTCGACGAAGCCCTGGCTAAGAAAGAAATGAAACAGAAGTATTTTAAAAAGAAGGCCAGAGAGCAAAAGGAAGTAGCAGAGAAGCAAATGCGTGAAGAGCAAGTGACCGTTCAGCTGGAGTCAACCAGGACCTCTTCTGATGAAGAAGACCATCGTTCATTTCCGAAGATGCCTCGAGTTGGAATGGATCCGGATTTTCAGGTCTCTGGCCCGTCAAATGCAGCTCCTCGTCCTGCACCTCAAACGAGGCCTAAGAACTTCATGTCCCCTGGTCTCGCTGCTGCCCTGGATAGAACCAACACCAGCGATCATTGAGGCAGTTCACATCGTGGCAGCTACTGTGAAAAGCCTTAGAGGGAACATTGATGAACTGGCCATCAGTCGCTCCACATTCAGGAGAACCCTTATGCGACATCCCAGTGACCACATCACTTCTGTGAAACAAGCTGTCTCATCTTCTGGCGTCAATACTGGAATTGTTGTTCATTGGGACGGGAAAATCCTTCCATTCCTCACAGAAAATGACTACGTCGATCGTCTCCCAGTACTGATCTCTGGGAAGGATGTTTCGTCATCGTCAGAGGAGAACATCTAACTCCTGAGTGTTCCGAAGCTCGCATGTGGAACAGGAATAGCGCAAGCAGACGCCGTGGTTGAGGCCTTGAAGGATTGGAAGGTCGAAGACCAAGTCACCATGAGCTTTGATACGACTCCAGCAATATGGATCATATTAGTGCAGCTTGCACTCTGATTGAACTGCGACTGGGAAGAAATTTGCCCCACCTTGCTTGCAGACACCATATCTTGGAGGTCGTTCTCAGAGACGTCTTCAAGACAGTTCATGGATCGTCCAGCGGTCCGGAGGTTCTCCTATTTCAACGGTTCCAAAAGAATTGGCAACGGGTCAATCAAGCAAACTTTAAGACTGGAATGATAGATGACCACGTTAGTGCAGTTTTCAAAGAGAACCCTGAATGGGTACAAGAAGCTCTCGACTACTACATAAAAGCTCTTGAGTGTACGCAACCCCGCGACGACTACCCCCAATTCCTGGAGCTTAGCGTAGTCTTCCTAGGTGGGACACCCCCCGAAGGATTCAATTTGGACAGCCTGGCCCCACACACTATGCTCGCTGGATGTCAAAGGTAATGTACTGTCTCCAAATATTCATGTTTCAACCTCAGTTTAAGGTGTCCCCCAAGGAAGAGAAGTCCATTCAAACCATGGCCCTCTTTGTTGCTCTTGTCTACGGACTAGCATGGTTCAAGGCTACCATAATCTTTGAAGCCGGAGCAACGATATCTCCTTCTTTAAGAAAATTCAAGAATACAGGAATAAAGTGGATGGAGCAGGTGGAGCGGCAGCTGCAAAGGCATTCCAACGACATCTGTGGTATTTGAGCGAGGAGTTGGTAGCTCTGGCTCTATTCAGTGACGCAGTTTCCAATATGGAGAAGAGAGGAATCCTGGAGTCGATGAGGGTAAGGGAAGGAGAGAAAGATCCACCGAAGAGAATTAAAGTGCCGGAAGAGGACATTCCGTCAGTAACGCTGAAGAAGCTGGCATCCAAGAATACCAACCACTTCTTCCAGACCAGGCTACTAGGCTCCGGATTCATCTCTAAAGATCCATCGCAATGGAAGGATGATCCGCAGTTCCTCCAGGCCAAGGAAGTCCTCCAAAATATGCTGGTAGTGAATGATGCGGCTGAAAGAGGAGTGAAGCTAATTCAGGATTATAACTCTTCCATTACGAAAACGAAGAACAGAAACAGTATCTGCTGTAGGTGATCGATACACATCGACACCAGTTTCCTACTGCAAGCAAGGCTAACTTGTAATCGTAAGAACGGGAGAGTTGTTTTCCTGTTTCAGTCAACATTGTTTGTGTTTGGCTTGCCTCTAATTAATAAATTAATTATTAAATAATAATTTAACTATAGATATGTAATACCTGAGTATCATTTTCCTAATACAAGAGTCATTCTATAGGGAAAGAGATAAAAAAAATGTGAGCTTTCCTTAGTCAGCTTGTGCATACCCTAAAGTCCAGGGGTTCCCAAACTTTTACCACCAAGGACCCCACAAAAAAAATTATGAATTCAGTTACAAACTATAGTATATTTCTTAAACATAGATAGCTTTTAAATTAATGTTACTATTTTTCCAAAAGCTTAGAGACCCCCTGGAAGCTTCCTACAGACCACTTTGGGAATCCCTGCGGCCTAAACAGTCATAATGACCTAAAACTTGGTATGCAGTGTTTTCTTGGGGAAAGGAACCAAATAAACACTGAGCACAAAAACTAAACTTCAATTTTGTGGACCACCCTAAGATATATATATATATATATATATATATATATATATATATATATATATATATATAAATCATATTTCTATAATAATAATAATAATAATAATAATAATAATAATAATAATAATTCCAGTGCGACGGTAACCCTATAGTAATTAACACTATAGCAATAATTCTGAGAGTAAGGGAATAATAATATTTAATTAACAAATGTAAGACAAGCAGATAAGAACGACTCGTAAAGATAAGACGATAAGAAAGCTGAGAGAAACTCCAACTTTGGAATTTCATTTTTAAGCATAATAATTAGTCAAGTTCTTTAAGTTGTGAGAGCTGCATTTCCAATGGATGAGAATTTGTTAGAGTATGTTTGAATAAAAGTTAAAATTAAATATTCCACGAAAATCGCTTGGACTTCTACCTGACTTCCGCCAAACATTACAGAAGGTAAGTTAACATACTCTCAACAAACAGAGTGAAATATAGTGCTTTAACACCGTGCAACTCTCGTGTAATTCCTGTTTCACAATCTATCTATTCTTGAAATTTTGTTGACAGTGTGAACACTTTTAGAATATTCATCCCGAGTTCTCGATAGCTTTTAAGAAATTTTCGAGTGAGGGTATATTACCTTACCTTACCACAGCTCTTATTTCGCGATATTCAGGGTGGGATCCTCGTGGTCTCTTGCTTTGGACTTCCGGAAGAATCAGGCTGTAGCTGCCTCCTCCTATATCCAGTTTTTACGTTCATACAAAGCAACAGCTTCCTCCGCGGGTTGTTAAATATTCATACAGCATTATAAACCCACCCTCTCCCCACACTCTTCTTTCTCATCACTGCCATGCTTCCTCCCCTCTTCATAACTCGTTTAAGCGTAATTTCTTTCACACCATTAATTTACTCACCTTTTTACACCATCTTCCTATCATGTGTATCGTGCGCGCTTTTGTAACCATACGCTCCACACCCTTCCTCTCCACATGACCAAACTATCTCAACAACTTGTCCATTCCCTCTTCCAAGGACTTCCTCACACCACACCTTCATCTTGCCTATTTATTTCTTACTTTATCAATCTCGTCTCCCACTAAACATCTCATACTATATATTTCAGCCGTTCTTACCCAGCTTCTCTGTCTTACACCCTGGAAACCCCCACATACTCGGAAGATAGAGAAGTGACAAAGAGGAGGATGTTTGTGATTGGCTAATGGATTATGGGGTCAAATAATCGCTGCAAAGGCTTCTGGAATCTGAAATAATGTATTGATTTCAATGGAAAAAAAAGAGGAAGAGCCATGAACTGTAAAAATTCACCCGTAAATGGTTACAGGTTATACAAATTATACAGTGGCGCTCATAAGTATTCGTACAGAGAAATATTTAAGTTATATTCGTCCCCATCTTTTGTATCATGCATAGGATAGTTATGAAAAGTTTACCGTTCATGTGGAAAATTTTAACAAATAAAAAAATTAGTTTAACTCCAACATATAATGTGAAATAGCAAAGAATTTGAGTGAAAAAAAGGTTAAAATGTAATAGTTTTTATACATTTATATGAAAAATTATTTAATACTTTGTGTGTTCACCTTAGGCTTCAAGTTTAAAATTTTTAGTAGTAGTTGGCTGTTTATTGATTAGAGACTGTTGGCAATTTTGAATTCTAGAATTTTCTTTGTGAATCTTCATGGAAGACGGATAACTGCACAAGCCATTAGTAAACAACGGGTCGTTGTGGTAAGGAGCTGTCTACAGATCTTAACACTCTGGACTACTTACGCTTTTCGCGCCAAAATTCTATCCTACCCTTGGGTCACATCTTACGCGAAACGCGTCAAGTTGATCTGGACAAGAGTAAATACAAAATTCCTGTGAGTATCGTCGTCTTGACGCATGTAGTGTGTCAGCTGTGACAAGGTACATATCAACTTGACGCGTTTCGCGTAAGAAGTGACCCAAGGGTAGGATAGAGTTTTGACGCAAAACGCAAAAGAAGTAGTCCAGAGTGTTAAGAGATCTGTTATTGCTGCACACCAGTCTGGAAAGAGCTATAGGAAGATAGGAGAAGAACTTCGAATTCCATCTATGACGGTTGCTGCAGTTACAAAGAAATGTAAAGGCTTTGGAACAATTAAAACGCTACCAAGGTGTGGACGACCTTGCACCATGCATAGGATAGTTATGAAAAATTTACCGTTCGTTTGGAAAAATTTGTCAAATAAAAAAATTAGTGTAACTCAAACATATAATGTAAAATATCAAAGTATTTGAGGAAAATAAAAATAAAATTAAAATACAAAAGTTTTTGTACATTTATTTGCAAAATTACTTTATACTTCATGTGTCCACCTTTTGCTTGAATGACTTCATTGATCCGGTTTAGGTGTTTTTCTACAAGGTTTCGGCATCTCTGTCTCTTGCAGACAGCTTTTTTCAAATCAAACCATAAATTCTCGATTAAATTAAATGCTGGGCTTTGACTGGGCCTCTCGTGAAGCTTGAAATTTTTTTCTTGCAGCTATTTCATGGTGCTTTTACTTTAGGTTCCCGATCATTATCTTGTTGCAGTACCCAATTGCAAACCATTTGCAGCTTCCGAACTGAAGGTAATACATTTGCTTCTAAAATTTTCTGATATTTCTTCGAATTCAAGATGCCATTGATGACAACAAGCTTTCCTGGACCAGAAGCACTAAAGCATCCCCAAAGAAGCAAACTACTTTCACCATGTTTAACCTTAGGAGGGATGTTTTTTCCTTCGAACATAGCATCTGAGTTTCGCCAAACATACCGTTGCTCGTTCCCACATAATTCAATTTTGGTCTCGCCTGTCCAGAGAACTTTCTTTCAGAATGCAAATTCATCATTTTGATGATCCTTGGCGTACTTTAAGCGAGCTTCTTTGTGCGCTTTTCGTAGCAACTCTTCCATGCACACCATTCTTTTTCAATGTACGACGTACAATAGAAGGATGGACATCGATCTTAGACAGTCTTAATGTTTGGCATATATCAGCTGCAGTCACTCGTGGATTCGCAGCAGTCATTCTTTCCATCCGTCTAGCTGTACGTCATGAAATCTTGGAGATTGTATTTAAATATACTGAAAGTAATTCAATTATTTATTGTTGTTTCTTGGATATAATCAAAGCATATGAGAGTGAATCACAATATTTTATTTTAAATATTAGAAGACAGGAAAGATTCTGCGTACCTATTAAGCTTATTGAGATTTTGGTTTATTCACTAAACTTTTATGGTTGGATAGGGTAATGTATCGTCCGAATGTTTTCGTTCCTCATTGTGAAAAATGCTCTGTATGAATTGGTCCACAATTAACCCACCCCTTATATCTCCAGTCTAACTATAGAGTAGATTAAGTCTAGCCCTGTAGGGGTCAGCCTAGAGATTCCGGAAATGGTCCAGAGCGGGCAGATAAATTGAGGTCCACAGTAGGATTCCTCACCAAACTAGGTTAGGGCAATCTACCTTCACCTCTGTTAAGCTATGAGTTGATGCTGGGTCTTAGGCCACAATGTAGGCCTAATTTGTCTGACCCAGCTTAATTTAATGCGTTTACTTCTAAGTTAGAAGTTAGAAGATCTAACTGGACTAAAAACACAATTAGTCACTTACTGCTAGTTATTAGAGAGTCTCTTTTCTCCTTCTTGTATAATTGTCGAGAGCGTACTTACTGGTGGGGATCTTTCTTCGGTGTCTGTTCTTGTCCCTTCTCCAGTTGCGTCCTCTCGCCCCGTTCCTCGTTTTTGTTCTCCTTTTTTCGGGGCTTTTTCCACCAGCGTCGTGTTGGTTTTTTCCTCGGTTGGTTGATCGGTAATGTATATCTATTACCGAGCACGCTCTTGTCACACAGTATATAAATACTAGTGTGGAGAATAACTCTGGTGAGCAACCAATTGGTTTCATCCACCCGGTTATTGACATAAAAGGAATTTAATAATTGTTAGATTAACTACCTACCTACTCAGTGAACCATTTTCGTTACCTCCGAACTACCCACTCATCAGTTTTCCATATACTGGGGGCCCCGGGAGATAAAAATTTTGGTGTTATTGTCACCATTTTTTGTCTGAGTGTAGACTAGCTAACTATTTGACTGTAAATGCCTGTTAATCTGATTAACAGTGCCTATCCTCACCTTCTCATGGAGAAGGTGTAGCATTTAATTAGAAGAGAAAATATACATCCATAGGATGAAACTGTCTATGGTCTTTACCATAAGAAAAGAAAAAGTGAAAGTTAGAAGATAAAATTACAATTCCCCAGCATCTATTTTTTGTTGCAAAAATAGTCGCGCCTTTAATGCTGTTTGTCGCTGAGGTCTTGTGTCTGTCAATGTTGTAGTAGGATGCGTTACCACTCCTACTGTCAAAGGAATAGTTACTGGAAGTTCAGTGTCTCCAGTTGTTACTGTCAGTGGAGAAGGTTCTCCAAAGTCCATTGTTTTGGGTCCAGACTCTAAAGGGTACAAAAGAGAAATGTCTCTTGTTGTGTCACCCGTTGAAGTCCTTAATTTGACCACTCTTGTTACCCCGTCTGCCCCTGGTCTGAGTTCTGAAACTCTAGCCAGAGGCCAGTATTGTCTTGGAGTACTGTCATGTATGAGAACAAGGTCCCCTACCTTAATTGTGTCAGACCAATCCTTCTTAGTCATTTGCTTATGTCTCTCCCTTAGACCAGGGCCGGATTAACCATTAAGCAAAATAAGCCCGTGCTTAGGGCATCAAGGGAAGGGGGGCACCACAGAAATTTTCCATTGTCGGATTTACCATGGATTTATTATACTATTATAATCGCGGCTTATAGCCTATAAGCTGTTGAAAACTGAATTATATATATTCATATATAGTATTTATTTTTTTTCATTGTTTGAATTTGTAGTGAACAACAACCCTTTTGAGAGAATAAATATATTTCGTTGTAATCACACACTTTACGCTTTGCGTTATTATTTTGTTTATATCAAATCTTTGAGCGCCATATTAAAAATACATATAGATTAAATATTTTCGTGTGCTATAGGAAGTTATTCTGAACGTGTGATTTGTGCATATAATATTAAATATATATTTTACATAATCATTTGGTATTGTTTTACAGAAAGATTTAGGTTTATAGAATTGTAATATAAATTAATATTAAAATAAAAGAAACTATAAACTCTCTATATTGCTGTTGTATCAAGTGATGTTTATCACGGCCATTATAATAATAAGATATACTGACCTAAGTTAATTAGCGTTGAAGAAGTTTATCTGTTGCTCTCTCTTCTTCTCTAGGGTAAGTCTATGAAGTGTACTTTATTTGTATATATAACAATATTTTATCATACACGTATCTTTATTTTATAATTTATTTATCTATTGTCATAACAGTATAAAAGAATTTAGATTGTAATAACCAGAGTGAATAATTTGTAATGTATATATAACATCAAACGTAGTTAGGACAATTTAGGCCCTAAGCAAATGTTCATATTTCCTATAATTAAATATTGTGTTTTAAATAAATAAATAAATGTAAATATAAAATGTGGCTCGTTAATAGTGAAATGTTAATATTGATATTTTTATAGATTGCGTATTATTAATTCTAATGTTAAGTATTTTTATTTTATAGGTTTCGGTTCCTTCTTTCGGTTCCTTCTTTTGGTTCCTTCTTTCGATTTGATTTGTATTCAACATTTCGAGTTGATATTTCGGTTGAGTTATATTTAATTGCCACTTATATTTAAATTGCCACTTTGGTTGTGTACGGTTCCCATTTTGTCTTTCTGAGAATAAAAGAACAAAGCCAAGATTGTGATATGTGTAACTGTGTTGATTGCCACATAATATACAAATAAAATATTCTTTTTATTTCTGTATTTTACAGACCCCAAGAACCAAGATGAAACGTGTTCAGTTAAGTGGTGCACAAAAGCGAAAACTATCAAAAGAGAAACAAGAGAAGACTTTGGATTTAGAGTCCAAGACTGCAAAGCTGACTGATTTCTTCACACAAGTTCCACGACCACAACGTCAACATGATATACCGATTCTGAATCAAAACCAATCTCCGTCATCAGAAGTGGACACAAATACCACTTTGATCACTTCAAAATCAAAATATGATGACGTTGGAATCACCGAGGTGTCACAAGCAGGTTCATCTACCACATGTCTCACTACTGATCTCACTTTGCCTGTAAATTCTCTTGATACCTCTACTGCAAATGTTGATTCAAGTTGCTTTACAAGACATTCTGGGGTTGAAATAATTGCTGAAAATGAAAGTTTAGTGGACCATGGTGATGGTGGTGAAATGAATCAGTCTGCAGAAGATGAAGTAAATATAGCAAAAGATCCAGGGTTGTGGCTTGATTTCTCTGCTGATGATGTGGCTTATTGGATTGCTTGTGGACCCAGTGACTGTCAACACCACAATGGGCCATTTGACAAGTCTTACCGGCATTTCAGTAGTGGCAAACCAGCAAGATACTGTTCACAAAAACTTTTCGTTGGGACAAAAGCCAATGGTGAGAAATACAAGAGAGAGTGGTTATTGTATTCACCATCAACAGGATCAGTTTACTGTTATGTTTGTAAACTGTTTGCTCCTAAAAATGTCTCACATTTTGTTATAAGAGAAGGGTTCAGTGACTGGCGAAATACTATTGTAATTGATCATCATGAAAAAAGCACTACTCACCGAGACTCTATGCTAACATACTTAACTCGCAGACAAGGTGCGGGGTTGGGACAACAGTTGGAAAAACAAATTCAGGAAGAGTGTGATTACTGGGAACATGTCTTGAGGCGTGTCATAGCTGTTATTTGTACGTTAGCTGAACGTGGCTTGTCTTTTCGAGGAACAGAAGAAAGATTTGGATCATTGCAGAATGGGAATTTTTTAGGGCTGCTTGAGCTCATAAGCCGGTTTGATCCATTTTTAGCAGGTCACATTTTGAAATATGGAAATTCTGGCAAAGGAAATCCTTCTTACCTGTCCAAAACCACCTGTGAGGAACTCATTCAACTAATGGCTCAAAAGGTCCACGCACTCATTGTTGACGAAGTAAAATCTTCTGGTTATTTTAGTTTGTCAGTTGATTCAACACCAGATCTATCACATATCGATCAGTTAAGTGTTGTACTTAGGTACTTAAAAGATGGACAGCCTATTGAACGCTTTTTAACCTTTCTGAAAATGAAAAGCCATACTGGTGAGGAAATGGCAAATCAGGTGTTGCAGTACTTACGTGAAGTTTGTAAGCTAAACTTTTCAAAATGTAGGGGTCAATCTTACGACAACGCTGCCAACATGTCTGGGCGTTATAAGGGGATGCAGCAAAAATTTTAGAAACAAACAAGTTTGCTATATATGTGCCCTGTGCAGCCCATTCACTAAATCTGGTAGGCCGAAGTGCTGTTGACTGCTGTCAAGAGGCGGTTAATTTCTTCTCTACAGTGCAGTTGCTCTATACCTTTTTTTTAGCCTCAACCAGCAGGTGGGAAATTCTTAAAGGTTGTATTGGAAATGAAAGTGTCTTAAAATCCCTCTCTGATACCAGATGGGAGGCACATGCTATGGCAACAGCAGCAATTTTGAAATCTTTCCTTAAAATTTTAGAAGCGTTAGAATGTATAGCTGAAGACCAGTCACAAAAGGGAGACACTAGAAGAGAAGCAAATAATATTGCAAATAAGATGCAAGAGCTAGAATTCGTTTTTATGTTGAATTTTTGGGATGAGATTTTGCAAAATTTTCATAGAGTAAGCAAAGTTCTACAGAATAAGGATGTGAACTTAAAAACATGTGCAGATCTGTATGGATCATTAGCTGACCAACTGTGCACTTCACGAGATGAATTTGAAAGATATGAAGCAGCTACAAAGGAAATGCTACCAGATGTTGATTACAAGGCAGCTCAAACTCGCAAACGTATCAGAAAGAAGGTACCCAATGACGGAGATGCACCAGAAGTATATCTGAATGCCAGAGATAAATTTCTTATCACCACCTTTTACACAATTGTTGACAAACTTGAAACTGAGATGAGAAGAAGAGGAGAGATATACAAAGAAATAGCAGAGAGATTTTCTTTTCTAAGTGATGTGCCACATAATGTCACCACTTCATCATCTACTGAAATTGAAAGGTATTCTCAGGGTTGTAAAAAGATGATTGATGCTTACCCAGAGGACTTGAACACTAATTTCTCTGCTGAGCTTCAGCAGTTTCACTCATATGTGTGCCATAAGTTCAGTGCAAAAAAAAATGTAAAAACAAGATTCAGTCATGCTGAACTTTATAAAATAATTGTAGAAGACAATATTGAGTGTGCCTTCCCAAATGTAGAAATTGCCTTTCGTATATTTTTAACATTAATGGTCACAAATTGCTCAGCTGAGCGTTCATTTTCTCAGTTGAAGTATATTAAAAATACCAACAGAACAACTATGCAACAAGGCAGGCTGGATGCCTTATCTCTACTAAGTATAGAAGCAGATGTGTTACGTAAGATTAGTTTTGAGGATCTGATCAAAGACTTTGCAATTAAAAAAAGTAGGAGAAAACTTTTCAAATATAAATGAAGTGGAAGTATACAAAAATAAACATTATTTTCCATCTTACTGTAAGTTTTGTTTCATTTCAAAAAATAAAATTTTATTTTATGGTTTATTTTTGTTTATATTTTGAATTACATATATATGGGGCACCAAAATCTTTTAAGTGCTTAGGGCCTCTAAAGGTCTTAATCCGGCCCTGCCTTAGACCCATCAAGTACTCAGTTTTCCACTGTTTAATGAAATGAGCTTTAACTCTAGTTAAATGTTGTAACTTAGTCTGGAGCTCATCATGTCGTTGAGTCCAGTTTGGGTCTTCTGAAGAGTCTATATTGTAGTCCGGCAGGAGACTAACTTGTTCTCCCCGAATCAAATGATTTGGAGTTAATGGTTCCGGGTCATTAATGTTGTCACTCACATAAGTGAGTGGTCTATTGTTGATGATGTTCTCAATCTCAGCCAGGAGAGTGAGCAACTCAAATAAGTGTATCTGTTTTTTACCAATTGCTTTCTTCAAGCAATTCTTTACTGTTTGTATATTTCTCTCCCAGATAGAACCATACCAAGGAGAGGCAACTGGAATATACTTCCACTTTATGTTTGAATTTTTTATATATAATTGTGTGAGTTCATCGCTTAACAAGTCGTGGATGACTTGTTCACCAGCTTTGAAATATGTAGCATTGTCAGTCCAAACTGTCTTTGGTACTGAATGTCGTGCACAGAATCTCTTAAAGACAGCAACAAAAGATTATGCTGTAAGGTCCTCCACAACATCCAGATAACAGCTCGTGAGGCAGCACATGTAAACAGTACAATGTACATTTTTTGTTCAGTGTCACCCACCCCTACAGTCAATGCTCCTGTATAGTCAATGCCTACAGTCTCAAAGGGTCTGTTGAGAGTAACTCTCTCCTCTGGCAAAGCAGGAGGATTTGGTTTCCTATAGGGCCTAGCATGAATACGCCTACATGTGACACACTCACTCAGGACTGTTTTAACAGTGATCCTTCCCTTGGGTATCCAATAAGTTTTTCTTAATGTAGTTAGTGTCTGTGGTACCCCCATATGATATACATCATTGTGTGTTTTTCTGATGATTAATGTTGTCAAATAGCTAAATCTAGGTAAAAGGATTGGATGTTTGCTTTTGTATGACAGTTTTGATTTGTCTAATCTCCCTTTACACCTTAGAAGGCCTTCCTCATCTCTGAACAAGTTTAGATCCACAACTACTGATGGTACAGGTTCTTTTGTTTGTTTCCCATTAGTCAAGAATTCTAACTCTTTATTGTACTCTTTTTGTTGTGCATGGCCTATCCAGTATTTGGTTGCAACTTCTGTATAATTATGATTGTTTTTATTTAGCTGTTTGTTAATTGTAGTTAAACAGTTGTGAGCAAACCTCAAACAGTAGGCTGTGACCCTGACAAGTTTACTGAAGTCAGAATAACGTTCATAATTAGTGATTGGTTCAACCTTTTCATTTGAAAAGATTAAATTTAAGGTCAAGTTAACTTGTTCCACAGGCCATTGGTCTGTATTACAGAGCCACTTAGGTCCCATGAACCAAGTTTTGTTTGACTTTGTTTAGTTGGAACATAGTGAAAGTTTACTTGTAGGCTTTCATTAGCTTCAGCTATTTCTTTTAGCCTATTTCTTACAAAGATATTCTTACTATTAATGCTATCATTCCGTATCCAGGTAAGACAAATCTGACTGTCAAGCCAGATGTGGATATCAGTTATGTTCACATCATGGTAAGCATCCTTAAGCAATGAAATGGTTTTAATGGCTAATGCAGCAGCCAATAGTTCCAATTGAGGTATGGTTCGGGTAGGTTTGAGAGGTGCAACTTTCCCTTTTGCATAAATTAGATGACTTTCTGTAGGACTTACAAGATACGCACAGCACCCATAAGCTTGTGTGCTTGCATCAGCAAACACATGAAGTCTCTGGGGCTTATCCCTAAACCCACAGCACCTTTGAATTTTAATGTTCTGCACTTTTGTTAAATCAGCAGCTAACTTCTTCCAAGATTTTTGATTTTCATTTGTTATTGGATCATCCCACCCAACATTTGTCCTCCAAATTTCTTGGAGGAGAATCTTTGATTTTATTGTTGAAGGCAGGAATAGACCCATAGGATCAAAATTTTGGAAGCCTCTGATAATATTTGTCTTTTAGTATTTGCTTCCTCATCAAGTTTAAAACCTTTAGTACAGATTGAATCATGACTGTTAGAAGTTGCATCCAAATACCAGTTCATACCTAAAGTTTTAACTCTGTCTGATGGCTCAGTAAGACCATTATTATCCTTTAAAATCTTTTTTGTTTAAATCCTCATCATTTGAAATCCACTCTCTAAGTTCAAAGTTACCTTGTTGCATAATGTTTTGAGAGTGTTCATAGACTTCAGATAATTCAGATTTTGTTGTTGTTGAGCCTATTAGATTGTCTACGTAAAAATGTTCCTTAAGGAAGTTCAATGTTAAAGAGTTATTAAACTGGTTCAAATGATGTCCAATTGTCAATGCTAATAGGCTAGGTGAGCAATTGGCTCCAAACAACAACATTAAATCTATAGGTTATGAACCCTTTATTCAAATCAAATGGATCCTTGAACCATAAGAACCTAAGTTGGTTCTTATCATATTCATTTTAAGATTTATTCTCAAAAATGCCTTTGAAATGTCACTTTGTACGGCATATTTATCTAACCTGAACCTCAGTAAGATCTTCACAAGGTCAGAAATGAGATTAGGACCCTCAATCAGGCAATCATTCAAACTGTGTTTATCACTGTCTTTGAGGCTACAGTTATATACTACTCTGAGTTTTGTTGTTGGGGCATCTTGTCGATAAACCCCCCTGTGGGTTAAATAATGACAACCATCTTTTTTAAAAGGGTTATTTGTTACTTCTTCAATGAAGCCTTTCTGTAGCTGTTCTTTGAAGACATCACTGTACTTTTTAATATTATTGTCTTGTTTGAGTTTTTTAATTACTTTATATAAATGTCCTTTAGCTACTTTGAGATTGTCTCTTAAAGTTGGACAATTTATTTTCCAAAGTAACTCAATAAAATAACTATTGTCTTTGCACTGAATGGTGTCTTCAAATCTTTCTACCATTAACTGATCTTCTGAAGTTTGATTTGTGTCATGTATACCCACAGATTCTAGCAACCATAAAGTTTGAATTGCCTCATCCAAAGTTTCATTTGATAATGATGAATTAATGTTCTCAGTTGATATAATATTATTCAAAGTGTTGCTATTCTTACAGGTGTTATGTAGGACTGAGTTGAGGCACATAGTATTTGTTAGTCATGAACTGTTTTGGTTTAGGTCTAGGTTGTATTTGGATAGGTCACCCAAAGGGGCTATCCCTGATGGAGTCTGAATAGCTATACCATTACCTATCTCTACTATGCCCTTATGAATAAGATTAATATAATCTGCCCCCATTAACATTTCAATGTTAGCTACTGTGTTGTTAGTGATATGTCTATCAGCTATTTTGTAGTGTTTTCCCAAATGATTTATGGTTGGTTCTAGTTTGGGTATAACCAGTTTGTTCTGTCCTACTTTAGAAATAATAACTGCTTCAATTTTCTCTAATTTATTTTCTAAATGTAGTTCCAGGTCAATTGTCTTATAGCTATTTTTGTCCGAGTTATCCTTAACAAAGGATGCAATATTGAGGTTTTGTTCATTCGGGTTTGGTGTCAAACCCAATTTATTAACTACATTTTGCGAAACAAATGTTTGTTGAGAACAACAGTCTATAAGACATCTCACTGGAGTGGTGCTACCCTCACTATTCACTAAGTTCAAAGTAATAGTTGGTAAAAGAATCTCAGTGTTTCTTGTTACGTTGTTTGAGCAAACAGAATGTCCCATGAAAGTGGCATTTTCTTGATTACCTTTGTTTGGGGGAGGTATCTTTTGAGTTTGAGTACTATTGTTTGGACACTTTGGTGAATCACACATTGATGAGACATGTCGTAAACTTTTACAAAACTTACACTTGAATCTTAACCTAGATTTACAGTCTTTCTTATAATGTCCCTGGCCAGTACACTTTTACATAGGTTCAACTGTTCACATCTTTTAGCTCTTTGGTTAAGTCTGAATATTTGTCACACCCAGTACTACTGTGTTCATTACTTGCACAAAATTTGCAATGTAGTGTGTAAGTTGAGGCAGCAGTTACATTAAAGTTCTGTAATGTAGGTGTTCGTGTATTACAGTTGGTCACATTTGATTCTACAGTATCAAGTTTTGTCTGTTTGGCTGTAGCTAGTTGGTCTCTGGGAACAGTCTTTGGTTTATCCATAGTCTGGGTCTTATTTTGTGTTGGAATATTTCTCAATTTGTAATTAGTTAGGATATTGGGAAAGTGTTTTCTGATATCTTCAAGATTAGGATAATTTTCTCCCGTCTTTAGAACTAAAATATCTTTAACCCTCAAGGAAGGCACCTAAGAACTATGCCTTGTATAATCCAAGATGAAGCTTTAATATCCATCTCATTGCTAACCAGTTGTCCTATAATAGCTTCTAATTTTGTATAAAATTTTCCATATCACTATGGTTATCTTTTATGGGTGCAAAATCAAAAATTTGTTGAGATAATTCATATACAATCTCATCTTTATTAATGTAATTACGTTTTAAGAGATCAATAGCTACTTCATATGAATTCCCTACGGCTGGTAAATAGGCTATCAGGTTATAGGCTGGGCCTTTAAGGAAACTAGTTAAGTAGCTAAACTTATCAACAGTTGAAATATAAGGTTTATTACCTATTAAACTCTCAAATTTGTCAATGAAAGATGGGAATTGTACCGTGTCCCCTTCAAATGTTGGTACTAACAAAATGGGTAACTGAGCCCTCAATTCTTGTGACTCAGGATTTAGCATGCCACTTAAATTTTGTTGAAGGTTAGCTCTACTTTGATTAAAATCAGAATTAGGTTTATTTGGTGTTAAGTCAGTCAAACGAGACCGTAGTCTCCTTATTTGCTGTTCAATTGAGATTACCTGATCATCATTATCAGCGTAAAGGTCTATCAATTGTTCTTCAGCCATTTCGGATTCAACTAACTCTGAAATACTCTCATCAATGGCTATTATTTCCTTCTTTTTAGTTTCCAATTTAAGAATTACACACTCTAAATCTTCCTTACCTGGTTGTGTAATATTGTTAAAAGTGTTCACGGCCTTTGTAACAGCTCCCAACTTTGCCCCCCTTTTCTTTTTTAACTTTTTCAATTCCGCACTGTCCATGTTTAAGTCAAAATTGTTTAACTGGGGATCGTAATGAAATAGAGGACAAGAAGAAATTACCAGAGAAGAGAGAGCACAGACAAAACAGTCAAGTTTTAAATTTGGTTTAATCCCCCCAAGTACTTATGTGTCACTCAGGTCTAAGCTTATAAGAGAATGAGACTCCTTAAATGTAAATGTTTCCTAGTTAGGCCCTAGGTTGTAGACCTAATTAGGCTTGATTAGGTTAGGCTTAGGCTAGACCATTTAGCCTAATTCTGCAATTTTTGTTAAGTAAGGTTAAGGTTTGTAAATTCTCCCCACACGGGCCACCAATGTGAAAAATGCTCTGTATGAATTGGTCCACAATTAACCCACCCCTTATATCTCCAGTCTAACTATAGAGTAGATTAAGTCTAGCCCTGTAGGGGTCAGCCTAGAGATTCCGGAAATGGTCCAGAGCGGGCAGATAAATTGAGGTCCACAGTAGGATTCCTCACCAAACTAGGTTAGGGCAATCTACCTTCACCTTTGTTAAGCTATGAGTTGATGCTGGGTCTTAGGCCACAATGTAGGCCTAATTTGTCTGACCCAGCTTAATTTAATGCGTTTACTTCTAAGTTAGAAGTTAGAAGATCTAACTGGGCTAAAAACACAATTAGTCACTTACTGCTAGTTATTAGAGAGTCTCTTTTCTCCTTCTTGTATAATTGTCGAGAGCGTACTTGCTGGTGGGGATCTTTCTTCGGTGTCTGTTCTTGTCCCTTCTCCAGTTGCGTCCTCTCGCCCCGTTCCTCGTTTTTGTTCTCCTTTTTTCGGGGCTTTTTCCACCAGCGTCGTGTTGGTTTTTTCCTCGGTTGGTTGATCGGTAATGTATATCTATTACCGAGCACGCTCTTGTCACACAGTATATAAATACTAGTGTGGAGAATAACTCTGGTGAGCAACCAATTGGTTTCATCCACCCGGTTATTGACATAAAAGGAATTTAATAATTGTTAGATTAACTACCTACCTACTCAGTGAACCATTTTCGTTACCTCCCAACTACCCACTCATCAGTTTTCCATACTCATACTGCTCAGTAGGGTGTATCATGCTTAGGTCGAATATTGAAAAACTTGGAATTTCAAGATTGACAGTATGAATTCCTATGTAAAATTGAATTTTAAGAGGGGTTCGTCTTCTGCAACTTTTGCGAAAAATCGCATTTAAGTGTTCAAAATCGCACTTTTTTGTCGAAAAATGGGATTTTTTGGCCAATTTCAAAGACTTGGTAGCCTCAAATGACCTCCACATGTTCCATATTGTTCACATACACCTTTAAGCATTTCTAGGGGCAGGCTTGGACCCATTTAAGATCAGCCAAAGTGGTTCATAACCCCTAAAATAACTAAAATCACCCAAAATGGCTCAAAACTAAGGAATTGTATGATTTTTAGTCTCCTGTACACCACATTTCGCGGCTGTTCTCTTAATCAGGCAGAATCTTTTTGTTCTTCTTTCTTGGTCTTGCATTTTCTTTTTTTTAGAAACACCTCCACCAATTTTTATTTATTTTCTTTTTGGCATCACTGAGTGTGATGGCAGCTGCCCCCACCTTTCCGCAAGCTGCTGTGACGTTCAACCTTTTTTCTGCAATTGCAATTCTTTAATATTTGTATAAGTCCCTCTTCCACCCCAGCTTGTAATATGCTGGTCAACTGAATGAATGTTTTGAGATTTTTTCTTCTGAAAGCATCTTGATTTGTCTAGCAGGTCTTGTAGAGATCTAAAACATGTTCATAATGTCTTGCTTTGACTTGAAAACTGGCAACAATTCTCTGTGATCGATCCTAGCACGAACAAAACCATCTCTTCTCTCATGCCTATACACTGCATGAGCTGCAGCTGAAACTTCCTGGACTGCTCTTTCACAGCTTTGAATGTGAACTGAGAAGTTCTCAACTACAAGTGGAGACCTGAGAAGCTCCTCAACTTCTCCTCTTGACATCTTACAAGTGAAGAGTGGCTCATACAGTTTCTCCTTATCCCAATTAATCAGAGCAATTGGAGAAGTGGCATCAAAATTCAGTTTAGGGTTTCTATGAGTTCTCAGACTCATGTCTCCATACTCAGACTTACCTCTGATCTTCTTGATCATCTCAACCCCCCATGCCCTCTCCTCCTCATCCTCACTGCACAGTAGGGTGTCCCGTTAAACCCAAAGTTGGTCAGGCACAGCATTAACTGGTATAATATCGTGAAGTGGGTTACTAAGAATGCTCACACAAGTTTTTAAAGTCCTATCTAAAAAATTCATGCATCCCCAGCGGTTTACATTTTACATCCCCTATACAGACCAAAAAATTGGCATTTTTTGGCATTTTCTAGTAAAATATACTATTTTAATTAAAATTAAAACACATTTACCACTCTATATGCATTTCTGGTAATGTATACTAGCTTTATAAACGTCAATGCTAAATGTGGGCCCCACAGGGCCCAATTTAGCTCCCTTATTTCATATTTTTAGCGATTTTTACTAACTAATCTAACTTTTTTTCAGGAATTTCTAAATCTAGGTACCATAATACCTATTTAAATTGATAAAAGGCTCTAAGCAAACCATTAATTAGAAGCAAAACAGAAATTTCCTTTCTAGGTCAACCTATAGCCTCCATAATGACTACAGCTCTTCCAACCAACAAGCAAGTACTCAAATATTTCCATCATATTAAAGCTTGCAATCCTCATTAAATCAGTCCGTTGTTAAAGGAAAACTTGTAAGTCATCAAGCTGGCATGGTAATAGACCATGTGTTCTTCTTTTCGAATAAATGCAATTTACCTACTAGTAGCAGACAATATGCCGTTAAAAAACTTCTTAAGTTGCACCAGGAATGGTATGTTCTAACAAAACATAAATATAGAAAAACTGAAGAGCACTTAAGTTCAGTAAACAAATTTTATGAAAAACTTGAAACAATATTTGATGTCGCTCACCCATTTCCTGAAAAAGTTCTTTCAGAAAAGCTAGGGAAAGCTGAAGTTGAGGAAGATCTGGAGTTTTTAAAGATGCTGAGAGAGGGATATAAAGTTACACTGGGTTCAAGAGATAAAATTTCAGAGCAAAGAATAAAAAATAAAATAAAAAACTAGTAACCAATGAACGTTTACGTCAGAAAGAACAAGAGAGAATAAGTAAACCATCTAAAGTGAAAATAGAGGAATTAGAATGTGAAGGAGATAGTTCTAACGATTATGATTACCTCAATAAAAGACTAAAAACAACTAAAGAACAAAAGCCTATCTACCTACCTAGAAATGTACTTAAAGAGTCTATTGTAGCCAATGCTATAGACAGAGGAAATGTATCTGTTAGAACAGCTACATTAATAATTTCTGCTTTAATTAGAGCCGGCGGTGGAGACCTAAACGATTATGCAGTTTCAAAAAAATCTACTCATACAGTAACTCAGGAAAATAGGGTAAAAACTGAAAATGAAGTCAAAGAATTATTTCAAAATACCAATATAAAACATTTTGTTGTCCATTGGGATTCAAAACAGATTTTAAGCTTAGAAAGGCTTGCTGTTGCTGCTACTGGATCTCCTGATATTGATAAAATTTTGGGGATACCTATTATTCAAAATGCTACTGGTGAACAAATGTCTGAAGCTACATTCAAGCTCCTTACAGACTGGCAGGTCACAGGAAAGGTGAGAGGTATGTCATTTGACACGACGGCCTCAAATACAGGTATTAACAAAGGAGCTTGCATTTATATAGAAAGAAATCTGAATAGACCATTATTATATTTAGCATGCCGTCACCACATTGGCGAACTTATTGTAAAATCTGTTTGGCAATGCATCTTTGGAAAAAGCACTAGTCCCGATTATCCCATATTTGAAGAATTTTCGAAAAGCTGGTCCAAAATAACATTATCCCAAACTAAAGAAATAAATATAACTGAGCCTTTGTTGATGGATATTAAAGAAAGTGCAAATATAATTTATAATTCTTTATTAGAGAACAAAATTTATTTCAGAGATGATTACTTAAAATATTTAGAATTAAACTGTTTATTGTTGGGGCACAGGCCTTCAAAGATACATCTTCGTAAACCAGAAGCATGCCATCGAGCTAGATTCATGGCACCTCAGCTGTATTCAAATAAACTTGTCTTATTTAGAGATCAGCTTAACTATGAACCAGAAGTAAAAGAATCATTTGGAAGATTTGTCAAGTTTACATCTTTAGTTTATGGCCCTTATTGGCTAAAGACCCCATTAGCTGCAGAAGCACCACTCAATGATCTGTGATTTTATAAGCAATTAGTTAATGTATGGCAGGAAGTAGATCCAGAAGTTTCTATTGCTGCAGTAGATGCATTCTTAAGACACAAGTGGTATTTAAGTCAAGAATTTGTAGTTTTATCTCTTTTTAGTAAAACTTTAGATGAGAATACAAAAGCAAGTATCGCAGCTCGTTTATTAGGAACTGAAGTTCCAGATGAAATTATTATAGGAAAGCCAGAAGTTCCAGAACTACACCCAGATATACATCTGGTGGATTTGATAGGACCTAATTCATGGAAAATCTTTAAAATCATGAATTTAGAAAGTTGTTGGTTGTCAAAGCCAGTGGGAGAATGGTGCTCAGATCCAAACTATAATGAAATGGAAGAGTTTGTGAGTAATTTGAAGGTTGTCAATGATTGTGCTGGAAGGGCTATTAAGCTTATAATTGATCTGGCTCCTACAGTTAAAGATGAAGCTCAGCTTCAAGCTAAAATTCAAACCACAGAACTTCATAGAAAAAATTTAAAAGAAATCAAGAAAAAGAATCTTCGTAATTACTAGGTAAATTATTAGTTTAAAAGGGGGATTAATGCAATTTTTTATTAAAAAAGGGGATTTATGCAATTTTTTATAAAAAAATATAAAAAAAATTAAAAATACAAAAACGTAAAAAAAATTTAAAAAACTAAAAAAAAGCATCAAAAAATTAGAAAAAACTATAAAAAACTATAAAAAAACTCCAGAGATTCCAATCGACTTTGACGTGCTTCTGGGGCTTCCTACTAACAGAGTGGAAAAAATGTGTATGTAATTTCTAGCTTTAATGGGTCTTTTAAAGGTCAAAATGCCAATTTTTTGGTCTGAATCGGGGGTGTAAAATGTAAACCCCTGGGGATGCATGACTTTTTTAGATAGGACTTTAAAAACTTGTTTGGGCATTCTTAGTAGCTCACTTCACGATATTATATCGGTTAATGCTGTACCTGACCAACTTTGGGTTTAACGGGACACCCTACTGCACAGGAGAAAGACAATGAGGTTCTCACTGTGAGCATGATATGCCTCACGAACTATCACATGAGTGATTATGTTCCTGACTTCAGAGGGCTGGCTTCTCAGCAGTCCCAGAGCGGTCACAATATGGTGAGGTCCATACCTCATGTGGTGCTTCACCTTGATCTCAAAATACATCTTGAAGTAGAAGTCCAGGCAGAACTTCAGCAGCACCTCCAGCTTCTTCAACATCTCCCCCTTCAGACCATGCTGCTTCATCCACAGCATCAACAGAGCCTCACCTGCAGTCAGCCAGCGTGACTGATTCATTGGGCCACACTTCAGACCAGCAACTTCCTTGCTCAAATCTCCTGTCTTGAGAGCTTTGATCAGTAGGTAGCAGTTCTTCTGGTCAGTGCTAAGGTTCTGTACAATGTCTTCTGGCAGTTCACTTATATCTTCTTCTCCTGGCAGAGACTTGAAGCTAAAGTTGACAGGTATGTCATTGATCTTCTCCAAAAGTTTTTCTATTGGGCCAATGAACCCAGACTTGTGCGTGTAGGGACCATCAAGCTTGATCATGTGCCTGAGGCTGAGTTCATTAATATGCATCTGGCATATCAGCCAGTGACACTTGTGACCTAGCAGTCTCTCCAAGTGAGTGATGGCTCCTCCATCAGGTCCTGTGTTTCTGTTGGTGGAGTCACTACCAAGGACCACAATAGTATCTTTAGCACCATGAGCACTAATCCACTCAAACAGAGCCTGAGCTATCTTCAGTGCAGGTTTCTCATTTCCTTCAGGTTCTTCTGGCGTACAATGGAAGAGATGCTTCCCCTCAGGTTCCCAGGTAACACTATAGTGCTCTTCAGTTGTAATATCAGGATGGAAGCGGCAAGTTTCTTCATTGTACCTCATGATGTTTGTCTTCTTATCTTGTTTTCCATCAAAGAAGATTCCCTTGATCTCTTCTCCCTCTGTCCTTTTCTCCAGGGCTCCACCGAAGCACCTACTACAGACTCCTTGTCCCTCCACATCTTCATCCTGTCAACAGCTAGATATGCCTTATCAGCAGATAGATGGCCAGCTTTGATGAGATCTTGCAAGAAACCAGTTGTAATGGCTGCTGCAGGAGTGTTTGCCATCTTGAACCTTACTGCAGCCGCAGCAGTGCTTGAGATATCCATGTAGTTCCTCCTGGCAGAAGTGGAGACTTTGCCAGTGTTGACACTGGAGCTTGTGCCTGGTGCAGTACTGGAAAAATCTGTGTCAGCAGTAGGAGCTACTCTGCCTGGAGACTCTTGCAAGGAAGTCACCTCATCATCATCATCACCATCATCAGCTCTAAGCAGTAGCTCCTTTTCTACTTCCTCCTTTCTGTTTCTGTTTCTCTTCTCAGCTGCCTTCTGTTCTACCTCCTTCCTCTTAGCAGCCTTCACCTGCTTCACTGTTTCCTTCACATCAACAGATGCCATCCGGAAGCCAGAAACTTCTGAGGTTCTCATCCTCTGGTAATGGAGCCACTCTAGCTCTAGCTTTGGAATCTTCTGAGGCAGAGGACAGTCACAGTTGACATGAACTCTAGCAGCACAGCCAGAGCAGCCAGCTGCTTCAGTTCCACAGAGAGTAATATCATGTCTGCAGGTTGTTATGTCAAACAATGTATCACGTTCAGATATTCTCTTCTCTCTCTTTGCAGCCTTCACCCTGCCATTCACTAGGTTAATCATTTCATTCCACCTGAGAAGAATCTTCCTGGCAATGGATCTCTCTTGATTGATCACAGGAGGAGTGAACTTGGCATTGCTTTTGCGCCACTGTACCAGTACCAATGATGCCAAGTCCTTAGCCAAATCTTGCAGAGGGTACTGAGCTCTCTTCATACCATCCAGAAGCAGCTTCTCTTCCTGGAGGAGGATTCCTCTCTGAAACACAGCTCTCCAGGTTGGAACTTCTGTGGGAAATAACTGTTTGCCTCGACCGACCAGATCACTCAGCTTTGAACCAGAACTTTTTCTGGTCTTTCGTCCTTGCTTAGCCATGGTGGCTACACAATCTTCACCAAGCTTTGTATCTGAAACATAGAAAATTATCACAGTGAAACTCTAGTAGCTTATAACAGCTGTTACAATGGTTCTGTTTGGTAAGAAACCGGTCTGTTACATTTGTACTATAGTGTATGTCCTGCACAGCTGTTCTGTACATAACCAGAAAACGAAAAAGTGGGAATTTGAACACTTAAACGTGATTTTTAGCAAATGTTCAAGAAAACAAACCCCTCCTAAAATTTAATTTTACATAGGAATACATACTTCCAATCTTGAAATTCGCGCTTCAATGAGCATGATACACCCTACAGCTCAGGGCCCCTTGCTCAAGGCCCCTTGCTCTCCCCTCTGCTGTTTAATGTATATATTGATGGATTAATTAGTTCTCTTAATAAGTCAAAGGTGGGATTTTGTATAGATAACATGATGGTAAATAATTTGGACTAGGCCGATGCTATGGTATTAATCAACTCTTCAGATGAAAGAATGGATCACCTTATAAAAATTTGCGAATTATATTCACAGAACGATGACATTAATTTAAATGTTACTAAAACTAAAAGCTCAAACCAAACAGCTTATATTCTTTTCAAAGTGAGAGGTAATCCAGTAGTATGCCTGCAAAAAGGTAGAGTGCAATACAATTGCATGCAACATTGCTGGAAAAGGTGCGCGAGGGTCAGAAAAGGGGGTAGGGGGTTCCAACGTAAAAATAAAGGGAATAGAGTCTATTGCAACACTTCAACATTGCTAGAAAGGGCGCAGGGCTAGGGAAGGGGTAGGGGTGAAGGGGTTGTAAAACCTTAAAATAAGGTGGTATAATTGCGGACTTTAGCGACACAATGTCGCATCAAACGTCTAAGTATAGACTTTAGGGGTCACCATCAACAGCAAGCTGCCACATTAATAGCATAATTAATATATATATATATTATATATAATGAAAATTATTTCACGAAAGTAACACGTGAAAAATATTTATGATGAATAAAACCACGAAGAAGGAAACACAAAAGGTGCTCAAGCGCTTTCGTCTAATGACATCCTCAGGAACACCCTGTTCCTGAGGATGTCATTAGACGAAAGTGCTTGAGCACCTTTTTGTGTTTCCTTTCCTTCGTGGTTTTATTCATCATATATATATATATATGATATATTATATATATATATATTATATATATATATATATATATATTAGGTGGCTATCAGCATATAGGGGCAAAAATTATTTTTTTTACTTTAGAGTTCGGTCGAATTTTGTTCTTTATCATGAGGAAACTTAGCATGCCATTTTTTAAAGCAATCAAATCATATTTAGGGGTGGCGCACGGCAGAATAAAAATGTAGAGCATTATACTTTTAATCAATAGTAAAATACCCCATTTATTTCTTTGCAAAATTTGCAGAAATTATTATTGAAATGTTTATATAAAATATTCATATGTTTTCAGATATATAGTTGTATTTATGATATAATATTAATATATATAATTACTTCTTGTGACTTTTGGCATCTGAAAAATTGCCAAGGAGCAAGCTACAACTTAAATCTTCAGTTAACTACATGCTGAGGAAGTGCGTATGTGGTAGTAATTCGTGCTCCATTTATTTCACGGTTCCGAGTTTCACACCCTAAAATTTTCAATTTTTTTTGGCTTGTTGGTGCAACTTTACCAAAAATATTGGGCGATAAACTCCCTTCTCATCAGTAAGTTTTGGCACATTTTTTTTTACCATCATTCAGAGATGAAGCTCCCTTTGAAAGATAGTGCTAAGAACACTTTGATCAGTGTTGTGGGTTTCTGGAAAAAAGCCAGTATTCCAACTGCGCATGAACATGATCTCATTAAGCGGTTGCTCAGACTTCATTCTGAATGGAAAGCATTACAAAAAAGTAAGTCCCGTCGATCTCAAAAGCAAATTTGCAATGAAACACATTTCACATCACGACTCAATGAACTATTTGATATTGCACATGAGCATGCTCTGTCTATGATGAAAATAGAGGACGATAAGAAATTTTTTATTGCTTAGTGCAGTGGAAGGAAAGATTACATGGCTGGCATTGATAAAGTGACAACAATCAAGGAAAGAAATAAGATAATTAGAGGGCAAAATTTTATTAGCTGCAAGATAAAAAATTGCATTATTACAACTTCTGAAGGCATATTTCTGTTCTTTAATACGGGTTTCAATATTTTGTCCAGTTTCTCCTACGTATACTAAATCGCAACTTTTACAGGGAATGATGTAGACATAGGCTTGCTCCTGTTTTGCAACGTTATTCCTAACCAATTTACTTTTTTTACGGTAGACGAATATTTGAACGCCAAAGCAAACTTAAAATCTTTCGTCAACGGTTTTACTCTTTCTAAGCCGGCATGTAATGTAAACTCACATATTGTTTTTGGTTAACTAAAGGCTCTCGAGGGGCATAAAAAGATTTTCTGGCTTTAAAATACGCCTTTCTGATAAACCACTCAGGATATTTTAAATCCTTAAAAATGTTCCAAATCTTTGAATTTTCTGGGTCCAGCAAATGTGGGCTACAAATCCTGAGTGCTCTTAGAACATGGAAGAGATAATTGAGCTTTTAACCCCTTCATCATGATATGAAAAATAATGATTGTACGAATTACAATGAGTAGGTTTTCTATAGACCGTGAAATTGGGCTTTCCGCTTTCGTTAATGACTAAAACATCTAGAAAAGGTAATATGCCTTCAGAAGTTGTAATAATAATAATGCAATTTTTTATCACGCCGGCCAAAATGATCATGCTATAGATTGGGAATCAAGTAAGTTACTTTATAAATGTAATAATTATGTTGTGTTGTGGGTTTCTGGAAAAAAGCCAGTATTCCAACTGCGCATGAACATGATCTCATTAAGCGGTTGCTCAGACTTCATTCTGAATGGAAAGCATTACAAAAAAGTAAGTCCCGTCGATCTCAAAAGCAAATTTGCAATGAAACACATTTCACATCACGACTCAATGAACTATTTGATATTGCACATGAGCATGCTCTGTCTATGATGAAAATAGAGGACGATAAGAAATTTTTTATTGCTTAGTGCAGTGGAAGGAAAGATTACATGGCTGGCATTGATTTCAATATTTTCAATATTTTGTCCAGTTTCTCCTACGTATACTAAATCGCAACTTTTACAGGGAATGATGTAGACATAGGCTTGCTCCTGTTTTGCAACGTTATTCCTAACCAATTTACTTTTTTACGGTAGACGAATATTTGAACGCCAAAGCAAACTTAAAATCTTTCGTCAACGGTTTTACTCTTTCTAAGCCGGCAATGTAATGTAAACTCACATATTGTTTTTGGTTAACTAAAGGCTCTCGAGGGGCATAAAAAGATTTTCTGGCTTTAAAATACGCCTTTCTGATAAACCACTCAGGATATTTTAAATCCTTAAAAATGTTCCAAATCTTTGAATTTTCTGGGTCCAGCAAATGTGGGCTACAAATCCTGAGTGCTCTTAGAAACATGGAAGAGATAATTGAGCTTTTAACCCCTTCATCATGATATGAAAAATAATGATTGTACGAATTACAATGAGTAGGTTTTCTATAGACCGTGAAATTGGGCTTTCCGCTTTCGTTAATGACTAAAACATCTAGAAAAGGTAATATGCCTTCAGAAGTTGTAATAATAATAATGCAATTTTTTATCACGCCGGCCAAAATGATCATGCTATAGATTGGGAATCAAGTAAGTTACTTTATAAATGTAATAATTATGTCAAACGAAAAATAATAGAATCTGTATGGATAGAACAAGTGGGTAATTTTAATTTGTGCGAAGGTACTTATAAGCTGGACCCTCTAATGAGATTCTTGGTCAAAAAATCCCTTACGGCGTCGGGTGAACGGGTTCTAACCTAAGCGTGAATTTCTTAAAGGTCTCTGGATTGTTTCCTTACTCGTTTTTCAGTAAAATGTAAATGGAATAATAAACTTCGTAAATGTTAATGTAATAATGGAAGTAATAAATGTGGAAATAAATGTAAATGCAATAAATGTAATAATAAAGGTATTAAAATAATGTAATAATAAGTGTAAAGGTAATAATAATAAATATTAAAAACATGTAAATGCAATAATAAATGTAGTAATTATGTCAAAATAATAGAATCTGTATGTATAGAACAAGAAGATAGTTTTAATTTGTGCGAATGTACTTATAAGCAGGACCCTTTAATAAAATGCCCTTCTGGTGTCGGGGGAACGGGATCTAACCTAGGTGCGAATTTCTTAATGGTCTCTGGATTGTTTCCTTCTCGCCTTTTTCATTCGTTTTTCGGTTTATAATTTCTGTATAATAAACAACAATGTAATAATCAATGTAATAAATTTATAATTTCTGTAATAAACAATAATGCAATATTAAATGTAATAAATGTAATAATTATATAAAAAAATAATAGAATCTGTATGTATAGAACAAGAAGATAGTTTTAAATTTGTGCGAATGTACTTATAAGCGGGTCCCTTTAATAAAAATACCCTTCCGATGTCGAGAGAACGGGATCTAACCTAGTTACGAATTTCTTAATGGTCCCTGGACTGTTTTCCCTCTTGTTTTTGGATCATTCGTTTTTCTGTATCCACCCGAAGAGGATGCCAGTGGGCATCGAAACTGTTGTGGAAATAAACTCTGTCTATTAGAGTGGGTTTTTATTATCATACTTTAACATATTGCTTCCCAGGAACCTCTCTTTAACATATTCCTTCCCAGTGTATATCACTTTAACATATTGCTTCCCAGTGTTAATCACTTTAACATATTGCTTCCCAAAAATAGACATTACACAACCAAATAAATAGTTACATTACAATAGTTTACAATATTTAGAGATTAGCTAGTCGAGAAAATGTAAATTTATGGACAACTTAACTTATTATGCTTTGCCATTTCTTGTGAATGTAAAATATTTCGCTCACCTGAAGATCAGGGCCCCCAGCCTTCTTTAGTTAACCTTATAAGGCTAACTAACGAAAATATCACGCCCTAACCTAACCAATCGTTAGGTCAACTGTACGCCCTTGACGATTGGTTAGGTTAGGTCGTGATATTTTCGTTAGTTAGCCTAGATTACCAACCTCTTTCTAACCAACCAACCTTTCTCTTTTTAACATATTGCTTCCCAGTGTTAATCACTTTAACATATTGCTTCCCGAATGCTTTGGGAAGCAATATGTTAAAGTGATCCAATTATTACACTCTATAAGTCATTATTTATATGTTGTGTTCTGTCTGGTGTTGTGCAGTATAAATATTATTTGACCATATTCATTCATATACTAATGTTTTTGCTTGGCTTGAATTATGTTAAATTAATATCTTCTTGTGGTTATTAATTATTGCCTTTAACCAAAGCGTGAATTATTCACTGAATGATCTTTAATTACATGTATGCTTGACTTAATTTCTCTGGAACCATATAAATTCATTCATTTCATTCATTTATTCTTGACCTACTTATACCCTATCAACCTATCAGTCCGTGTCTACACGTAAATGCCATTACATGTAATTACGTCCATATGTATGCAGTCACTTATTTAATAAGTTTACTTTTCTTTTAATTATTTAACCTCTCGCAAGATACTCGTTGGTGCTGACACGAGTGTTCGAATTCCGATGACATCGCCAAAAGCGAGCTTCTGAGTCCGAAACCTTCTCTCTTGCTTGCTTGTAATATTATGTGTTTTGTGTCATATGTGTGTGTGTGTCCATGTTCCTTATGTGTTATACACCTAATCCAGCTTTCTCAATACGTCTACCGAATTAAATCTTAGAATAATGGCCACCATAATTGTTTATAGATATAAACACTATGAAACCATAATTAACTGTGCTTAACTGTAATTAACTATAAAACTTAATGTGAATTAAATGGTAATTATAATCATAGTTATAGTAAACCTAAATTACAATGTACTTAGTGATGTACTTGGATTGTACTCAATGTATGACTCCGACATTATGTCGCCACTTAGGAATGTATATTCGGCATAATTATTATTTTTTGGTTATTTATTTTTCATTTTATTTTGGAATCTTTCAAAATTCTGATATAAGCTTAAATTATGCTTAAACTCAAGAATTCTTTAGATCTCCAGTTAAAGTGGGGACAACCTTCAGACTACACTCCCCCGAAATTTAGACTTATTTATTTCTTTGTATTGTAAATTAAATCATTCCTGACCATCAGCAGTTAATCGTAAGAGACCGTAAATTCATCTCCCTTCTTCAGTGACTCTTTCTGTATAAATTTCGGGCAATAAAAATCATTTGAGTGAAAGAAGACTCCCATTGAGAACTGAAGTGTTTCCATTCACTCCTTCAAAAAAATTTGGTAGTAAAACTATTATAATTTTTGTTACTCGGATGCTCTACTGCTAAAGCCAAGCTTAACCTAAATGACCACCTTCGTTGGATCGCCCAAAGTGCATTCATCATAAAACGTGCGAGCGGGAAGTGGCCCGTACACGAGCGACATGTGTAATCGGTGAGATGTAGCATGACGTAATAACTCTTGTCGTGCCATTCGTCGATTAGTTTCATAATCCCGAGTCTCTGTTTCTCTTCGGTGAACGATGACTCCTTCATTTCACACTGGTTGTATTTTTTGACGCATCTTAAACTCGCGACATAGTCTATTACAACTTTAACGTTACAAAACCCTGTGACGCTCTCACCAGAATAACCGTAAAGTAATTGAATATCCTGCAACGTCAGCTTCGCATGATTTAATGCAGACTTCAAGGCCTCAAAAGATAATTATAGAAGATTTTTGAGTAGTCACAACATCTGCAAACTTTACAGAGTACCATTTGAGGAAGATGGAGCAAGCAATACCCCCGGCAGCCATTGTTATTAAAAAGTTAAATTTGATGTACTCGCCAGTGTAAAACTTCAGCAACAACTCAGCACGGATACACATTAACAACGGTTGCGCTGCGGGGGTTGGTGTGGGTTCAACGTGGGCGTGCGGGGCGCGGCGTATGTAGGATGCGTGGGCTGGTTGATTCCAGATGTCGTCCTTGGGACCCATGCGTGGTTACGCTATTCCCCGAGAGCCTACGCCACCTTAAATGTACCTCATAAAGATTCACGAAGTCTCTCCTTAACCTAACCTACTTCTACCAACCTCAAATACACCTCATAAAAGGGCACGAGGACCACGTGACGTCATCACATCAAAATTTTTGTAAATATAACTCGTAAACGGACGTGAGGAACTCAAGGGGGAAATTTTCATATCGATCCATTTCTGTCTCCTCAAGTGTGTACATTAGGGTGGGGTGAAACGCAATTCTTTGTGGAATATTTATTTGCTTCACCTATAATTTGCTGTATTGGGTTCTATAGATGACATAAAGTGATATAAAAAAAAATCAATTTTGCCCTACTAGCGCATTTTTGAGAAAAACAGAATGGCCGCTAGTCAAACATATAAATGCTTATAACTTGAAAAATATGCATCCAATTAAAAGACACTATAGAATAAAAATGATTCAAAATAAAAAACGTACATTAAAAAGTGACATTTTATAAATTATTTTCTCAATTTTAAATTTTATCAAAATTTATCTCGGTAAATGATATCACAAATAAATCACTATTTTCTAAATAAATTAAAAATTCTTTGATGACCGAACTGAACTATATTACTTTGATAATAGTTAATAACCTTATATAATTTTGAATATTCAAACTATAATCTACAACAACACTAATGAACGAGAGAAATTATTGACATTTTATTACCACAATTGCAGAAACATATAATCAATACACTTCCAAAAAGATCCCTTTTCAAAAATCGTGAAGTGTTTGCTTTTATGAAATTTTGGTGAATTATTTCAGTCTCTAATTAAAAGCTAATTGTCAAAAAGTGAAGTCATTTCTTTCTTGGTTTCCATACATGGCAGCAACGAACGAGACCTAATTCATTCTTGCTCTTATAAATCCATCACGGGATTCTTGGGAATATACAGATGAGGCCGCATCGGTGACAAGTTATATTGCCCTCTCGACACTTTGTGAATGAAGTGGATAATTGGGTAGGCACAGTTTTTTTAACCCTAAGTGCATTGAGTTCAATATTTGTGAGCGCCATAGTGAGGGGAGGTTCAGTCAGAATTTCTTTAGACCAGTAAATAATATTAGCCCATGCGTTTGTTGAAATTTATCTCAGGAACCTTAAATTCTCTGATTTTGGACACATTTTCCGTCTTTGTTGTATGTTCATGATGAAATCAACTGCTCTGTTTCGTTTTTGTTCTGATGTATCTGTTAACATTGCTATCAGAACATTTTCGCAATGAGCCAAATATGCATTTCTAGCAATGTAAGGCTTCACTGCATTCTGAACATCCTTTGGAAGGAGATGAAATCTTTTAATTGCTCCAAATATGTGATGTGGTCCATTCCATATATATGGTCTACTCTTGATATCGAACCAGCTTCGTCCATAATTTGTAACAATGAAGAAAATTATTGAATAAAGAGCCAATGAAGGAGTTTTCTCTGCAATGTATAGGCGGCAGACACGATTTGTTAATGTCAGCCATCGAGAATGGTTCAGTGGTCCGGGTTTTGTATTTTCCAAATCTTTTGGGACATTCCCACTTCTTATAGCCACAATAATTTTGTACAAAATATACTGTTGATCTTGGCTAAGATCATCAATAACCTCTTCTGATATGTGTGTTAAATCAATGCCTTCTCTAATTGGTTTGAAATTGACTGCAGGCATTTTTTCACATTCTTTCAGTGCTACTCCGATTTTTCCAGTGAAACATGTTCGACATTTTGTTTTACCATCAAAATGTTCAAATAAGTATCGAAGGGGAAGTTCATTTGTATGCAGCATACAAATGCTCCATTGTAATGGTTTCTTTAGTTTTTCTTCTATGAGGTGGATGATCCCACCCTCGGCACCTGTGTTGGTATTTGTACTGTCGCATCCTATGAGACGAATGCTCTCATTAATAGTTGACTCTTGAAAAAAGGAGAACAAACTATCAGCTATATCTTGAGCTTTACCAGAAGAAGGAACCTCATGGGTTAAATATTCATTTCGTGGCTCAGACACCAAAACATAGTGTTCCTCTCTAATGGAGTCTCTGTACCATTTGTTTCCTTTCTTCACCTTCACCAAAGTCTTGTCCTTTCTTCCGTCAAAAAATATAGCAGATATGACAGCAGGATTAGCTTTACTCTCCATCACCAAACTTTTTCTCATTTTCTCTCTTTCCCGTCGGATTTTATTCTTGTCAATCAAAAGCGTACTATCTTCTTTAGTGATTGCTCCATAATCAACTAAAGCAGCTGAAGCCAAAGCAGCTGCTGTTCGATCTGAAATTCCAAATCTATCGGCTTCCATCGCTATAGTAGGCAATGGAAGTCTCATTTGACCTTGTATGGCAACTGACTCATAGTCTGATTCACTCTGATGTGGATCTAATTCATGTGTTCTTCTTTTAACCATTCCTTCTTCTGTCCGCAATTTCCTAGACTGCATTTTTTTTAATTCTTTTTGTCATGACTTTATCAACGTCCCTTATTTTCATTTTACGCGTCGATCGCTGATCCTGTAAAAACAGAAGCTCTTCTTTTGGTACCTTCAGTTCTCTTCGACAGGTACATCTTATGTGAACATCTTCGCAGCTCTCAGGACAGCCAAAGTTTTGATGGGAGATAAAAGGACATTTACAGGCACTGATATCGAATAATTCTTCCAAGGTGTCATTAAAATTTTCTCTCATTTTGACACTACTTTTTGATCTACTAAGATCGTTTGCTTTGCCGATGAACCGTTTTAATTTGATATAAACTGATTTGTCAGCTATTGCAGGAATTGAAGCTTTTCTCCAAATACAGAGTATATCTTCAGTAATTTTGTTGAAAATATCAGTTATGTGAAGTCACTGAAGTGGCTTCTTTTAAAAGAACATGGTATTGACCCACCTGTTTATTTATTGGCAATGTTGTAAGAGGAAGCTCTTGTGCGGTTCCACATATAAAATGTGGTTTTGATTGACTCTTGTAGCTCTAATGTTTGAAGCAGAAGCCATATTTGTTACTAACTATCAGAAATTACTAATTCCAAATCCAACAAAAACCTAAAAAATAAAAAGTTTCATTAAACATTTGAAACATTTAAATGAGGTAGAAAATGTGAAATAAACAATTTTTGCTTCAGCAAACTTTTTGTAAAAAGAATACTTTTTGAGTTATAAAGCGTATAATGACTGGCTGGCGGCCATTTTTTGGGGGAGAAAATGGGGTACTTAGGATGAATTGAAAATTTTTTAATTCTCATATTCTTTTTTATCACCCTTCAATCCACCTTATTACCAGTGAAGCAATAGTTGAAAAAATTTTCACCCCACCCTAGTGTACATACTACTACAGTATATAGTCTCATGATCTCTTAGATCAGGTCAAATTAGGTTGGGATAAATTATGCTTAGTTAGGCAAAGTCAAGTTAAGTAGCTATAGTGAAACTAAGGAAGAAATTAGAGCAAAAAATTTAAAGTATCCAGTCAAATTTCTTTGTGGTTGTTTTGTCGCTGAAAAATCAGAAGAACCGTGTTTCGACTTATCGAATCTTATCTTACTTCCATGTAAAGAAGGTGTGATTTCGTTTTATGTTACCTAACCGATATGTAGGTCTATTACTGATTCTCGTTTTCTCTCGTTTTACTCGTAGAAAAGGTATACTGACGTATGAATACACGTCTCATCCCATTGTTTTGTCCCTTATGTTTAAACAAGGAAGAGATTGTAGACACCAACCGACCATGGAAGTACTCCGGGGGAGGGGGACGTCAGATAGAAGATAGGGAATGCTGGAACTCCCGTTTCTCCTGTCACTGTCCCCTTTAGCTGATCTTTTTCCGTGTCTCATCTACCCTATGAGCAGTCAAGCATGCTCTCAAACACACAATTCTTTCCCTATTCCTCACTACACATACATGCATATTACACACTACATAATTTTTTCAAAATTAAAAAAAAAATGGCATCAACTATAAGAGCCTCGGAGTCCCCTGGAGAGGGAACCATAAATATCCGCACTTCTGGCTCCCCGCTGCCGATACCGTGAACGCAGACCCGGGCAGTGGGCCACTGCCTGATTCATTTTCCATTAATTTCTGCAACATTCTTGTCCTTTTCTCAAATTTTCAATCTGTTAAACGCCACCTCTCCTCCTCTAAACCTCATCTTTCTCTTACTGAAACTCAGGTGTCTGGGACGACTGACAGCAACCTCTTTTCTTTTTTAACCTCTTACTTTCTCTATGCTCAATTTCACTCCAAAGGTGGATGTTGCGGATGTGTACGCAATGATCTAACTTGTTCACGTATTCCTGAACTCGAATCTTCGGAATTCTATACCCTCTGGTTACGGCTTACATGCCAATCTCAAACTAAATAGTGTACATCTGCGCTGTTTACCTTTCTCCTAATTCTTCTGACTATCCAAAATTCTTTGACTGCCTCACTTCCAAAGTGAAATACATTCTTTCCCGCTCTCCCTTTGAAATCTCCATTTTAGGAGATTTCAATGTTCACCACCACCTTTGGCTTTCCTCCCATTTCACTAATATTCCTGGTGAACTAGCTTACAACTTTTTTATCCTAAATGACCTAAGGCAGATTGAACAGCACCCTACTCGTATCCCCGATCGCCTCGGAGATAGGCCCAACATTCTGGATTTATTTCTTATCTCTCATCCTTCTTATTTGCCAAACTTTTTTGTCCGTTCGGCTCCTATGATCACAATCTTATATCTGTTTCCAGTCCTATCGTTCCAATTCAGTCTCAGCCTTTGGATCCTCCCAAGAGGAGGCGCCTTTCGCACTTTGGCGCCACAGATTGGGAGACCCTTAGGCAGTACTTCTGTGATTTCCCATGGAATGATTACTGCTTGCGTGGCCACGGCCGTTCGGAGTGTGGTGAGCGCATCACGAAGGTGATTCTCTCGGGCATGGAGATGGAGGCGTACATTCCATATTCTATTCCTACTACTAATAGAAAAACCTTGGTTTAACTTTATTTGTTCTAATGCTATCCGCAGCGAGAGGAGTCCTTCAGAGGGTACCGTCGCCATCGATCTCCTGACTCTCACTTTGCTTATATTTCTGCCCAGAATCGTGCAAAATCTGTTCTTTAACTCACCAAAAATTCTTTCATCAGCCAAAAATGTGAAAATCTACCCAAATCTAATTCTTCTCACTCTTTCTGGCATCTGGCATCTAGCTTCTTTCCCTCCTCTTTTCCATTCCGACGGCACAGTTGCCGTCTCTACTCCTGACAACGCTGAATTCTTTGCTCAAACTTTCGCTTCCAACACAACCCTGGACGATTCCGGTGCTGTTCTTCCATCTCTTCCCCCCCTCTCACTTTATTATATTTGAAATTAGAATCTCTTCTAACGATGTTCTTTCTGCCCTCTGGGCTCAATTCTAGGAAGGCGTACAGCCTGATGGTGTCCCTCATGTTGTTGTTAAGAACTGTGCTTCTGTGCTGACACACTGCCTAGGCAAACTCTCTCGTTTTTGTCTTTCATCTGGTACTTTCCCTTCTTGCTGGAATTTCGCTTTCATTCAGACTGTCCCAAAGATGACCCCTCTCAATCAACCCTCCAACTATCGTCCAATTGCTGTGATTTCTTGCCTTTCGAAAGTTTTATAATTATTCTATTCTTGATAGGATAGGAAGATATCTAAACACTTCTCTTCTCACAATCTTCTTCAGATCGTCAGTATGAGTTCTGCAAGGGACGATCGACTTGTGATCTTCTTGCATATACCTTTGGTTAGCTTCCGCCCGAATTGTTCATTCTGACGAAGGTCAAGCTTTTCACTCTACCTTAGATCTACAGTTTAACATAGAATCCGAACCACGCCCCATCAGCAGCCCAGCGTCTTAACCACTAGGCCACCTAGGGTACCCATTTATTTACCAACCACTTTCTTTATTGTGTGGAAGGATGAACATCTGGGTTTTGCTGCGCGCCGGCTGCAGTCGGGTCTCGAACCCGGGGCCGATGGATTTGTAGTCAGCGACGCTAACCACTACAGCACCGAGGCGCATATCATCTTCCTTTCAGGATTTCGGTGAAACTTTTGCTATTGCACTAGACATATCAAAAGCTTTTGATAGAGTCTGGCACAAATCTTTAATTTCTAAATTGCCCTCCTTCGGTTTCTATCATTTTATCTGCGCCTTTATCTCTAATTTCCTTTCTGGCCGATCTATAGCTGCAGTTGTAGATGACCACTGTTCTTCTCCTAAAGCTATTAATAGTGGTGTTCCTCAGGGTTCTGTCCTGTCACCCACAGGATAATTAATTAATTTATAATAATAATTATTTATTATAAATTATAACTTAGTTATTAATGATCGTTTAAGTCGCACTTCCTGTCCTATTCACTCCTATGCCGATGATTCCATTCTTTACTTCACCCGCTTCCCAAAGCGTCCCTCTCACCAGTCACTCCATGATTCGCGTAGGATGGCCATAAAACACCTGCCTACCGATCTGTCTGCTATCTCTGATTGGGGTAGAGAAAACCTTCTGGCTTTCAATGCCTCAAAAATTCAGTTCCTCCATCTGTCTACTTGTCACAATCGTCCACACGACTATCCCCTTACCTCCAACACTACACAACTCAGTCCTTCCTTTTGTCTTAACATTCTTGGTGTTTCTTTTTCTCGTGATTTTTCCTGGAGCGATCACATAATTTATACTCTCCTTCCAAAACAGCTTCTAAGATGTTTGGTGTGCTGTACCGCCTCCGCAGTTTCTTCATCCCCACTCAGTTACTCTCTCTGTATCGGGGTCTTGTCCGCCCCTGTTTGGAGTATGCTTCTCATATATGGGGTGGTTTAACCCATACAGACGTCTCATCAATTCCCCGCCTCTTACTGACTGTCTTCATTCCCTCTCTCTTCGCTGCAGTGTTGCTTCATTCTCTCTTTACTATCGCTATTATAGCGGACTTTGCTCTTCTGAACTCTCTAACTGCATGCCTCTTCCTTTAAGGTGAGCACGTAGCACCAGATTTTCTACACTTTCTCATTCCTTTTCTGTCCAACTCTCTAACGCAAGGGTTAATCAGTATTTTCAATCTTTCATGTACTCAACCGGTGAACTCTGGAACAATCATCTTCAATCCATCTTTCCCCCTGTTTCTGACCTCCAATCTTTCAAATGCAGAGTGTCTAGACATCTCGAAAACCCTGGAACTTCATTGGCTTTCTTCTTCTTCTATGAGGGGTAGGGTGTGACAGTTGCCCCAACTTTGTCCTACAATGCTGTTCAAAAGTTTGGTGTTGCATATTGACATACATAAAAAATACCCACGTGCAATTTTTTGAAGATTCATGCATATTCGAGTGAGCACCAGCAATTTGAAAAATAGCGATTTTGCTTATACGGCATACGCGCCTATATATGAGATTACACAACCATCATAAGGGATATTAACACAAATCATTTGCCTGTCTTAATTAAAAGCTGTTATCACTAACACAAAAAAGTTAATCATTCTTATTCTCTCATGGTACATTAAGGGGTTTTATCATATATTCACAAGGTATTATTTCTCTAGAGCAAGAAACCATGATTTCTGTTCGGAAACAGATGATCGTTTGCGCTGATTAGGAACGCGGAGTCTGTCGTTTTCAACTACTTGAAGGACTTCTTGAAAGCGCTCCTCATCCCTGGCAACATTAAGAAAGTCATGGCAAAGTTTTACACCACGCTCTGCAGCCTCATTGACGACCTGAAGCTTGTCCACAACCCGTTTCATGTTCAGGTAGTCGTCATGATCCGCCCATTCACTGGCTGGACTGTGGAGAAACTGATAGGGCATGCCTAAAATGGTGAAGAACCGGCTTGAGTCAGGCCCAATTAGGTCCACCAAGGCAGTGCCACTTTCTGGGACAGGGGGAAGATATGGCTTTCCATAGCCCCCATGATTGAGCCCCACTCTCTTAGTAACTTCAGTGCCTTCATGGCAAAGAAGGGCCTTCCTCATCTCCTCTTTTGTCCTTTCTTGTACTTGGGACGAGAACAAAGCCAGTGGGGCCAACTCCTCAGTTAGGTACCAAGTGTGTCTACCGAGTGCCACACGTGCTTTGTCAACTATTATGGCGTCATATGGGGCAAATTCAACCAAGGTTTCGACCAAATTCAAGTCATTCAGTGGCACACTTGCTGGAACGGGGCAAACAATCCACCATGGGACATAAACAGCGACTGTGAACACAGCAAACCGTTCTAACTTGCTGATTTGACTTTTAGTCACAACCTCGGCTTTGGGAAACTGCTCTTTGATCTGGCCTGACAAAAGAACAATCTTGAGGGTATAGAGCAGTTTAGCCATCCACCTTGCTTTGTGAAGTGCGCCGGTGTAGACCATTGTGAAGTTCACTGGCTCGGATCCTTTAGTTACAAGCAGCAGACAAAGCTCTACCAGCTCCTTGTAGTCGCCACGTGTAAATGGTTGGGCTAGAGATTCACGGAAGAAGTCAGCCATCTCCTGCTGGCGCTCCTCAAACACTCCAGGCATTGCGGGGTAGTAGTATTTCTTTTTTTCATTGTACGCCAGTTGAGAGAAATGGTTCTTGAACCTAGAAATGCAATTATTGGGATTATTGTATTTCGTACTAATCTATAATATTGTTTTAGGGGTATTAAGATTGATATGATCGATCATTTGCTTGGTGTTAGTATATCTTATAAGTCTAATAAAAGAAATTCCACTAAATTTGTTCATTAGATAATAATATTCCTTGTTATTTTGTAAAGCTTATGACTCACCTCTGGAAAACCATTATGTTTGGACTTGAAGAGCCCTCCACTTTCAAGCAATCCCAGCAAACACCTAGGATGACTTCGCCCACATGCCTGCGACAGGCGCACCAGAATACGGCACGCTCTAATTCCTTTTGGAGGGAGACGCAAGCAGCTGTTTTTTGTCCTGAAAAAAATGTAATTGTAGTTTAAGGCCACCATTTCAGGCACGTGCTTTTTGCAGATTTCTGTTAAATCATTCACTGTATTTTGGTATTAATGTCGTGATAAATTCACGCTGATGTTTGAAATAGGTTTACCTGTATTGGATGAAGTTGTGTCGAAAACCATACCAACGACATTCTGTTCACACTCCCAATCGACCAGAAGTTGTTTGGTTGCTGTTGATATCAAGTCTCCTTGAACCAGGCCAGCTTTTTGAGTCAAATGCGGAAGAGGTGGGACTCCAAGAAGCTTTGTGCCATTGACACCAGACACAAGAATGGGCAGGCGGTCATCAGTGCCTTTGGAATCCAGCGTGTCCATAAGTTTACCATCCCAGTGCACCAGTACTTTGTCTGATGGTTGCCATTCATCCATGATTTTTAAACTTATTTCTGACACGATGGAAGCTCGGTATCGGTGGGCCGTCCTTGCATTTAGACTCAGCTTTGATGTATCTCCACCACATGTAGATACAAGGGAGTACACAATTGCACTCAGCTGGGTCGGCGAGATGTTGTTTCGAACACTGCATGAAACAAGTTCTGCCGACTTCAGAATATCATGGGGCAAAAAATTGAAACTCCCTCTTTCACTGTTCTCCGATGTTTTCTCTTTGGTTCATCAATGTCATCGTCCTCATCAGAGCTAATAGGTGAATCAATATTAGCCTGTACATTCTCAGCATGATCACATTGCTCTCTCTCTTGTCGCTTCTCTTCTCGCATCTGCCTTTTCTGTCGCTTCTGAACCTTTTCTGTGAGTACTTTGTTTACCCCAGAGTAGGTAGCTACTCTGTCACTTAGCATGCTTTTCATAAAGAGTATGTCAGTATCGATGGCATCTTGTTCGGCCTGAGTTTTCCCCTTTTTCGCAGCCGCCATGTCTTTCAACACTGTGTTCTTATAAAATTTCATCGTCAGGCTCAATTCTGATTTAAACTTCATAATTCCAGGATCATCAGCCCGTCTTCTATCCTCATTCTTTTTCATAAGCATCATGTAGTCTTTGTCATAGTAAGTTTTAATCACTCGGCCAATATTGTTCCTGCCTGTAATGGTCGGGACATTCGCCTTCTGGTAATGCAAAAGCACATTGTCAATGGTGGCAGATAAAGCCTGGTCCCAATGCATATCCCGAAGGTTTGCTAACAGACATAGTAAGACCTGCCTATTAGTTGGCAGTTTGCAGCCCTTTATTTCCTTTTCTTCTTCTCGGGGTACGGTGCCCAATAACATTCTGACATACTCATCATCTTGCCGTGTAAGATAAATTCTCTATTCACAACATCAAATCACTGTCAAGGGAAAAGAAAAGAGCATCATTAAAATTAAATGCAATAAAATAATACGTGGAAAATTTGTGGGTCAGCGTTCCAGACCCGGAAATGAAAATCTGATAAAATGTGCTATTTTCACACTTATTTATGAAGTTCATAAGCTGAAATAGCAATACTTGCTGGTACGACGGTGCTAGCTCAAACATGCACCGATCTCCAAGAAAATTTACAGGGGTGTTTCCTAGATAAATACACAACACTAAAACTTTGAACACCATTGTAGGACCATTTTTTGATTTTTGGAGGGCAACGGTCACACCCTAATGAGGGGGGGGACGCTTTTGCGGGCGTTCTCCCTTGGCCCCCTTCCTTCCTGCATAAAAAATATTAGTATAGGTTGTGTTGTTAAGTGCATGATTTTCCTTCCATTCTAATAACCACTGTCATATGACAGAGGGGACCTATGGCTTAACGTGAAATCCAAACCATTGATAGGTACATCAACTGGAGGCAAAGGACGGTCATCGATTGAATCACCAAGATCCAATGTCGCTTAGCTTCGCTGATCTACCTTGAAGCGATGTAACAAGACTACCCGTAATCCTAAAAATTATAAGATCCTCTTTCAGTACCCTCTGCCCTCCAGTGGCGGATTCATAGGGTCTGAGGGGGCTCCAGCCACCCCTCCACTGATAGAGAGGTTTCGCATTCCCAATGATGTCTCCTGTCTCAGTCAACCACATTCTCTCTGAGTAAACAAGCGTGCAGGAGGTAAATATGACGTTCAGTGCATATCATTTTAGGGCTGATCTCTGACCTGTTAATGGGTGGCGGCTTCGCACCTAGGACCGCATTCGGACCGAGTCGTGTCAGTGCTTTGTGGGTTAGGTGTGTGTGTGTATGTATTTTCTGTACTGTGTGATGTCTGTGGGGCGTGGTATGGAATGGAGTATTTAGTTATAATGTCTCTCTGGTGTTACCTTAATGGTGCGAGGTGTCGGTACATGATTGTACATGTAGTGGCAAGGGTGTTGTGGGTGAGTTGTCGCTGCTGCCATGAATTGTGTTCCCCTCATGTCTAAATGTTCCCTAACTTTCAGTATTTTTGGTTATGTGTGCAGGTGTTCTCTTGGTGTTGTTTGAGTGCATCCTGTAATGATACAAAGTGCGTCTGTAAGGTGTTTATGTGTGTGTTTGAGATAATGGGTGCCTAGCATGGGCTAGCATAGTCCATAACTGAGCGAATGTATTGTTTGTATATGAGTGAGTTTGTTTCCTGCTGGTGTCCAAAGTTTGTGCCTGTTAGTACCCTAAGCGTGTTAAGTCTTGACGTACATTTGTTTTTAATGTCCTGAATGTGGTTTGCAAAAGATAACGATGTGTTGTATGTGGCCCCAAGTATTTTGGGAGTGTGGGGAATGTTGGTGTTTTTTAGTGTAAGCTGTGGAGCTATCTGGTGTTCTTTTGTGTTGCTTGTTAGCAAGGTGATGGTTGATTTTGTGGGCGCTACTTTGAGTCTATTGTATGTGAGCCAGTCTTGTATACTATTTATGTATGTTTGTAGGTTATTTCTAGCGGTGTCGATGTTGTTGTGGGTGGATGTTAGAGTGATGTCATCTGCATATGATGATAAGGTAAGCTTGTTATGGGTGCTTGTTATGGGTGCTTGAGACTGCGTGAGATTGTGCGCGTACTGTATCTGCTTGTAAGTGGTCGTGCCTGTGCTGTGACTAGCATTCACGCAAACCAGTTCGATTGGCCTTATGTTTTAATATTTTTTTATTTCTAACGGATAACCACCGCTTTAGGTGTCTACCGTTGTGCGTTGTTCGCGTGAATTCGGGGTTATCTCGTCTGATTTGTTTGGAGGCTGCACAACTTACGATGCTTAAAAATGCCATTCTCCACATTTAGAGCATGAAATGAGTTATCATGCGCTCTTACTGATTCTTCGGCATCCTCCAGCCAGGGTTCGAGATGAGATATGAAGCTCTGGGCTACATTTGACAAACTGACGAAAATATCAATTTGAAAGTTGTCAAAATTTGCGTGTCTGCTCATGCAGCCATCTCGAATCTGTCGCGGTCGTGTTCAGTCAATTGATGTCATTTCATGTCATGGAAGTGATGTCGGAAAAAGTTGTTGACACTTTTACCAACAAATAATTGCCAAACAAAGAGACTTGTTTGGTGGTCTTATGTGATGGAACGATCCATTGGCACATTTTTCCGTAATTCACTCTTCCTGAAAATTATATAATTCACAGTAATTCCCTTTACACTAATTTTACAGCATTTCACAGTAATGGCAGCAATCTAAAGACTGGCAGTTGTAAATGCAATTTCAATTATCTTATTAACAAACAAGAGTCTTCTTTTTTCTGGGTTTGGTTGGACAGTAAACTAAAACTTGACTGTTCATTACAGTATTTCTATTGTGAAGTAAGTGTTTTTTGGATTCGGTTGAACATTAAAAGATTTATAGATTAGCTGTTCTTCTAATCATTGAGCATTAAACGTGAGTGGTAATTGAAACAATAGGAACAAAGCACTAATAACAAAGCACTAATGTGTACTATAAAAAGGGAGCAGGGCTCCCACAAAGCCAAACCAGGAATTCCCGAGACAGAGTTTCAAAATTCCCTACATTGAACATAAATTCCCAAATACGTTTCCTCTTAAATATTTGCAGTTTTTAATGATTTTTAGTATTGCTTGCAACTTTAAATACTACTTATTCATTGAGTTTAGGTAGAAACAAAATAATAAGTACTTTCATAGGCCTACTATAGCAACGAAACTTTGCTCACTGGGAACTACAGTACTTCACGATCTGTATCATGCTGTAGTCACTGCTGCTCAAAGTTTCGTTGCTATAGTACTTACTAGATACTGTCATGACTTATTTGAACAATTATTTATAAGATAAAACCTTTATTCACTCGTGTGTATGACAAATACAGCGCTAAGTATGTTAAATCGTATAAAAACACATGAAAATACATGTAACTTACACTCAATGTGTGGCCGTGGCGTCAGATGAATTCCGGTCTGGATTTTCATTGGTTGCGCGTGTTCAAAATGGCCGACTATGTCGGCCAATGAAAACTGTTGGTTTAGAGGGCCGCCTCACCAGCTGGTGACTGTTTTCACGTTCTTTGTCTTGTAATTACCGCATTTTTCCCCCCTGGGCTTTCCAAGGAGGGGGCGACCGCCTCCTTCGCCCCCACTTGGCTACGTCTCTGCTGAAAGGGAGTCCTGTTCGTCTGTCCCTTTGTATTCCGGATTGGTTGAAAGATAGTGACATCATAGACACGTCATAAAGTGGGCCGAGCTCTAGCGCGTGCTTTATGCATTTACGATTCAGCAAACAAAATTATAATTGTTTTAATGAGACAAAAATTTGAATTTTTAAAAATCTATGTATTTGCTGTCTGTCTGTCTGTCTGTCTCTCTGTCTGTTCCACCCTAAAACATACAAACGGCTCCACGAGAGAAGAAATTCTAGGTAAAAGTTACTAAAAGTTAATTGAAACCTATGAGAAAATTATTGAATGCCCGGTGAGGTCAACTGTATGTCCTTGACGATTGGTTAGGTTAAGTCATGATATTTTCGTTAAAACAAAGGAAATTAATCGAAACCTACGGGAAAATTATTGATTGCCCGGTTAGGTCAACTGTCCGCCCTTGAGGATTGGTTAGGTTAAGTCGTGATATTTTCGTTAAAACTAATGAAAATATCACGACTTAACCTAACCAGTCGTCAAGGGCGTGGCGTACAGTTGACCTAATCGGGCATTCAGTTAACCTCATTAGTTGGTTAATTTTAATGTTATTATATTGTTACGTAAAACGAGGTGGTTTATTACTTTATATTTTATGTATTTATGGTATTGAGGGTGTTATACCTTTATTTTAACCTGTTGTCAGTTAAACCACATCATACGTTTGAAACCCAAGGTTATGAAAATGAAAATGAAAAGGTTTATTGGCAGACTATAGTCCATATGACAAATATTATTAATACAATGACAGTTCATATACGAAGGATAGAAATATATACAATTGATTAGAAATAATACTGTAATGTCGAAGTTAAGTGGAGCTACAGACAGACGTTTTCGTACCAAGAAGTCCATATCTTAGAGGATAAATGGCAGGACTCATGGATAGCTTGGATGATCGGGTTGGTTGATTTTTTAATTCTTTGCATTAGACTGTGTTGAGCACGTCTTGTTACCTCCGGGAAACTCGGGACATTGCGGGTGGCAAACATTTGCGAAGCTGAGCATCTCGGGAGTAATTTATGTAAGAGTCTAAAAGACCTGTTGTACAGCAAATTTAGAGTTCTGCCAGAACCTTTTTTTATAATTCACCCACAGTTGCTGTCCGTATATATTACTGCAGAAAGTACGAGAGTGTCTTTAGCTTCACTTGCACAGAATCTAAAGTTCCTTATAGTCATATTCGCTTTAGCACACAGGCTTCGAGATTGTTTTCTTATATCCGAGTCATCACTCAAAGAGCTGGTAATAGTTTGACCCAAATACTTAAACTCTTGTACTTCCTCAATTACTTCACCATTCATTTTAAACCTTATATCAGCTGGCTGATTACAGCTTTTAGGATGAAATTGCATAACCTTAGTTTTTGTAACATTAAAAAGAATATCATGTTTCTGCGAACACACTTCGCAGACTTTTAGTAGCCGATCCAGAGGGACTTACTAACACCATATCATCGGCATAAACTAAGTTATTTATCCTTGTGTTATCTATACAACATCCCACTGTTGCCTCATTAAGTGAAGCAATTAATCCGTCGATATACACATTAAACAGCATAGGGGAGAGCAAGGAGCCTTGTCTCACCCCGCAAGAGGAGCCAAAACACTCGGATAGTACATTGCCCCACCTAACAGTGAAAGATTGGTGGGAATACCAAAATTTCAATAAATTTAATATGTACATGGGAACCTTCCTGTCTTCTAGTTTTGCAAATAAAATATTGTGGTTCACCCTATCATATGCCTTACTTATATCTAGGAAACAGCTATAAATGGTTGAATTACTGTCAATGTATTTAGATATTGTTTCTTTAAGTACATAGATACACAGGTCAGTTGAGTGGGACCTTTTAAAGCCAAACTGATTAGGAGATGTCCATAGGAAGTCATTTAATCGGCGTAACAAGAGTTTTTCTAGTAGTTTCGAGAAGCAGGAAGTGACAGCAATAGGCCTGTAATTATTGCTGGAGAGAATGTCTCCGTACTTATTCTTGACCAAGGGCAAGATATATACCCTCATGAACTCTGCAGGGATATAGCTATGAGCCTGCATGGCTGTTGGAGCAATGATATATGCAGACATACTACGTCATTTGCATATTTTAAGTGCTCATTCAATAAGTCATCTACCCCTGACGCAGAACCAGTCTTTAACTCTTTAATTAACCTCTTTACTTCAGAAAATGATATAAAAGTATTTTCCCTTGTCCCTCTCACAATCGTTTCGCTGCAATCTATCTTAAGATTATCCCTACTCACACTGTTAAGAATATTAGAATAGTGGTTTTTCCACAGCTTTGCAATTTCGTCCTCCCCCGACACCCCATCGATTGTCGGAGAGAGGACATTTTTGACACCCGTTTGATTCTTAACAAATTTCCAAAATTTGTTATTATCATTATTTATGCGAGCTTCACAGGCTTTTGATGCTCGAATAGACTCTTCTTCCTGTTTACATCGCCTTATGGCCGCCTTATACTGACCCCGACTTCTGCACATATTCAAGTATACTGGTCCTAATCTGGGTCTACCATGAAAGCACCACAAATCATAGGCGTCTTTCGATTCCCTCTTCAGGGGGGCAATAAAATCATTCCATCCAGGAATAATCTTAGTATGATAATCACTGATTATATATTCTTATTTCTCTGTCACTTCGTGTAGGGGGGGGTAATTGAATAATTGTCTTTAGAAATGACACTTGAGACATTGATTCTTACTTCAAGAATTTGATATTTAGAATTAACACCAGACACTTAATATAAACTGTATAAGCCAGTCAAAATATGAATGTTAGCCCATTTTTTTTGGCATGGAATCAATTACCATGAAAAAGATAGTCACTTAATCATAAGACAATTAATTAGAATGCATAAACACTTCAAATTTGACTGTTAGACACTTTTAATCTACAACTGGTAGTTATTTAACTGAATACAGCCGTATTGTAATCAGTGGCGTGCGGTCCATGGAAGCAAGGGAAGCAATGCTTCCCTATTCAAAGAAAGAAGAAAATGCTGTATTATACTTTAAAGTTTAAACAGTTCAATATGTGTTAATAATTTGTACAAAATCATTTTATTATACTATTTATAGCATTTGATTGGTAATCAGGTGGATACATAGTATATACATTGGTTGCCGTTCGTGCAAGAACCTTTAAGAAAGCCGACGCAAAAAATCTCGAGTTGGACAACAATTGACGAAATGCATCCTTTTTCCCAATGACTTTCGCTTTTTTTTACTGTTACAAATTGTTTCTTTCCATTCTAAAAACTCATTTAATGTTTAATAATGTAGTATTTATTGAATACAACAAGTTTCATATATAGTTTTTCTACTAAAAATTCCATGGCCATGTTAAGCGAAAAAGAATATATATTTATCGTTATTTTATCCTTCCCTATGTCAAAAAGGAAGCAAGTTAGATTTCGCTGTCCAGATCTTATAGTTAATTTTCTTGAAATATCTGGCAACTTATACGTGCTTTCTTTGACATTCATCGCTTGAAAAGTGAACTTTTGGTTTTATACACTGACAGTGATGTTAAAGGAAAACCAGTACATGAATTACTTTATTATTTGAAAAATGCTGAGTTAGATGGAGCTCTGCAACAACTTACAAAACTGTATGAGTTAACGTTGACTCTTCCAGCCACCAGTGCCTCAGTTGAGCGTTCATTCTCTCATTTAAAGCGAATACATAACTACGCTAGAAATGCGCAAGGGGAAGAAAGGCTTGCAAGTTTAGCTTTAATCTCAATTGAGAAAAAGCTTCTTAAGGATATGAAAACCGATGCCTTTTACGAAGAAATAATAGATATATTTAATAAAAAAGAAAGAAGAATAGAATTAACCTATAAGTAAAGTAAGTAGATGATTATATGTTTTTTTTTTACTATATACGAGTATTTTAAAGTTTTATTTTATATAATCTTTGTTGTTTTTGCTTGAATTGCTTCCCCTTGACGAAAAATCACCGCACGCCACTGATTGTAATATGCCAGATCATTTAAAATGAATAAACGCCTACATACTACAATTTTTGAATTGATTTAATACAATTTCATAGAATTATTTGAATCCTATCTGGTTATTCGACCATTTCAATTATGTGCCCTTTGACATCAATTACTTCCTTTAAAGAAAAGATATTTTAGACAATTGACCTTTGTCTTAAGAATTCTGAGATTCAATATTAATACAAGGCAATTAAATAAAATAGTATAATTTATAAGGTAAGAGAATAAGAAATGAATGTATAATTTCAATAATTACAAATTGTCAGTACTTATCTTACAGACGTAAACCCCCCTCTGGATGGGTTTAATTTCTTCTAATTACGTTCGTATCCACCTTCGTCTTATTATATTATATATATATATATATATATATATATATATATATATATATGTTATCGCGTAAAAACTTTTAAGTCTATTGCGTTTTCTAAGATGAATTTTAACAGACACGAATTTTCGTTTCGCTTTTTGCTCAATGAGTGATATACTCCATTTTAGAAGCACGATTTCTCTCTTAAGTGCCCAAACGATTTGAAATTTATCAATTACGGTACAATATGTATATATTTATATACTTGAGCAAACTTTCATTAAGAACTAGTTTTTGTTATTATTTAAATTTTAACACAGATTTGTGAGGGTGAACTTATTAAGAACTACTTTTTGTTCTTATTTAAATTTAACACAGGTCTGTAAGAATGAATCTTTATTCACGACGTTCTGAGATGCACTGAGGCTACCCATTTTCCTTTTTAATGGTTGGGCATCTTCCCGCTTCGAATTTATATTTTTTAATGCAAACATTTTTCCCATCTTTTTTAACTAACATTATTTATGCTACGTTATTCGGAAATAGGTAAGGAGTAATTTGATGTAAATTTAATTTTCGTTTTCCGTTTTAATACAATTTGATTTTTATCGGAGTTTTCCCATTTTATACATAAATGAATCGTTCAATTTTTAAACGTCTTAGTTTCTCTGTTTTGAGGGATGCGGCACGTGTGTGACTCGCTACATTTCTTTTGAGAATGTAATTTTTATATTAATTATTTTCCTAGTTTTCGGGATAACCTATATATGGAATTTTTATCCGAACTTATTCAGAATTAAATAGACAATTGAATTCATGTCTTTTCCCCTAAAATACGCGAGTATTTGGCATGCATACGTTTTAAATTCCATGTACTTAAGAGTTTTCAAATTGTTTCGTTTACACCCGAATCTATATGAATATGTCCCGCCATCTTGACGAACAAGCGAATTCTTTATTGAGCTTCGCTTAGCTTTTCGTTTTGGTATTTATGCATACAATTCATTCTGCTTGCATGATCAATCCATTTATGAGTTAATTTATGACCCGTAATTGAGTAACCTTACTATATTATTCCCATACATAATATATATATGTATATATATATATATATATATATATATATATATATATATATATATATATATATATATATATTATTTTTTACTACAGGGGAAAGAATAATTTTAAATCTAACCTTGATGATTGGTTAGGTTAAATCGTGATATTTTCATTAAAAAAAAGATAAAAAAAATATAATATATTTTTTAGTGTACAGTAACTACGAGTGTGTATTACCCGACGGGCAATATTAATAACAGCCTTCCGCAGAAACTACCAAAATAATTCTGCACGTACGCCGGGATATTTTTGCTACTCGAACGAAGGGCGGGTTTTCTGCTAGTACATTATAATTAGTGAAGTGTAGAGTAGAGGACAATAGACGACAAAAGAGGTCAAACGAAATTGATTACGACCTCATTGATTGGGCCCTTCGACGATCTGGTCATCCGATGAATGTGTGTGCTGCTGGAATTGTTTAACCTCCCTCGCAGCATCTAAGGTCATCTGGCGGAAGGGACCTACAGCTTCACGTGAAATCCGAACCAGGGGTCGCTTCATAATCTGGATTCAGAGGACGGTCTCCCACCCAAATACTCTCCAGACCCAATGTCGCTTGACTTCGCTGATCGAAGGGAAGCGGTGTTACGATACTCGCTACAACGTAGCCCGGTTATCCGATGATTTTTCAAATGTCTCTCCAACTCCAACTCAACCTGTTCAATTACGTTAGGTTAAAGAAGTTATGGGTTAAATCAATTTATACAATTTGGCGCTTCAGTTTGAATGTTAGAAACCCATTCGTTCAAATCACTATAATTGGGTCATAATAATGATCAGATAAGATGAAAAGGTGAATAAATAGAAAGCTGTATAAGTATAACCATGATAGGCGGAGTTAATGTAAGTGGGCGTGGCTTTTGATGTGAGACCAGGCTTCAGCCTTTCATAATTTTTTTTAATTTATTCTCATATATAATAGACAGTGCGATGCATTAGTGTTAGTTTCGTCGTAAGATTTGTGAGTAAATACTTAATCGTTCTAACACTTCTACAGTCGGATGAGTATTCTGTTCTTTATTTCTTGTGTTCCTTATAAATACACATTATTAAGTGTTAACCAACTAAACGATAATTTTGTAAAACCTAATTTACACACAATGAACTGTAAAAATTTCAATAAAAGTATTTTTACTTATTTAATAAAGTTAACTTCCGGAGGGAAATCTCAGTCATGTTTATCAAGTGAGTGTGTGTATATATATATGTGTGTGTGTGTGTGTGTGTGTGTGTGTGTGTGTACAGGGCAGGTCAGAAGTCTTACCTCATAGGATAATATCATATACTTAAGTAAATTTATGAACTTGATATTTGCTTTTGATTTTGAATTTGTTATTTATATTGAATTTATTTCTGGCGGAACCAACGCACGAAGCATCATTGTACTGTGTACATTCCTAAGGAAACGGTTGAATTAGACCTTTTGCGCAGTTTGAAGATCTTTTATAACTATCACTTGTGAACTGTACGTAATATTTGGAAGGAAATACAAAATCAACATAATATGAATATACGATACTATCCTATGAAGCAGGGCTTCTGACTCACCCTCTATATATATATATATATATGTTTAAAATGTTATTTGTAAGATATTTAAGTGATATATCGATGCTGAAGCTAAACTCTATGGGACTGTTATTATAGTCAACTACCGTACAGTACATTAATGTTTTTTTAAAGCTAAAAAATGAGATATACTCGTATTGTGTTTGAAATTGCTAATGACTGAGTGACAGTTTCATGGTGAAAAGGATTGGAGGGAAACTAATTTACCAACGGATTTATCATTGTAAACACTGTTATAAAAGAGATTATTTTATCTTATGAAATTAATGAGAAGTCTTTCAGTCATTTAAGGCCCTTTCATTTACTTCGGTCATCAAATACATTTTATATTTTCATCGGTAATTTTGCAGTCTCTATTTTACATTTTTAACGGAATAAAAATCTTACTCGCGTATTTATTGTACAAAATGCTTATCTTTGCTGCTTCATTGCTGAGTTTGAAAACTTTGTTGAGAATGAAGTAGATGTAATTAAGGAGATTTTTAAAGTTCACGACAGTATACGAGATCTCTTGATTATTTGATTTTAGTATTAAAAAAGTGTGGCCTTTTCCGCGCTATTAGCTACCTCATTAGTTATGTCGTCAGTCTCCTCAAATTATTGTATATAATAATGCAAACAAATATATATACTGTATATACACACACACACACACACACACACATATATATATATATATATATATATATATATATATGCGCCTCGCTGGTGTAGTGGTCAGCATCACTGACTACGAATTTACCGGCCCCGGGTTCGATTCCCGGCGATGGATGGCAGGCGTTGCTCAGCTCACCCAGCTGTTCATCCTTCTACATCAAGAAAAATTAGTTGGTTGATAAATGGGTACCCCGGGTGGCATAGTGGTTAAGACGCTGGGCTGGTGGCCGGGAGGTCGTGAGATCGAGTCCAAGCGAAGACTTTGTAATGTTGACCACCTGTGGTAGGTCGTGGTTCGGATTCCACGTTGATCCGTAGGTCTAAGGGGTGGGGGCGACAAGTTTGACTTTCGTCAGAATGCAGAATGAACAATTCGTGGAAAGCAAACCTAAGGTTAATAACATATAGCCCCGAAAGATGAAATAATAAAACGCTAAAAACCGCGATTTTAGTAAATTCTTCGGAGTACGTGTAGTTTACGTCCCTCTGACGCAAAAAGGGGACACAAACTACACTACGTCAAAGTTGGGTAACGTAAACTACACTAGGATCTTATATATATATATATATATATATATATATATCTTATATATGTTTTAGGTTTCGATGATGCTGATGAACCGGAAATACGACTCGTTGGCGATTCCATTGTTCGAGGGCAGCTCGAGGAATTCTGTGGGAGAAACCCTCGTCGTAGGCGCCGTTACTGCTACCCTGGTGCAAGGGTGGCGGATATAACTAATAGTGTCGACCAATTTACAGACGGTACCTCCGATGACACAACGTATGTTATTCATGTCGGTACTAATAACGTTTTAATTTCTAGATCGGAAGAACTGCTAGCTAGGTACAGGGACTTACTACAGCGATTAAAGGAAAAAACTAATAAGATTGTTTTAACAGGTATACTTCCTCGAATTATCCAACGTAACGATTTCTACAGCAAGGCGACCTATATTAACAATAAACTAAAATCTCTTTGCCAACAGGAAGGAGCGCATTTTACGAATTTTTGGAACAGTTTCTACGGCAGGAGGGACTTGTTCCTCCGAGATGGACTTCATCTTAATGACGTTGGAGCTGCGCGTTTAGGAAGACTATTCCATAATACTGTCTCTTCTTTTCAGGCTGCCGTAACTCGAACGGTCCCAGCGTAAATTTCCCCTGCGCTCGCGAAGGTGTCGCAATTACAAACAATTTGAAGGTTCTATCCTTAAATGCTCGTAGCCTACGAAATAAAAGAAACGAATTTTTTTCTTTAATTGCTTGTAAAGACTATGATATAATTGCGATAAATGAATCGTGGCTTAGCACTGAAACTCGTGACTTTGTAGGGGAGTATCAAATTAAAGGTTATAAACTTTTTGTTAAAAACAGAATAGGTAGGCGAGGAGGCGGTGTTATGTTGTATATCAAAGATAATATTGCGAATTTATAAAAGTAAAGCACACAATTCCAGAACCGATAGATTCGACTATAGCAGAACTTAAATTGAACGATTTCAAACTTGTTGTTGCGGTTATATATAGGCCCCCTAATCAAACAGCTGATACGGACGAAGCGTTATATCGTGAACTAAAGAGAATAATCGGTTGTGAGCAGGCTTTAGTTATGGGTGACTTTAATTGTGCCAACGTGAATTACGATACAATGCAGGGGGACGCGGAAGGTAACCGTTTAGTTCATTTTCTCGAGGATAGCTTTCTTATTCAAAAGGTTGGGGAACTTACGAGGTTGGACAGTATTTTAGATTTAGTAATAACTACGGATGATAGGCTAATTACTGATTTTCAAGTAATAGAACCGTTAAGCAATAGCGATCACAATATGGTAGAGTTTGTCCTCTCAGTAAGTCACTCGAAACCAGCTAACTCGACTAAAATTCCTAACTTCCAGCACGCAGACTTTAGTAAATTTCGAAATAAATTGTCACACGTCAATTGGGAAAACGTAATGGGGAACTCCAACGCAAAACTAATGTGGGAATCGTTCGAAACAGTATTTAGGACTATAAATGAGGAATGTGTGCCATACGAAATTAAGCGTGCGAAAGTAAACAACAAGCCCTTGTGGTTTACTTCTAGAGTAGGAGACATTATAAAGAGTAGAGATAGGGCTTATAGGCTACATAAGTGCGATAAAGACAATTTATAGTTACGAAACAACTACATATCTCTAAGGCGTGAAGCGAAAAGTGTAATAAAAAAGTCCAAGCTTGAAATCTCCATAGCTCTTGACGGTAAAGAAAACCCCCAAGCGATTCTTTCAATACGTCAACAATAGAAATCCAGTAAAAAGTATGTTGGGGCCTTTGAAAAATGTAAACGGAGATCTAGTTTCTGAAAACAAGAAATGGCTTTCTTGCTAAACGAATTTTTTACGTCAGTCTTTACTATAGAAGATGTAACGCATATCCCTACGGTCATAGACATAATACCTTTTGATAATGGTAATATTTTGGATAATATCGTGGTTAGTGAAGGGGAAGTAATGCGCTATATTAGTAAAATGAAAACGCGTAAATCAGCGGGTCCGGATTCCATATATCCCATACAACTAGAAGAATTAAAAGATAGCATTGTTGTGCCGCTAACAAAGATTTTTAATGCGTCTATTTCTGAGGGTGCGTACCAGATAATTTCAAGTTAGCAAACGTAACACCTATCTTTAAGAAAGGCGATAAAGGTGCGGCAGGAAATTATAGGCCAATCAGTTTAACGTCTGTTGTAGGTAAGCTACTGGAATCAATAATTAGGGATCATATAGTCGAACACTTAGAATTGCATAAACTAGTTAGAAATACGCAGCACGGTTTTAGGCGAAACAAATCTTGCTTAACTAATCTTTTAGAATTTTTTCAAAGCGTGGTTGACGTTTACGATAGTCATCGGGCGGTTGATGTAGTGTATTTAGATTTTCAAAAAGCGTTTGACCCCGTGCCGCACAAAAGACTCATTGATAAATCTAAGGCTCACGGAATCAGGGGGGTAGTAATAAATTGGCTAGAAGAGTGGTTGCGAGGTAGGAAACAGAGGGTGGTCGTTGATGGAGCGGAGTCGTGTTAGGCTAATGTAGCGAGTGGCGTTCCTCAGGGTTCTGTATTGGGCCCATTGCTTTTTCTTATATATATTAACGATTTAGATGTCTGCCTAGTCAGTACAGTTTCAAAGATTGCAGATGACACGAAGTTGGGTGGTAGGGCGATTAATGACGAAGATAGAGGTAAAATCCAGGAAGAGCTGAATAAAATCGTTGATTGGTCAGTCACATGGCAAATGAGATTTAACGTCGATAAGTGCAAAATCTTGCATATAGGTTCGCGTAACGGTAATTTTGCGTATAGTATGTGAGGGAAAGATTTACCAAGCGTAGAGCAGGAAAAAGATTTAGGAGTTATAGTCACTGGTGATTTAAAAGTATCGAAACAAAGTACAGCAGCGGTCAATAAGGCGACCAAAGTGTTAGGTTTTATAGCTCGAAATTTTGAGTACAAATCGCGTGATATTATAGTTCCTCTTTATAAATCATTAGTTAGACCCCATTTGGAGTACGCGATCCAATTTTGCAATCCGCATATGCGCAAAGATATAGATAAAATCGAAAGAGTTCAAAGACGAGCAACTAAGATGATTCCGTCGCTTAGGTCAAAGTCGTACGAGGATAGGCTTAAGGAGTTAAAATTGACTACACTCGAGACTAGGAGGCTAAGGGGTGATCTAATCCAAATTTTCAAAATTATGAATAGGTTCGATAACGTAGATAGAGATAGCTTTTTCGAAATATCTCAATATAATAGGACTAGAAATAACGGGTGCAAGGTGACAAGTAGAAGGTTCGAGACAGCAGTTGCCAAAAACTTTTTTACTCATATAATAGTAAATAGCTGGAATAGTTTGCCGGTAGAAGTAATTAGTAGCACGTCTATAAACATGTTTAAAAATCAATTAGACGCATATGTTGATAGATTGGGTATAGTTTAAGGTAGTAAAATTAAGGGTTTGTGGTGATAGATCCCACAGCTCAACACAAGTGTTGTGGGATATAGGGAGGCAGCATCTTGGGTTAGGGGATACTCCCTGTCCTTACACACCACATTTAAAGAGATTCCTCTGCCAAGCGGTGCCCCCCATAGTACTGTGAGGTATTGAAAAACTCATGATCTTCACTTGCCCCACAAACACCTTTAAATGGGAGACCCAAAATGGGTGCACACACATTTCTACATTACTGTACAGTCTTTACAGCCACACCTACACTTTTCCTCCTAAGTATATATATTGTAATGTATATGGTGGTAAATTTTGACTTGGTCCGCAGTCGATATGGACCGTGACTTATTTTTGGTTGGCAAGGTACTAGTATTGATGGATACCGTAATGAAATTCACTGGATTCTTTGGATCTTATATACAGTATTTGATCTCATTTGCCATGTGACTGACCAATCAACGATTTTATTCAGATCTTCCTGGATTTTACCTCTATCTTCGTCATTAATCGCCCTACCACCCAGCTTCGTGTCATCCGCAAACTTTGAAACTGTACTGACTAGGCCGACATCTAAATCGTTAATATATATAAGAAAAAGCAAGGGGCCCAATACAGAACCCTGAGGAACGCCACTCGCTACATTAGCCCAACACGACTCCGCTCCATCAACGACCACCCTCTGTTTCCTACCTCGCAACCACTCTTCTAGCCAATTTATTACTACACCCCTGATTCCATGAGCCTTAGTTTTTTTCAATGAGTCTTTTGTGCGGCACGGTGTCAAACGCTTTTTGAAAATCTAAATACACTACATCAACCGCCCGATGTCTATCGTAAATGTCAACCACGCTTTGGAAAATTTCTAAAAGATTAGTTAAGCAAGATTTGTTTCGCCTAAGAGCGTGCTGCGTATTTCTAACTAGTTTATGCAATTCTAAGTGTTCGACTATACGATCCCTAATTATTGATTCCAGTAGCTTACCTACAACAGACGTTAAACTGATTGGCCTTCACGTCTTAGAGATACGTAGTTGTTTCGTAACTACAAATTGTCTTTATCGCACTTATGTATCCTATGAGCTCTATCTTTACTCTTTATAATGTCTCGTACTCTAGAAGTAAACCACAAGGGCTTGTTGTTTACTTTCGCACGCTTAATTTCGTATGGTACACATTCCTCATTTATAGTCCTAAATACTGTTTCGAACGATTCCCACATTAGTTTTGCGTTGGAGTTCCCCATTACGTTTTCCCAATTGACGTGTGACAATTTATTTCGAAATTTACTAAAGTCTGCGTGCTGGAAGTTAGGAATTTTAGTCGAGTTAGCTGGTTTCGAGTGACTTACTGAGAGGACAAACTCTACCATAGTGTGATCGCTATTGCTTAACGGTTCTATTACTTGAAAATCAGTAATTAGCCTATCATCCGTAGTTATTACTAAATCTAAAATACTGTCCAACCTCGTAGGTTCCCCAACCTTTTGAATAAGAAAGCTATCCTCGAGAAAATTAACTAAACGATTACCTTCCGCGTCCCCCTGCATTGTATCGTAATTCACGTTGGCGCAATTAAAGTCACCCATAACTAAAGCCTGCACACTACCGATTATTCTCTTCAGTTCACGATATAACGTTTCGTCTGTATCAGGTGTTTGATTAGGGGACTATATATAACCACAACAAGAAGTTTGAAATCGTTCAATTTAAGTTCTGCTATAGTCGAATCTATCGGTTCCAGAATGGTGTGCTTTACTTCTATAACGTTCGCAATATTATCTTTGATATACAGCATAACACCGCCTCCTCGCCTACCTATTCTGTTTTTAACAAAAAGTCTATAACCTTTAATTTGATACTCTCCGACAAAGTCACGAGTTTCAGTGCTAAGCCACGATTCATTTATCGCAATTATATCATAGTCTTTAAAAGCAATTAAAGAAAAAAATTCGTTTCTTTTATTTCGTAGGCTACGAGCATTTAAGGATAGGACTTTCAAATTGTTTGTAATTGTGACACTTTCCCGAGCGCAGGGGAAATTTGTGGAATTTACGCTGGGACCGTTCGAGTTACGGCAGCCTGAAAAGAAGAGACAGTATTATGTAATAGTCTTCCTAAACGCGCAGCTCCTACGTCATTAAGATGAAGTCCATCTCGGAGGAACAAGTCCCTCCTGTCGTAGAAACTGTTCCAAAAATTCGCAAAATGCACTCCTTCCTGTTGGCAAAGAGACATTAGTTTATTGTTAATATAGGTCGCCTTGCTGTAGAAATCGTTACGTTGGATAATTCGAGGAAGTATACCTGTTAAAACAATCTTATTAGTTTTTATCTTTAATCGCTGTAGTAAGTCCCTGTACCTAGCCAGCAGTTCTTCCGATCTAGAATTTAAAACGTTATTAGTACCAACATGAATAACATACGTTGTGTCCTCGGCGGTACCGTCTGTAAATTGGTCAACACTATTAGTTATATCCTCCACCCTTGCACCAGGGTAGCAGTAACGGCGCCTACGACGAGGGTTTCTCCCACATAATTCCTCGAGCTGCCCTCGAACAATGGAATCGCCAACGAGTCGTATTTCCGGTTCATCAGCATCGTCGAAACCTAAAACAGAAAACTTATTGTTTGTTATTACTGGTAGACATGTCTTAGGTTTCCTGAATGGGGCTCCATTACGCACTCGAACGAAGGGTTGGGAACTAGGGGAAGAGAGAGGGCTATTAATACTATTTATATTATTAGTAGAAACTGAGGCAGGAGGGGTCTTAATTGGAGTCTCAAGGGATTCCAATTTTGCCGTCAGGAGCATCACGCTTTCTTCAAGCCTCACCCTGGCCTCCCTTTCTCGTTCTAACTCGTTCCTCAGCACTTCCATGCTTGAGCACCACCTGCAAACTAACTGTTCATTATTATTAGCCATTGTAGACGCGTAAGCGGCAAATTTCCCTTCACAGCGACTGCAAGTACTTGACGGGGGTGCCATTCTTTTAATTAGTTAAAAAAACAAAAAACGCAAAAAGAAACAAACAGAAAAAACAAAAAACGAGAGTTTGGAAATTAATGAATTACAACTTAGGTCTACCGCTTTCTTGTAACACAGAAACAGGTTCTTGTAACACAAATTTATACTAAATGAATATAGAATTAAGCTACCGACAAAAGATCTGTAAAAGAAGAGTATTTATAATACTTATCTGTCCGCGATTCGACCCGACTTTTTTCCTTTTTTTCACACGGTTGTGACCACACTCTACCTGACCTCTCG
>JAJOZX010000395.1:327500-510000 GCA_023014485.1 Bathynomus jamesi | reverse complement strand
GAGGCGAAGTTAGGAAACTGCGGAGATAATGACAGGAAAACAATAAAAGAAAAACTGGAGGGTATCGATAGGGAAATACAAGCCCTGATTAAGGACCATACAGAGAGGGAAGAGGAAAAGGCGGTAGAAGCAATAAAGGAAAATCCAAAATACTTCTATAGCTATGCAAAAAGGAAAACAAAAACGCGCGCCGCTATTGGGCCCTTAAGGACGGGAAATAATGAACTAACCGACGATCCAAAAGAAATATCTGATACATTGAGAGCTCAATATGAATCAGTTTTCAGTACCCCAAAAAGTGACAAAGCGATACCTGACATAAATGCATTCTTTGAAGAGGAATTGCAAGGAGAGTATATAACAGACTTTGAGTTTACACCAGAAGATGTAACGAGAGCTATAGGACAAATGAAACTACATTCAGCTGCAGGTCCGGACAATTGGAACGCATTATTGATTAAAAACTGTAAAAATGAAATAGCTACACCTTTATACTGGATATGGAGAAGATCCCTAGACACTGGGGAAATACCGAGCATCTTGAAAAGAGCAAACATTGTCCCTATATATAAAGGAGGGGACAGATCTCAAGCAAAGAACTATAGACCAGTGTCATTGACGTCCCACCTCACCAAAGTATTTGAAAGAATAGTTAGAGAGAAAATTTATGATTTCCTGGAGACACGGGAAAGATTCAGCGAAAATCAGCATGGATTCCGGTCAGGTAGATCATGCCTATCACAACTAATAGAGCACTACAACAATATCCTAGATGCATTGGAAGGCAATGACAACTACGATGTTATATACACAGATTTTGCTAAAGCTTTCGATAAATGTGACCATGGTATAATAGCACATAAAATTAAAGACATGGGAATAACAGGCAAAGTGGGAAAATGGATCTACAACTTCCTTAGTGATCGTCTGCAGGTCGTCAAAATTCAAGGTATATCATCATCAGAATCGGAAGTACGCAGCTCAATACCACAATGGACAGTACTGGCCCCACTCCTGTTCATTATCATGCTAACAGACATAGACAGCGGAGTAAACAGAAATAGTATAGTAACATCCTTTGCAGACGATACAAAGATCAGCAGAAAAATCAGCGATGTACATGACGTGGAGGCCTGGCAGAGGGACACGAACAAAATATACAAATGGTCAGAAGACAACAACATGTCATTCAACGCCGAGAAATTTCAGCTCTTGAGATATGGTAGAAAAGAAGAACTTAAACAGACTGCATATTATGCTCCAGATAGACAGGAAATTCAGAGAAGCACGAAAGCGATTGATCTCGGGATAATAATGACAGATGATGCGAAATTCGAAACACAAAATCAGATAGCGATAAATAAAGCAAAAAGAGTCGCCGGACAGGTTCTAAGAACGTTCAAGAGAAGGGACAGGACAGTAATGATTCCCCTGCTAAAAACACTGATTATACCAAAACTTGAATACTGCTCAGTTTTGACGTCCCCATATAAAAAGGAAGAAACTAATAAACTAGAAGAAACGCAAAGGCATTTCACAGCCAAGATTGATGCCTGCAAAGAACTCAACTACTGGGAAAGACTACGTAAACTAAATCTGTACTCACTGGAAAGAAGAAGAGAGAGGTACATCATAATCTACATATGGAAAATGATCGAAAAACTGGTACCAAACCTAAAACTAAACCCAATTACCATTCAAACAACACTGGAAAATAGGAAAGGCAGAATGTGTAGTGTTCCCAAATTAAAGGCACGACAAGGGACCTCCTCAACCCTGAAGGAAAATAGCTTGGTTGTCAGGAGGCCAAGACTTTTCAACCAGCTTCCTAAGGACCTCAGAAACGTAACGGGGGTCAAAGTTGAAGTCTTCAAGAAAAGACTGGATGCCTGGCTCAGGACAGTACCAGATGAGCCGGGCGTGCCTGGCTATGTACGGTGGAGAGCGCAAGAAAGCAACTCGCTCCTCCACCAGGCCAGACCTAGAGGCGGGGCCACCAGCTTGACCTCCGTGTGAAGAGAGACCAACGCACGAAACAACATAAGGTTCATAAGGTAAGGTATATATCCCAAAGCTGGATCCTGTCTGCTTTGCAGATAGCTGGTAAGGGAAGCTATATTTATGAGACCTCTTTGCGAGTGACCCGTTGCCCACGTCGGGCTAGCATCATGAAAAAGAAAAACTATGGTATTTGTCATTTACCATTACTTATTCGGACTATAGTGGATTTAATTATCCCAGAAGAGTTCCTTGTTCCATGCACTGTCTGTGTGTATCATAAAAAACTCAGGGGACCATTCTGAGTTCATTCCCATATATGTATATATATATATTATATATATATATATATATATATATATATATATATATCTTTTATATATATATATATATTAATATATATATATATATATATATATATAAAGAACGACGCTTGTATAGAAGAACGTTCCGCACAAGTTGAGGAGGGAGAACGAACAAGTGAAAAATGAGGTAACCACCCGGGAATCGAACCCGAGATCTTCCGATTGCCGGTCAGATATGGTAACCACTACACCATGGGCATCGATTAATCAGAAGTCGTAATTCTCCTACATACGAGCAGAAACCAATGCCCTGAGGGGGCACCTCCCGCATGCCGCACATATATACACATTTTAACTGCAAACAACACACAGTATAATTACTGTAAAGAACGACGCTTGTATAGAAGAACGTTCCGCACAAGTTGAGGAGGGAGAACGAACAAATTACGACTTCTGATTAATCGAGGCCCATGGTGTAGTGGTTAGCATATCTGACCGGCAATCAGAAGATCTCGGGTTCGATTCCCTGGTGGTTACCTAATTTTTCATTTGTTCGTTCTCCCTCCTCAACTTGTGCGGAACGTTCATCTATACAAGCGTCGTTCTTTACATTAATTATACTGTGTTGTTTGCAGTTAAAATGTATATATGTGCGGCAAGCGGGAGGTGCCCCCTCAGGGCATTGGTTTCTGCTCGTATGTAGGAGAATTACGACTTCTGATTAATCGAGGCCCATGGTGTAGTGGTTAGCATATCTGACCGGCAATCGGAAGATCTCGGGTCGATTCCCGGGTGGTTACCTCATTTTTTCATTTGTTCGTTCTCCCTCCTCAACTTGTGCGGAACGTTCTTCTATACAAGCGTCGTTCTTTACATTAATTATACTGTGTGTTGTTTGCAGTTAAAATGTATATATATATATATATATATATATATATATATATATACACACAAACTCAGAATGGTCCCCTTCGAAACTTATATTTTTAAACACAGACCGTGCATGGAACAAGGAACTCTTCTGGGAAAATTAAATCCACTATAGTCCGAATAAGTAATGGTAAATGACAAATACCATAGTTTTTCTTTTTCATGATGCTAGCCCGACGTGGGCTAGCATCATGAAAAAGAAAAACTATGGTATTTGTCATTTACCATTACTTATTCAGACTATAGTGGATTTAATTTTCCCAGAAGAGTTCGTTGTTCCATGCACGGTCTGTGTTTAACATATATATATATATATATATATCTTATAAGGCTAACTAATGAAAATATCACGACCTAACCTAACTAATCGTCAAGGGCGTACAGTTGACCTAACGATTGGTTAGGTTAGGTCGTGATAGTTTTGTTAGTTAGCCTTATTAAGGCTAACTAAAGAAGGCTGGGGTTCCTGATCTTCAGGTGATCCATATATATATATATATATATATATGTATTGACGAGTGGTTAGGTTAAGTCGTAATATTTTCGTTAGTTTTAACGTTTTATTTGATTAGGTATACGCGGACAAAGTTGGGGAACGTAAACTACACTAGGCACCACAGGGGGACGTAAACTACACTTGCTCCTTTTATTTAAGTTTTATACGTACAGAATTTAAGTTCTGTACCGATTCATCGATATGTTGTACCTGGTATTCCATACATTAAAACCAACCTCATCCTCTCGTCTATTGTGGTATTTTTAATATGTGATTCTGGTGCTGCGAAAGACGAGAAGCTACTTGAAGGAAATGCTTAAGCCGAGAAATTTTTTTTTTGAACAATAGTAATTCAATACCGAAATGTGAATCTAATACGTTTGTATTTAAATATCTAAATGAGATTGAATCGAGTTACTCTTAAAAAGATGATCTTCTAAACATGACCGTTAAATAAATAAATAAAAAACAGAAATTACTCATTGAAGAAAAGAAAATAAAGAGTGAAATTTGTTCTATTCGCAAAGAGCAGCGTTTGTTTGCTTGATGCAAACTCATTTCGGAGAGAGGATTTCACATTTGTTTGTACAATTACTCGCACAAACCACCCTTCATGCTATATAAAGTAGAAAGGAAAGAGTAACAGTAGTCCCGTGTGTGTGTGTGTGTGTGTGTGTGTGTGTGTGTGTGTGTGTGTGTGTGTGCGCGCGCGCGCAGCCAAAAATAATTTTAATCAACCCAACACTACTATTACTACTACTTCTTCTACCACCACCACTACTACTACTAATAATAATAATAATGATAATAATAATAATGGAAGGTTCAGTATATAGGTGATAAGTCACTTATATGAAGTTAGTACGTTGACCCTCTGTGAGAGCTGCTCCTACCCTGAATGGGTGTAAAACAGTAAAACCTTTCTTTTGATTTACCCTCAACTCGTTTCTCTCGAGCTCCGAGAATATATATGTATAGACAACTCGCGAATCGTCGCACTAATGCGGCGGTCGATGTGTACGACGAAGCTAAAAGTGCGATGATGCGGAGGTGCATTATAATATAAAATACTGTACAGTGTACTTACCTTAAGACTCGACATGTACTCATACATTAATTAAAGTGTATATAATTGCCCTTTTCGGATCTTGTCCCCGACTTCCTTTTCGCAACGGTGGCATAATTCAATTTTACACCTTTCTTTTGGCGACCATTCTTAGGAATTACATTATCGGTCATACGAACAATACAGATGACGAGTATCAAAGCCAAAATTAATGACTGAAAAAGGATGAAAAACATTGTTTAATGATGCACAGCGAACAGTTACGCACTACACGTTCAACAGCTGAAAAAGTACTAACATCTGGGGCACAGAGAAAGGCGGAAGATGACAGGTCAGGAATTGAACGGGACGCCAAGCCGTTATCGTACTCCAGACGTGCAATGAGCATCCAAAATCTTTAAAAGGGGGGGGAAAATGCGAATGCAATAATGGGATGATGCGGAGGTGATGTACGAAGATTCGGAGGTGATATAAAGAGGGGGCTAATGCGAAGAAGCGGATGTGCGACCATTCACGAGTTGATATATAATGTATGTAAATGAGAAATAAAATTTTATTGGCAGAAAAATTACTTCAGTAATATACGAATATATAATAATACCAGAAACTAGAAACAACAGTTAGGCCTAAAGTTAAAAATTCAAGTAATAAAATCAAAATGTCGATGTTAAGTTTAAGTGGAACTGCAGACAAACATTTTCAAATAATGAGGTCCAGGGTTTAGAAAACATATGGTACGACTAAGGAACACTTTGAATAATTAATTGGACGAACTCAGTTGCTCTCTGTATAGGAGTCTCTTCCGTCCCTGTATTGGTTACACTTCTCACGTGAACGGTGGATCAACCCATACAGTTCTACTTAACCGGGTGGAATAAAAAGCTTTTCGTCTCATCACTTCTCCGGCTCTTACTAACTGTCTTTAATCCCCCCCCCCTTTTCGCCGCAATGTTGTCTCACTCTCTCTCTCTTTTGTATCGCTCTTATACGGATACGGCTCTTCTGAACTCTCTAACTGCATGCCTCTTCCTTTAAGGAGATCTTGCATTGCCAGACTTTCGACACATTCTTATCCCTTTTCTGTCCAACTCTCTAACGCAGGGGTTAATCGATATTTTCAATATTTCATCTACCCAACCGGTGAACTCTGGAACAATTTTCCTCAATCCATCTCCCCCCCTGTCTATGTCCTCCAATCTTTCAAACGCAAAGTGTCTAGCCATCTTGAAACCCCTGGACCTTCATTCTGGTTCTCTTTTTCTTCTATGGGAGGGGTTTCTTGCGGGCACTCGCACTTGTCCCTTCCTTCCTGCATAAAAAAAAAAATATATGTTAGTTTTATCAAGATGATATTTTGTTTACTTTCATATAATACTAAAATAAATTCCAGTATTTATTAGAAGTTTCTTATAAAAATTTCAAACTTACTCTATTCTTATTAGAAACAAAATTATAACTGAAATAATCAAATCAAATTTAACCTAACCTATCTTTTCACAAAGAGCATCATTCAGCCCATACGCCCATTTCAGGGTATGAGCAACTCGTAGCAGCACTGCCAAGCAAACAGGGGGTTAGATTACTGACGAGGCTTCCGTATGTGGTTCACCACCACTGAAAACAACAATGCTCTGTGTTAGTCTAGTCAAAATAAAATATGTTACTTTTATGTAGAAGACTTTTTGTTTACTTTTATATCCCTATTCAATTTCTCGCAATTATCGTTAGTTTGTATTGCAGACACTTCCAGTTATTATCACTCTTAGTGCATGATTCTTCAGGAGCAAGCTGCATCGCGAGTTTGTGTTTCCTTCCAAAGGCAGCACAAATTGACCCGTATGAATCAGTCATACCCGTACTATATTAACATATACGTATATTAAATTAATATATATTAATTTATTAACATAGTTATAAGAAACTACCATAAGTTTTCGAAAAAAGGATTCCAACCCAATCATTTTAATAGCAGAATTATAATTTAGCCAAATAAATAAATTTAGCTAAATAAATTCAACTCCACCCACTGTAACCTAACTGGATACTTCTGCAAGGAAGTGAGTTGTGATTGCAAACGTATTCCTTATAAGTTTCTTTAGAAAAATAATTAAACATTTCCACACTGAATCTAATTTTATTCGTTAACATTTATGCTAATCAAACCAAAGCGTAAAAACAAATTTTCCTTACCTTTCTAATATTTATCTGCGGCGATCTTCGTCTACTTACACACACACACACACACACACACACACACACACACACCTACATTCACACACACACACACACACACCTACATTCACACACACACACACACATACATACATACATACATACATATATATATATATATATATATATATGATGAATAAAACCACGAAGGAAAGGAAACACAAAATGGTGCTCAAGCGCTTTCGTCTAATGACATCCTCAGGAACACTGAAGTACATAAAAAGGTTACAGCCTATATATAGGTTACAGAAAGAAAAAAAAGAAAAAATAAATAACATACACACACACACACATATATATATATATATATACATACATATCTATATATACAAATACATACATACATACATACATACATACATATATATATGCAATAAACAGAGAAGTAAAAATAAAAAATTAAAAATTAAAACCTTAAAGGATTACCAGTGAGGCGTACAGATTTGTAAGGAAAAATATCGATTTTTAGCACAAGATCAAATGGATTATAAAAAAAAATTTATACTGGAACTCTGCCCGGGTTTTAACACACTGCTGCCTATGGTCAGGTTTCGATATATATAAAAAAATAAAATGCAAATTAAAAGTTAATAAAGTAGCAGACAAGTTTACCAAAGATTTAATGTTTTACCCTTCTTATCTAAATCTGTTTTAAAGGAATTCAAAATAACAGGATCGAGTTGAAAAAGACCTTTGCTTATGTTGAAGTTATTTGAAAGTTGGATAATGGCAGACTCAAGAATATTTCTATTAACAATGTTGCTTGAATGGAATAAAACTGAAGCATTATTCCGGAATACATCGATGCCGAATTGGAAAAAATCAACGGTATTGGAAGTGATTTGTGTTATCCATCTGCGTTTATGGAATCTTGTCTCAACAAGGCAAAACGAACTTTCTATCGTGTCAATATTAACACTCGTACTTTGTCAAAAAATATTTTAGTACTTCCATTTTTCCCGGGCTTTTTAGGCATTGCTAATGTACTTAAACTTTTGGATATTAATGTAGTATTTTCATATAACAATATTGTGAAAAATATCATAATAAAAAATAGCCCTACCAATAATTCAGGCATTATCTATAAAATTGGCTGTAAACAATGTGATTCCTTTTACATAGGTCAGACGGGAAAGGATTTGCACACACGTATAAAACAGCATCAATATTCCGTTAGAACAGGACAGTTGTCCAGTGCCCTTTTTGTCCACTTGTCAGAGTTAGCCCACTGTATTGATTGGAATAATGCTTCAGTTTTATTCCATTCAAGCAACATTGTCAATAGAAATATTCTTGAGTCTGCCATTATCCAACTTTCAAATAACTTCAACATAAGCAAAGGTCTTTTTCAACTCGATCCTGTTATTTTGAATTCCTTTAAAACAGATTTAGATAAGAAGGGTAAAACATTAAATCTTTGGTAAACTTGTCTGCTACTTTATTAACTTTTAATTTGCATTTTATTTTTTTATATATATCGAAACCTGACCATAGGCAGCAGTGTGTTAAAACCCGGGCAGAGTTCCAGTATAAATTTGTATTTTTATAATCCATTTGATCTTGTGCTAAAAATCGATATTTTTCCTTACAAATCTGTACGCCTCACTGGTAATCCTTTAAGGTTTTAATTTTTAATTTTTTATTTTTACTTCTCTGTTTATTGCATATATATGTATGTATGTATGTATGTATGTATGTATTTGTATATATAGATATGTATGTATGTATATGTATATATATGTGTGTGTGTATGTATGTTATTTATTTTTTCTTTTTTTTCTTTCTGTAACCTATATATAGGCTGTAACCTTTTTATGTACTTCAGTGTTCCTGAGGATGTCATTAGACGAAAGCGCTTGAGCACCATTTTGTGTTTCCTTTCCTTCGTGGTTTTATTCATCATAAATATTTTTCACGTTTTACTTTCGTGAAATAATTTTCATATATATATATATATATATATATATATATATATATATTGTTATATGTGGTTTGGATCACCTGAAGATCCGTCACCCCAGCCTCTTTTAGTTGGCTTTCTAAGGCTAACTAAGGAAAATATCACGACCTACCCTAACCAGTCGTCAAGGGCGTACAGTTGACCTAACGATTGGTTAGGTTAGGTCGTGATATGTTCGTTAGTTAGCCTTATAAAGCTAACTAAAAAAGGCTGGGGTGACGGATCTTCAGGTGACCCCTTGGTTTTATATTTTACATTTAATGTATGATTTATACTTTTATTTTAGCCTGTTTTCCTTTAAACCACATTATATAAATTTAACCCAAGGTTAAATCCGTATAGGTCAATCCGTATAGGAGAATAATTGAAAAGCTTTTTACATAAATAATTTATTCGTCAAACTCTTATTAAACAACTCACACTGCAAAAATGAAATTGTTGACAGTGATAAATTTTAGTTTATTTAGGGAAGACAATAATAATAAAATTTATTAAAATGCACAAGCAATTTAAAATTGACTGTTAGACAAGTTTAATCTACAAATGGTAGTTATTTAACTGAATACAACCGTATATACGCAAGACCATTAAAATGAATGGACCAGAACTCGGTACCCATTTTCTTTTCGAGAAAATATGGTAGACTATTTTTTGAGTCATTTTAGTTACGCAAATGTAACCCAGAGTTCTACGTTTTCTTCCGTTAAATTTTAAGGAAAGACTATTTTGCGTTTCAATTTCTTTAGCCAGCACATTCGCTTCAAGAATGATTTACGCGTTAAGTCCGTTTTCTATACTCTTATAGAGGACGACTTAGTTGAACTTATTCACTTTTCTGAACCACACATTTTCTTTATGTTAAATTGTAGGGTGAACTAATTAAATTTGTGGCTTTTACGTCAAATTTACACTTGGAGTCTTTTATGATTTCACAGTTTCCCGTTCAAAGAGGCACTGATTCTGCGTATTTCTTATTTGGCGCCGTTTGTTTCGCGTTTTATATCATAATAGAAGACCTTAATCCCATCTTTTCACTAACATAATTTTATGCTACGTTATTCAGCAACAAGTAAAACGTAATTGGATATAAATTTCATTCTCGTTCACTGCTTTAATACGATTTGATTTTATATACGATAAGTTATTCATTAACTTATTCACGCTCTGCCAGGCGTAAAATTTACTTACATCCAAATAAGATTCTCTTAATTTGATTCATCTTATTTTTAAAACTTATTAATCTTCAGAAAAGAAGATATAATTGTAACATGTTATCGATTCTAACAATTTAAACCTGACTGTAGTTTCCCTGATATAAATGAACGTTCAATTTTATAACGCCTTCTCCGCTTTGTTTTGCGTGAAGCGCGGGAACCCGCAAATGACGATCACATGTTTTTTCACAATTAAATTTTTTATTTCTTTTCCTAATTTAATTTTGTGCAGCTAGCCCCTTCATAATTGTTATTTGAACTTGTATAGAATTAAAGAGACAATTGAATTCATGTCTTTTCCTAAATTACATGAGTATTTAACATGCATGTGTTATCAATTTCATGTATTTAAGCATTTACAAAATCGTTTCGTTTACACCCGAAACGGTCTCCTATATAAAAATACCCAGTGCCATTTTTGACGAACAACAATTTTTTGTTTGAGCTTCATTTTCAGTTTGACATTTACATATACAAATTCATATCGTTTATGCATAATCAATTTTGTTTGTTGGTTAATTTATAACCAGTAATTAATTAACCTTATTACATTATTCCCATACATAACAATATATATATATATATATATATATATATATATATATATAATATATACCTTTCAACCTTCCTTTAAAAAGTTTCAAAAGTTCCGTGCGATGATTCCTCATTTCACGAAGGTCAAGCTTGTCGCCCCTCCTCTCGAGTTGTCCTGGTGAAGTAGTGAGTTGGTTTCTTCTACTCTCCACCTCACATAGCCAGGTACGCCTGGATCATCGGGGATTGTTCTGAGCCAGACGTCTAATCTTCTTTTGAAGATGTCCTCCGCAACACCACTCGTGTTCTTTAGGTCTTTGGGCAGCTGATTAAACAGTTTTGGTCCTCTCACAACAAAACTACTTTCTTTCAAGGTTAAGGATGTTCCCTGTCTAGCCTTTAATTTGGGAACACGACACAGTCTTCCTTTTTCTATCTTCCATTGTTGTTTGGGGAGTTACAGGGTTCAGAGTAAGATTAGGGGCTAGTTTCTCCATTATTTTCCAAGTGTAAATAATGATGTATCCAGGGGTGTGCTGGGACCGGTTCGGTTCGGTTCGCCCGAACCGGTTGTTAAATTTTGATTGGGTCACCGAACAGTTTGTTTGTTTTTAACAAATATTTAACAGCCAGTAGAAATTTATCTTGAAATTTGCAGTTTGTCAGTCAGTCTTGATGAATTTTACGAATGCTCATGATACCCGGGATTTGTCTCGTTCACAATTGTGTTTTTGTGAATTATGGCTTTAGTTTACAATGTCACATTTGATGTTACATTCGTTGCATGCCATTAGAATGATTTTATTTCATTATGAAATTTTTAGAAAGTATTTAGATAAAAGCAGTATTAGATAAAAGCAGATAAACTTGTAAGACGTACAATCAGAGCACTTTCAGCTCTTAAAGAAAATTTGGGTTGCCATGAAACAGAAGTTGAGCAGTTAATCCAGTCTGAAGCGTTTAAACACATTCAGTTTCAAGACAGCCAAAGTATCAGTTCAAATACTGCAGGACTGCCTAGAAATCAGCTGATTCAGAGTGTAGTTGACAAAATGACAGCCATGCTTTTATCTACAAATCACTTCAATCTGAAGCAAGTTACTCAAAGTCGGTTTCACTGTGAGGACCTCCTAGCACTTTTTGATTTACTGGAACCAACATCTTGGAAATATGATGAAATCTTATCACCATGGCTGGAAGGTGAAAAAAAGATAAGGCAGTTGAATGAACTAATAAAATTTGAAATTGACATCAATGACTTTCGGGATTTTGTTGATTAAAACGTGGAATCAAAGAATATTCCTCTTTCTCCTACCATTGCTAAAGCTAAGAAAATAATAAGCACAGTTGCTATTAGCAGCGCGGAAGCAGAACGAGGCTTTAGTGTTATGAACGATATTGCGAAAGCCGAAAGAAGCAAACTTTCTGTTAATCATATTTCCAGTCTAATGACAATAAAAGTACTAGGAAACCCTGTAGCAGACTGGGATGCTGTGCCATATGTCAAGACTTGGTTAAAAAGTCATCGTCAAGCTGATGATACTAGAGTTCGTGAGAGAACTGATACTCAACCATCGCAGAACGAACTGGCTATATGGAAACTTCTTGAATGAGAGAGCATGATTGAGAAGGTAAATTTCTATCTAAATTTTTTTTCATTTTTTGAGGATTTTATAGAAAAATAAAGGTAGTATCACAAGCAGCGGTCGTTTCAATATTTATTTATTTTTTGATGAAAAATTAGTTTATTTTTAGGTAATTATGTCATTAGTGAGTATAAAGAACATGTTAAATAATTTCTGCAAAAATGTTACAAAATGCCGTTTGGAAAAGCTAAAATGCGTTACCTTCCGGGTATCCGTCCCGTACCCCGCTGGGGGAATTACCACTCACCCCAGAACCCCTAGTTTAATGACTCACGCCATTGGCGCTCGCCAATTTACATCCTTATCTGTATCAGAAATGGTTGTTAAGAAATTGGCAGCACACCCCTGGGTGCATCTCTCTCTCCTCCTTTCCAGTGAATATAGGTTTAATTCGAGTAGCCTTTCCCAGTAATTTAGTTCTTTGCACCCCTTGATCTTGGCTGTGAAGCTTCTCTGAATCCCTTTCAGCTGTCTAATGTCTTCTTTTTTATATGAGGATGTTAGGACCGAGCAGTATTCCAATTTTGGTATGATCAGTGTTTTCAGTAAAGGAATCATTATATTCCTATCCCTTGGTTTAAAGGTTCTCAGTATCTGCCCAATTATTCTCTTTGCTCTGTTTACTGCTATCTTATTTTGTGTTTCAAATTTCGCATCATCAGTCATTACAACCCCTAAATCTTTTGCTTTAGAATTTCTGTGAATTTCCTGTCTATTTGGGATATAATATTCTGTGGATTTTAGGTCCTCCCTTTTTCCGTACCGTAACAGCTGAAATTTCTCAGTGTTAAACTTCATATTGTTGTCTTCTGTCCACTTGTAGATTCTGTTCATGTCGGTTCGTAGAGATCCTATATCTTTTGGGTTTCTTATTTTTCTACTGATCTTTGTGAATTCGGCAAAGGATGTTACTGTGCTGTCTCTGGTAACGTCCTCATCTATGTCAGTTAGCATAGGGCCCCGCTGCTACTAGGGGCCCCTAGACAGGCTCCCAGGTCATAGCTCAGTGGGCAATAATAGGAATATAGCTGGTTATTATTATTATTATTATTATTATTATTATCCTTATTATTATTATTATTATTATTATTATTATTATTATTATTACTGTCGTATTAATTAAAGTTTTTGTATGAGACAAATGTGATAAAACGGAGACAAACGAAACGTTTTGGTCGTTATGTGTAAATAACTATTGTGAGATCTTATTTCTATATTATTTAACTTTATTCTTATTATATGCTTATACGTTCCTAAATGCTTAATTTTTCTAGTATTATAAAACATTATTTCATTAATTTACTAATTATTAAGAGATTTTGTAACACTTTAAAACCTAGGATTATTTTCGTTATGTTTTCAAGTTTATTAATTCTTTTCTCATCTTTTTCAGATAATGTGAATTTTGTTGGTTAAAACTTAAAACCTAAATGGTCTGATTATAATTATTTGAATGTATTTGATCAACGTTACAATTATAACAATTATTATTATTATTATTATTATTATTATTATTATTATTTAGCAGATTGTTGTGGTTAACTAGATGTGACTTCGTGCATCTTGGAAAATGAAACGACATTATCCATTAGGAGCTGAAAAACGGAAAAAGAAGAAAATAGAGGAGGAGAAGCTTTCCAGTAGCACAGGTGAGATGTGCCACTTGTATATTCTTATGATTACAGTTCAGGCAACTAGGTTAGGTAGACCATGAAGCTAGGCAAGTGCTCAGGAATCGTGTAGACTGCAGTGGTCGGGGAACAGGGGTAAATTACCCCAAATGCGGTAAATTTAAAATTTTTGGGGGTAATGCGTGCGGTATGAGAGACACTTCCCTCAGAGCCTCAGTCGTGTGTATGGTATCATGAAACGAAGAGGTGCTTTTAGTGCTTGACACTTTGTGCTGATATTTTTTTCGTATATTTTTATTTTATTTTGTTACATAAATGTGGCGTTATTCTAAATTTTAGAATATTACGAATTTACGTCCTGATTTTGATGTTGTATCAAAAATGAAACAGCATCATTTTTCCAAAACCTGAAGTGGAGATGTTTTGAATGAAATTCTTCAGTTCTTCAATCCTTTTTACTAATTTTGTTTGTGTGCTATTCTTATGCCAGCATGTGTGGCTTTTTTTATTTCTCCATAATAATGGATCCAATAAACATTTTTTGAATTTGAATTTTTTGTATACCATATGCAACAATTTTAAGAGCAATTGGCTTGTTTTTGTTTACTTTGAAGTCTGGGGGTAATTTCATTTTACTCAAATAGATTTTTGGGTAATACCCAAAAAAGTTCCCCGACCCTTGGTGTAGAGTAAGCTAGTCTCTGTAATATTTATAATATTTCGAAATGTGAAATTTAATGGATCACATCACCTCAAATTCTGTTCACACAGATCAATTATCAAACAAGATAAGAAAGAGTATTTTAGCAAAAATTAACAGAATATGTAATGTTATGTTCTTCTCAGGAGCACTACTGAAATATTTGGAAAAGCCATCCTCAGCAAAGCCTGATGAGCATCATGAGCCAACAGCAGGACCATCCTCTATGCAACCTCAAACACCAGTAGAAGTAGATAGAGCCTGATGAACCAACAAGTGGCCCATCTTCTGTTCAGTTTCAAACACCACACAGTCATATGACAACGGAGCGAACATGAAGGGCAAGAACAAAGGTGTTCAGGCAAGGTTATTAGAGAAGAACTGTCGTGCACTCTATGTTCCATGTGGAGTTCACACTCTGAATCTTGTAGTAGCTGATGCAGCTAAAGCTTCCACAGATACCATCAGCTTCTTTGGCAACGTACAAAAATTGTACAACCTTTTTGCAGTAGCTACACAGAGATGGACAATCCTAAAGAAGCACGTGAACATAACACTCAAGTCTTGGAGTGAAACCAGGTGGGAGAGCCGGCTTAAGAGCATTAAGGCTGCGCGATACCAGAGCCACAACATCAGAGAGGCCCTGTTGGAAGTCAGAAACAATGCCACAGATGCCATAGCCAGGATTGAAGCACAAGCACTTGCAGAGGAGGTAGGGTCTTATCGCTTTCAGATTTGCACAGTAGTATGGTATGACATTCTTCTTGCAGTTAACCATGTGAGCAAACTTCTGCAGACTCCTACAATGCAGTTTGATGTGGCAGTCAACCTCACAAAAACAAAAGACTCACTCACCAGCTACAGAAACAGGTTTTGTTGCAGCACAAGTCGTAACTAGGGACATATGTGAGGAAATGAATGTGGAGGCTGTGCTGAAGGAGACGAGGCTCAGATCCACAAAAAAGCACTTTGCTTACGAAGCTCCTGACGAACCATTTACAGAAGCCTTAAAGAGGCTGGAAGTCAAATTTTTCAATGTGGTGGTGGATTGTGCCATTGGGTCAATAAATGAGAGATTCAAAACATTAGATGATGTGAGGGACATATTTCGGGTTCTCCTAAACTTCACCACAATGAACAAGGAAGACTTGTCCTGCAAATGTGAAAAGCTCTCTAAGATACTGAGCTCTGGAGCTGACTCTGACATTGATGGAAGAGAACTGGCCCTGAAATTAAGAACTTGCCGACTTTACCTTCACACAACATGACTGCATTGGAGCTTCTCTCCTTCATTCATCAGAAGCAACTGGAGGAACTATACCCCAATTTCTGGGTTGCACTAAGAATTGTCTGCACTCTACCTGTGACAGTAGCGTCAGCCGAGAGGAGCTTCTCTAAGATGACGCTAATTAAGAACTACCTCAGATCATCAATGGGGCAAGATCGCCCCAGTGGCCTTGGCATCATAAGCATCAACCAGAACGTTGGCACGGAGATTTCATATGATGATGTTATTGATGATTTCGCCCAGAAAAAATCTAGGAAGCAAAAATTTTGAAGATACAAACTGTTCTGTATAACTGTTAGCTATTACACGATTGTATCGTAGAGTTAGTAATTGTTTGGTAGTTGATAATTGCATTATTTTTTTATACATAGTTCTGTGTCATTTATTCTAAATAATGTATAAGCTAATTTTCAGGAATTTCATGAAGAGTATTTTTTCTGGTTGTCTTCTGAAAGTACATATTTGTTGTTTTGGACATAAATGTTTCATTAAAATTGTTTCATAATTGTTTTTTATTAACACAGCCATTTTTTGTATGTGTGTGCTGAGGTGATGTATGATAGTAAGGCGTGAGTTGGTGGATGGAGGGGTGGGGCCTGAAGTGGGTATACTGCTTAGGGCCCCCTAATGGCTAGAAACGGCCCTGACTTGTACTGTAACTACTTGCCGCCGCTCACTAAAGAAATTATATATTCATTTCCCTACTTTTCCTGTTATTCCCATATATTTCAGTTTATGTATCGATTCCATGGTCACACTTGTTGAACGCTTTGGCAAAGTCTGTGTGTATTACGGTTCTAGGAAATTTCGCCGCAAACATTTTCGCCGTAGGAAAATTCGCCGTAAACATTTTCGCCGTAAACATTTTCGCCGTAAGACAAATTCGCCGTAAGGACATTTCGCCGTAAAATTTTTTAAAAATAATCAATGGATGATTATTTAAGAAATTTATTTAACCAAACTATCACGACTTAACCTAACCAATCGTCAATGCCATACAGTGAGTTTCAAAGTAAGATAAGGAATTTATTTAAGAAATTTATTTAACCAAACTATCACGACTTAACCTAACCAATCGTCAATGCCGTACAGTGAGTTTCAAAGTAAGATAAGGAATTTATTTAAGAAATTTATTTAACCAAACTATCACGACTTAACCTAACCAATCGTCAATGCCGTACAGTATAAAGAATTTTAATTGTGGTAGACTGCTCGAAGCTAGGTAGACCGCACACTTAACCAGCACCGGCTATTATAAGGGTTCAGTTAAATTTTTTTTTAATTTTAATTTTATTTTATTTACGGCGAAATGTCCTTACGGCGAATTTGTCTTACGGCGAAAATGTTTACGGCGAAAATGTTTACGGCGAATTTTCCTACGGCGAAAATGTTTACGGCGAATTTTCCGGTCACGGTGTATTACATCGTAGATTTCATTACTTTCCAGTGCATCAATAATGTTGTTGTAGTGCTCCATTAGTTGTTACAGGCATGATCTGCCTGACCGAAACCCATGTTGGTTATCATATAATTTTTTCTGAGTTTCTAAAAAGTCAGAGATTTTCTGTCTAACTATTCTTTCAAATATTTTAGTGAGATGAGATGTAAGCGACGCTGGCCTATAGATTTCTGTCTCGGATCGATCTCCTCCTTTATATATTGGGACTATGTTCGCGCTCTTCAGGATACCCGGTATTTCTCCAGTGTCTAGTGATCGTCTCCATATCCAGTATAGGGGCTCAGCGACTGCATTCTTGCAGTTTTTGATCAGTGTGGCATTCCATTTGTCCGGTCCTGCCGCTGAGTGTGCTTTTAGTTTCCGTATAGCTTGTGTAATATCACCTGTTGTAAAGTTGAAGTCCGTTAAACTTTCCCCTTGTAGTTCTTCTTCAAAGAACGCGTTTCTATCGCATTTCAGTTTGTCAGTCTTGGGGATACTGGAAGATGATTTGTACTGAGCTCTTAATATTTCAGATACTTCTGTTAGATCATCAGATAAAGCACTGTCTTCATTTTTCAAAGGTCTGAGAGTCGCATGGTTTTTCGACTTCCTTTTGCAAAATTATAGAAGTACTTTGAGTTAACCTTTATCGCTTCTATAGCGTCTTCTTCTTCTTTGTCTGTATGCTTCTCAGTTAGTTCCCGTATGACGCAATCGATACTCTGCAGTATATCATTTAATATTTTTCTGATGTTATCTTTACAGTTACTTAATTTTGCAGTCACTCCTCTTTTTCTCTTTCAGAACAATGATTTCTTTTGTCTCTCGAACCAGCTTCTCTTTCCTCTTTGTTTTTGTTGTATTTTTGGGACGTCTTTCCACAATTTCCAGCGTCTTCTCTTCTAAGGTCACTAGCATCTCTTCCGTTGTCTTGGCCTCAAAGATGGTTTTCCAATCTATTGCTTCCATGCTGGATGCAACACCTTCCTAGTTTATAATAGCTTTGGAGTGAAAATTAAAAATTTCGAATTTGCTTCTTTCTGTTGTTCATGTGCTTTCCATTCCTGTTGCTTTTATATTGGTTGTTATTTCAATAATGTTGTGATCCGATATTATAGTTGGGGATATTTCTACATTATCAATTAGGTTGCTGTTGTTTGTGAATACCAAATATAGGCAGTTGTTTTTCTTGTGTTTTCTGTTATTTCTTGTGTTAACATAAATTCATCAGCTACAGCTAGTAGCATCTTCACCTGCTCCTGGTCTTCCCGTGTGTCCCCTTTGTCCTGGTGTATACATATATTTTTTCCTATCCTTTTATATTACATGAATGGAAAATTAAAATCACCACAGAGAAAAATATTTGGGGTTGGAGAATGTAGATCTTTTACTCAGTTTCTTACATCTGTAATGGAATCTGAGAATTTTGAGGGTGTTGTGTTTGGGGGTTTGTACATTACATTAATTTTTCATCTTTTGTTGCTAAACATTCTAGGTAGCTGTTTGAGCTACTTATAGTCATTTCTGCCATATGCCTTTCGCGTGTGTAAATAGCACATCCTCCTTTACGTCTTACTGTTCTGTCGGCTCGGAGGATGTTATAGTTGTTAATTTGTACTTCTTTTTTTTTGTCAATACAGAACTCACAGTTTTCACAGTTCGCCTGGCAGTCCTTTAGATGGGTTTCCGTGAGGCATGCAAAATCTGCTCCGGTTTCTTGCATGAGTCTTTTCAGGTATAAAATTTTGTCCGAGGAATGGTTTGATTTAAGGCCCTGAATGTTGGCAAGGATTGTTTTTATTTTTTCCTTTTCGTTTTTACATACTTGTGTTTCCGATTCATTTTCCAATGGTGGTGCCGGTTTCGTTGCCTTGTGATCCTCCGAGAATTTTCTTCTCTTTTTCTGTTTCGATAACGGTTGTCCCAATATCGCATGTAATGTCTTTCCGTATGCCTTCTGTACGGGTCTCGGATCCCTGTATTTGTCAGTTGGACTTGTATTTGTTGGATGGTATTCAGGAGTTGAATTGTGTGGGCTACATCTAAAAAATTGGTAGCCCTCTTTGTTGCTGGTTTCGTCTGCTCACCTGTCGGGTTCCTTCGAGGGTAGTAGTAACGATATTTTTGTCCGTATTTGCACCTTCCATATCTTGCATAGGTATTGCAAACAGTAATATGGTGGAATTTGCACTTTTTTTCCAAACTTGCAATATCCTTTTGTGTAATGTGTTACATGATGTGGGATATCCATCGATGCATTACCCATCCCGATATCTGCAGTACCCTTTTGCGTGGTATTTACAGATGGTATTTTCTACGCTTCTACTTCTTGTTATCCGATTGTTATCTGATTATTTTCAATGTTCTTAATTTTGATATTATCATTATTTTTCTTTGGCTGTTTATTTCCTACGTTTTTAGTTTTTATCTTTTTATCATTTTGCTCGTTGGGCAGTTTTACTACCTCACAACTTTTACTTATCTTTTTACTTATCTTTTTTCTTATATATATATATATATATAATATTATATAAAATTTTCAATACCTTCCAACTGTACTTAAAGCAATTGGCATTAATGTAATCTTTAAGTATAATAATACTGTTAAATCACGCCTAATAAAGAATAGCCCTGATAATGTTGTTGGTTGTGTGTATTCGATCGGATGTACACAATGTAACTCAGTATATATAGGCCAAACCGGTAAAACGTTAGATATTAGGGTAAAACAGCATAAATATGCTTGTAGAACAGCTAGTACTTCCAATGCTTTATTTAACCATATGTATAGATGTAACCATAGCATCAAGTGGGATAGTTCTAAAGCGCTTGTTAAAAACAGAGATATAATAGAACGAAATATTCTAGAATGTGCATTTATTCATTTTAAAAACAATTTCAATAACAGCTCGGGGACTTATAAAATTGACGATATCATGTTAAAATTTCTTTTGCCTCTCATTAACCCTTGTTAAGTATGTGCTAATTGTTTTGTTTTTCCTGTACGTTGTATATATATATGGGCTTCTCGCCTTTTAACTTCATTCCCTGACGAGGTGTAGCTTTGAATACACGAAAGACCTTGGAATCGTTTTTCTTTTTCCTTGTGGGTTTGCAGCATTCATTCATTTCTAGGAAATTTCGCCGCAAACATTTTCGCCGTAGGAAAATTCGCCGTAAACATTTTCGCCGTAAACATTTTCGCCGTAAGACAAATTCGCCGTAAGGACATATATATATACACCTCGTAACCTCGTAGCAGTTTCGTGCGTTGGTCTCTCTTCACACAAAGGTCAAACTGGTGGCCCCGCCTCTAGGCCTAGCTTGGGGGAGAAGCGAGTTCCTCTCTTGCGCTCTCCACCGCTCATAGCCAGATACACCCGGCTCATCTGGTACTATCCTGAGCCAGGTATCTAGTTTTTTTTTTGAAGACTTCAACTCTGACCCCTGTCACGTTTCTGAGGTCCTTTGGAAACTGGTAAAAAAAGCCTTGGCCCCCTGACAACCAACCTCTTTGCCTTCAGTGTTGAGGAGGCCCCTTGTCGGACCTTTAATTTGGGAACACTACACATTCTGCCGTTCCAGTTTACCAGCATTGTTTGGATGGTAATTGGTTTAGTTTTTTTTTATGCAGGAAGGAGGGGCCAAGGGAAAATGCCTGCAAAAAGTGCCCCTCCCATAGAAGAAGAAGAAAGCCAAAATGAAGGTCCGGGTTTTTCGAGATGCCTAGACACTCTGCGTTTGAAAGATGAGAGGTCGTAGACAGGAGGAAAGATGGATTGAAGAAGATTGTTCCAGAGTTGACCGGTTGAGTAGATGAAAGACTGAAAATACTGATTAACCCTTGCATTAGATAGAGGGAGAGAAAAGGAATGAGAAAGTGTACAAAGTCTGGTACTGCGTGCTCTCCTTAAAGGAGGAGTCATGCAGTTAGAGAGTTCAGAAGAGCAATGTCCGTTATAATAGCGATAGTAAAGAGAGAGTGTGGCCACATTGCAGCGAAGAGAGAGAGAGAGAGAGAGAGAGAGAGAGAAGAGAGAGAGAGAGATTGAAGACAATCAGTAAGAGGCGGAGAATTGATGAGACGAAAAGACTTTCATTCTACCCGGTCAAGTACGGCTTTGTAGGTTGAGCCATTCCATACATGAGAAGCATACTCCATACAGGGGCGAACAAGACCCCTGTACAGAGACAGCAACTGAGTCGGGGCGAAGAAACCGCGGAGGCAGTACAGCACACCTAACCTCTTAGAAGCTGTTTTAGAAAGAGAGTATATGTGATCTTTCCAGGAAAGATCACGAGAAAAGGAAACGCCAAGAATGTTAAGAGAAGGATTGAGTTCTGTGTTGTTGAAAGTAAGGGGATAGTTGTGTAGAAGATTGTGACGAGTAGACAGATAGAAGAACTGAGTTTTTGAAGCATTGAAAGCCACAAGGTTTTCTCTGCCCCAGTCAGTTAAAGTAGAAAGATCAGAGGTTAGGTGTCCCATACCCGTCCTACGCGAATTATGAAGTAACTGCTGTGAGGGACGCTTTGGGAAGCAAGTAGAGAAGTAAAGAGCGGAATCATCTGCAGAGGAGTGAATAGGACAGGAAGTGCGAATTAAAAGATCATTAATAAATAAAAGGAAAAGAGTGAGTGACAGGACAGGACAGAGCCCTGACGAACACCACTGTTAATAGCTTCAGAAGAAGAACAGTGGCTATCTACAACTGCAGCTATAGAACGGCCAGAAAGGAAAGTAGAGATGAAGGCACAGATAGAAGGATAGAAACCGAAAGAGGGCAGTTTGGAAATTAAAGATTTGTGCCAGACTCTATCAAAAGCTTTTGATATGTGTAGCGCAATAGCAAAGGTTTCACCGAAATCATGAAAGGAAGATGACCAAGAGTGAGAGAGATATGCAAGAAGATCGCGAGTAGAAGGTTGAGAGCGGTTACCCTTCTTTGGGACAGGCTGAATGAAAGCGAACTTCCAGCAGGAAGGAAAAGTACCAGATGAGAGACAAAGACGAAAGCGTTTGCCTAGGCAGGGTTTCAGCACAGAAGCACAGTTCTTAAGAACAACAGGAGGAACACCATCAGGACCATACGCCTTCCCAGAGTTGACCCCAGTTAGGGCAGAAAAAACATCTTTAGAAAAGATTCTAATTTCAGACATAATAAAGTTAGAGGGGTGGGAGGAGATGGAGAAACAGCACCGGAATCGTCCAGGGTTGAATTGTAAGCGAAAGTTTGAGCGAAGAGTTCAGCTTTGTCAGGAGAAGAGACAGCAACTGTGCCGTCGGAATGGAAAAGAGGAGGGAAAGAAGAGGAAGTAAAGTTGTTGAAGAGGTTCTTAGCTAGATGCCAGAAATAGCGAGAAGAATTAGAACTGGATAGATTTTCACATTTTTGTCGGATGAAGGAATTTTTGGCGAGTCAAAGAACAGATTTTGCACGATTCCGTGCAGATATATAAGCTGAGTGAGAGTCAGGAGTTGGATGGCGACGGTACCTTCTGAAAGCCTCCTCTGTGTTGCGGATAGCATTAGAACAAGTGAAGTTAAATCAAGGTTTTTTATGCATTAGTAGTAGGAATAGAATATGGAATGTACGCCTCCATGTCCGAGAGAATCACCTCTGTGATGCGGTCAGCACACCCAGAAGGGCCCCGGCCACGGAAGCAGTAATCATTCCATGGGAAATTATAGAAGTACTGCCAAAGGCCCTCCCAATCCTCCTCTTGGGAGGATCCAAAAGCCGAATTGGAGCGATAGGACAGGAAACAGATATAAGATTGTGATCGGATGAGCCCAACGGAGAAAAAAGTTTCACAGAGTAAAAAGAAGGATGAGAGGTAGGTAAGAAATAAATCCAGAATTTTGAGCCTATCTCTAAGGCGATCGGGGATACGAGTAGGGTGCTGTACAATCTGCTGTTTGAGGTTTGGTACCAGTTTTTCGATCATTTTCATTGTATATATTATGATGTAGCTCTCCCTTAGTTTACGTAGTCTTTCCCAGTAGTTGCGTTCTTTGCAACCATCAATCTCAGCTGTGAAATGTCTCAGAATATCTTCTACTTTATAATTTCTTCCTTCTTGTATGGGGATGTCAAGCCTGAGCAGTATTCAAGTTTTGGTATGATCAGTGCTTTCAACAAGGGAATCATAACTGTTTTGTCCCTTCTTTTAAAAGTTCTTAGTACCTGCCCCAAGGCTGTTTTTGCTTTGTTTATCGTTATCTGATTTTGTGTCTCGAATTTCGCATCATCGGTCATCATACCCACTAAATCTATCGCTTTTGTGCTTCCCTCAGTTTCCTGTCTGTCCGGGGCATAATATGCTGTCTAAGTTCCTCATTTCTACCATATCTCAAGAGCTGGAATTTCTCGGTGTCAAATGTCATGTTGTGCTCTTCTGACCATTTGTATATTCTGTTTGTGTCCCTCTGCAAGGCCTCCACCTCTTTTGCATCACTAATTTTTCTGCTGATCTTTGTATCGTTTGCAAAGAATGTTACTAAACTATTGCTGTTTACTTCATTGTCTGTTAGCATGATAATTAAAAGGAGTGAGCCAGTACCTTGTGGCACTGAGCTGCGTACTTCCGATTCTGATGATTGAATTTTAACGACCTGTAGACGTTCTCTGAGGAAGTTGTAGATTTATTTCCCAACTTTGCCTGTTATTCCCATCTGTTTCATTTTATGTGCTATTAGACCATGATCACATTTGTCGAAAGCTTCAGCAAAACCCGTGTATATGACATCATAGTTTTCAATGCCTTCAAGTTGTGATAGGCATGATCTTCCTGATCGGAATCCGTGCTGATTTTCGTTGAGTCTCTTCAGTGTCTCCAAGAAGTCATATATTTTCTCTCTAACTATTTTTTCAAATACTTTTGTAAGATGAGATGTCAAAGACACCGGTCTATAGTTCTTTGCTTGAGATCTATCCCCTCATTTATATGTATATTGGGACAATATTTGCTCTTTTCAAGATACTCGGCATTTCCCCAGAGTCTAGGGATCTTCTCCAGATTCAGTATTTGGGTGTTGCTATTTCATTTTTACAATTTTTATTCAATAATGCGTTCCATTTGTCCGGAACTGCCGCTGAGCGTGATTTCATTTGTCCTATAGCTCGCGCTATATCTTCTTGGGTAAAATCAAAATCTACTATACAATCTCCTTGCAATTTCTCTTCAAAGAAAGTATCTGTGTCAGGTATCGCTTTGTCACTTTTTGGGGTACTGAAGGCTGATCCATATGGGCTCTCAATGTTTCAGATAGTTCTTTTAGATCGTCAGTTAGTTCATTATTTCCTTTCCTTAAGGGCCCGATAGTGGCGCGTGGTTTTGTTTTTCTTTTCGCATAGCTATAGAAGTATTTTGGATTATTATCCTTAGTAGTATAGCCGCAAAAGGGGAGAGTGCAGGAATGTTGCAGGTTATTATGTAATGTTGCAAAGGGGGTTGTTGCAAAGGGGGAGGGGGGGTTGTGGCAAAGGGGTTGTTGCAAAGGGGGGAAGGGGGTTGTTGCAAAGGGGGGTTGTTGCAAAGGGGATGTTGCAAAGGGGGTGGGGGGGAAACTTGGAGGCGGCGTTATCCCCCAAGAGAAAGGAGGAGGAGGAGGAGAGAAAGGAGGAGAGGTGTTCACCTGGCAGGAGCCAAGTGCACATTAAGACTTCCAGCCGGGCTGGCGTTGTTTTATAGGCTCCTAATCAGCCAGAATCAGCCAGTTGGCTGAGCCAAGGTGAGAGAGAGACGCCTGAAGGAGAGAGAGAGAGAGACGCCTGAAGAAGAGAGAGATGCCTGTAGGAGGGAGAGACGCCTGAAGAAGAGAGAGAGAGACGCCTGTAGGAGGGAGAGACGCCTGAAGGAGAGAGGATAGGTACACATGCAGGAGTACACATGCTGGAGGTACACACATACGCACACATGCAGGAGTACACATGCTGGAGGTACACACATACGCACACATGCAGGAGTACACATGCAGTACACATGCTGGAGGCAAACATGCAGGAGAGAGAGAGAGAGAGACGCCTGAAGGAGGAAGACACATGCAGGAGAGAGAGAGAGAGAGAGAGCTGAAGGAGGGAGAGAGACACCTGAAGGACAGAGTGGAGTTCTCCCCCAATTTATTTTCGTTTCCCTAACCTAAGAGGCCACTAAGGGGTTTACCAAAGGGCCAGAAATAGAAGGAGCAGAGCTCCTTACTCGGCCGGAGCCGAGGGGGGAATGGTTCTTCACCAGCTTCGCGATCTTTTATAATCCTCTATTCTGGCTGAGTTGCCAGATAGCGCAAGGTATTCCAGATAGCGCCATGTGTCCCATTAATCGTGTAACACATATATGACGGCTGTTATTCCAAATGTACTTGTATATATAATAAACTAATGAATCATATAAAATACCACAAATATATTTATATGGTTATACAAGATTCAACCGTATAAAATAACACAAGCGCCTCTTTCATTACGCGTTAATAGAATTAGTAAAGTTACCCTATTTCGTTAGACAGAAAACGAATTTTTATAAGGGTTACCCAACTAATTATCCACCATTCAATAAATAATAGCAAACGTGAATAAAGAGTTCCAATTCAATGGGTAACTATATCGACATAAGCTTGTTATTATTGTAACGTTTGCTCCCAATATAAATTTTCCTAAATAACAGTAAAACCAATTAATTGAAACTTCATTTAAATAATTTACGATACAATTCCACCAAACGAGATGAAAACTTATGAAACATATAGCCTCATTCCTGCGACGAAAAAAATGAAAAATGACGTAAAATAAAGAAATTATTCATTTGGATTTGCCCAAGCCACTATAGCGGGGTCGAATCGTGTCTCTAGGGACACGATTCGAACGAAAAAGGTCTCTAGGGACCTTTTTCGGGTCGAGGGATTATCCTTCTACAAGCTATTCGAGCAGAAATCACCACTGACTCCAGATATTAATTTTATCATTGTTATTACTTCTACAAATATTTACGCGTATTTTAAAATATAATTTGAAGCCAATTAAATTCTACTTATTAATAAATAACTTTTTACACACAAACTTCATCTTAACTGCAAACACCTTGCACATCTATTCTTATTATCATTATTATTATTATTTCTACAATGAAACGGGGTCGGGCCGAAGAACCGGTGAGAGATCTCCCCCCCAATATATATATATATATATATATATATATATATATATATATATATAAATTGAATTTACCGTGGTACACCATGTTTGGCAAACGCTTTAGTGGTGCAAGCCTCATTTACTGATGCATATTATATATATATATATATATATATATATATGCTACACACAGACCGTGCATGGAACAAGGAACTCTTCTGGGATAATTAAATCCACTATAGTCCGAGTAAGTAATGACAAATACCGCCTCGGTGGTGTAGTGGTTAGCGTCGCGGACTACGAATCCATCGGCCCAGGGTTCGAGACCCGACGGCAGCCGGCGCGCAGCAAAACCCAGCTATTCATCCTTCCACACAATAAAGAAAGTGGTTGGTAGATAAATGGGCACCCTAGGAGGCCTAGTGGTCAAGACGCTGGGCTACTGATGGGTCGTGGTTCGGAATCCACGTTAAACTGTAGGTCTAAGGTGGAGTGAAAAGCTTGACCTTCGTCAGAATGAACAATTCGGGCGGAAGCTAACCAAAGGTTAGCCCGACGCGGGCAACGGGTCACTCGCAAAGAGAATTTAATCATTGGTAAACTTCCTTCCAGACCACTCTTTCTATATATATATATTATATATATATATATATATATATATATATATATATATATATATAGAAAGAGAGCGAGAGTTTTGTTCATAAATAATAATCGAAAAAAAACCACGATTTTCTATGTAGCAATACTAATTAACTCTTTCTCGCCTACGGCGTTACAAGAACGTGCACTCGCTCGTAAATTAGACCTCCAGTTTAACATGGGTTCAGAAATACATCTCGTCGATGGGGTTCGTTGCTTACTCTACCACATGGACTTTTATATGTAAGAGACCTAACCTAACCTACGAAATACATCTCGTCAGGGCCGATCCTAGGGCCATATATAGCAATGGAAATGAGCGCGATGTGTCGTTAAATACGTGATTTAAAATAACAGGACCATTTTACCCGAGGCAGTAGTATATCCGAAAAACATCGTAATGCACGATTTTTTCTATGTAGCAATAATAATTAACTCTTTCAAATACGTGATTTAAAATAACAGGACCATTTGACCCGAGGCAGTAGTATATCCGAAAAACATCGTAATGCACGATTTTTTCTATGTAGCAATAATAATTAACTCTTTCAAATACGTGATTTAAAATAACAGGACCATTTGACCCGAGGCAGTAGTATACCCGAGAAACATCGTAATGCACGATTTTTTCTATGTAGCAATAATGATTAACTCTTTCAAATACGTGATTTAAAATAACAGGATCATTTAACCCGAGGCAGTAGTATGCCCGAAAAACATCGTATAACCTAACTATAATTTGCAACTATAGTTTACCTTGACTTTCATATGCTTCTATCCTGTTTTATTAATAAAGATTTTTAACTTTTAATAACGTATGAATAAAGATTTTTAACATTTAATTTTATTTTAGTATTTATTCATGCCACGCCGCCTTAGACCACAGCTTAACGTTGAAACCGAATGTTCTTTTTAAAATATAATTAGGATATAATTTCTTTATTATAAAATAAGTTAACAATTATGTTAACAAACAATACTAATAATTTGTAAGTAAAAATATAATATAAGGGACTACCATAGAAATGTAAGTGCCTATAATTCGATTTTATATATATATGTTACTCGTCCGGTCTCGTTATAGCGGATTGGTACACGTCATAGCTCCACCCAGCTACATCGGCAGCCAATCACGACGAACATCTGGTCTTTTGGGCGGAGCTTGGCGAATGTGCATATAAAAGGGGATATTTTCAGTTGGGAGTAACAGTAGCTATTTTCGCATCAGTGAATAATCAACCATGGACCTGTACGTCTCCCCAGACTTGTATGAAGAACGTGATTTTTTTAAAAAACTGCAGCATTAACCACAATTAGTTTTCAATGCGGCTGATTGTGGCGAACTATTTTCGACGCAAACCGTAGAAGATATTTGCAGTGACGCTCCTTACAATCCGACGCAAGGGACTACCATAGAAATGTAAGTGTCCATAATTCGATTTTATATATATACGGAGAGTTGTAGTATTTCGTCAAATAGATACTAGTCAAAAATGTCAATCAATGTTATTTCCCCATCATGCTAAAATCGAAATTGGTAATCGAACCAAAGATATCTTCACATAATGGGGATCTGTCTGTCTGTCTGTATATGTTTTCCTTTAAGGTCCGATGAGGATTTGACACGAGTTATACAATCTTTTGAAGGGAATACGGATGATATACTGATCAGTCAGCAGTGTCACACATCCTCCACCATGGACCTGTACGTCTCCCCAGACTTGTATGAAGAACGTGATACTGCAGCATTAACCACAATTAGTCTTTTCAATGGCTGATTGTGGCGAACTATTTTCGACGCAAACCGTAGAAGATATTTGCAGTGACGCTCCTTACAATCCGACGCAAGGGACTACCATAGAAATGTAAGTGTCCATAATTCGATTTTATATATATACGGAGAGTTGTAGTATTTCGTCAAATAGATACTAGTCAAAAATGTCAATCAATGTTATTTCCCCATTATGCTAAAATCGAAATTTTTATGGCGTTCACTCCTCGAACCAAAGATATCTTCACATAATGGGGATCTGTCTGTCTGTATACTCTGTATATGTTTTCCTTTAAGGTCCGATGAGGATTTGACACGAGTTATACAATCTTTTGAAGGGAATACGGATGATATACTAATCAGTCAACAATGTCAAATAATGTAAGTGTTTTTCGATCTTTTTGGGATAAGAAGACGCAATATATTTTCATAAATTTATTAAATGAAAGAAATCAGTACAATAAACGAATATACAAATATACGAACAAAAACATTATAATATACAACGAGTACGTACAATTGGAAAACGGTTTTTTATCTGTCTGCATACCATTTCATCGTTTCGGTGAGTGTGACACGGGTCAAATAAATTTAAAAAATTTATAAATTCTTTATCATTTGACATATGCATGAGAAATGAGACACAGTACATTCCGCAAACATTAGTAAAATATCCCTGCATACGAAATGGGTTCCATACAACTTCGGGAATATGTAACTGAGCGAGAAATTTTACAATAATAGGGTCACTCCAGGGTTGAGTACCGAGTGAATCAAAATAGTACAGGCGCTGTCTATTTTTAAAATAGACAGCGATCCAGTGAATCCCTTCATTACCGATGATGTCTGTGTTCACAATAAGACTACCGCATTCTCGCGTACTTGGCAAACTCAATGTTTCATTCTTCGCAAACACGCCGATAAATTTGGAACGTGTGACTCGCTCCATTACTTTCTGAAGTGTATTAGCATCCATTTTAAAAGTCAGTGATAACGCTTCTAAATCTATCTACTTCTATTAGGGCTTGCGATTCGAGATATACTAGTACACTAATAGGAGCGTCTATAGGCTTGGCGAATTCCAGCCGCACTGAGATGTTACCGCTCTGCTGTGGTGTTAAATGGGTATTTACGCTAGCAGATAAGTCAGGTGTAATGTCAAACGGATAAAGGTTAAATTGATCAATGAATTCTTCCTGCGTTACCCCATTACCAAGCTCATCACAATCACCTGCAATATGGGTCAGATTACTATAGGCTCTGGCACAAAGAGGTAACACAGCGTCTGATGAATAGTCCGTACCCATTGTTCCACCCAAAGCAGTGCCATTAACGTATAGAGTTATATTTTTAAGTCCGAAATTCTCGAATTTAAAGGCACTCTTTTATATTTTCCATTCACCGAAGCGTGGTCCTGCATGCCGATTAATATCCTTTTAGGAAGATTTCCCAGGGCAATGTTTTCTATCTGCTTCGATGCCAACCCTGCAGGAACCGTATATAGTTTGATCTGCACTCTGTTAATAGGATATTTCACTGTAGCGTTTAGTAAATTTTTCTCAATTTCTAGTTGTTTTGGTGAACTTAATTTCACTCGCCGTACGCGGAGGTATGTGTCCATAATGTGAACCACAACGGACTTTGCGCCCTCTTCTTGATTCGCATCCAGATTTAAGCAGATCTCAGGACTCGTGCGGGTGAGCTTTATTTTCATATCCACCCCGTTCACAAGCAACTTCTCCTGGAAAGTGAAATCTGTGTGCAACCGTCCAAAACACTCGTATATTTTCTTTTTAGAATTTTTAAATTTGTCCTTTATACTATTTTCATCTTTAGTTTGATAATATCCCTCCGCACTTAAAAAGGTAGCCTTCGCTTCTTTGGAAAAGTTGAGGACATTTTCCAAATAGGCTCGTAGATGATAGTACCCCGTGCCTGCCGATATGTTGGTCTGATTTAAATATACGTCACACTGGTTGAATATGGCGTGCAGAAAGTTTGTTTCAGGGTATACAGCATATTTGTCATCGCAGGCCGTTCCATCAGAATGGGCTATACGTAGCTTAGCGTACATGTGCACACAGCTTGGATCAAAAAAGTAAGGACCTGAGCTGGGTATCACGAATTCTATAGGTGCACTCGGGGAACTAATTGTGTTTAAAGGGTTAATTGTAATAAAGTCACTGTGCTCAATAGAAACTTGGGTTGGCGGGAGCTCAAAAAAGGACAGCTCCGACTTACAGCATTGTGAACTACATGGGTGGATGAAGCGTGCCATGGCGAAATAGTGACTCCTCTCTCGACAAGTGGTAAACAAACTATGATTCATGAGATCAATATCCTTAGCTTATATCAGTCAAAAAAGTGGTCAACCATAGGTTTCATTCGCTTACAGCATTTCTTTTTTGATAGCCTTTTACGTTTAATACCACGTGACCCTTCTTCTTCCGGGGAGCCCTCTTCTTCCCGCCACCACGCATTTTTCTCTTTGCATCTTTGATGATTTCGTTCCGTGTACGCTTTAAATGTTTTTTTAGGCTTCTTTAGGTTTAGCCCCGGCCAATATGTCTTCTGCAGTGTTAAGGCCTGATTGTAGCGCTTTCCTTCCAAGGTATCTGGCACCCCTCTTCAGCAAAGGAACAGCCGTACGTAGTATGGATGAAAAAATGGATCCAAGTCCACTACCGCGCTGGTATCGCATCCCTCGATAGACGGTGAAAGGCTTTCTATCCATTATAACTCAGTGCGTCGAAAGTGTAGCTTCACTGTTAAGCTCCCGTTACCGAATGGGAAGTTTTCGCCCTCAATCGTTCTTATATATATTGTGATATTGGTTATTAAATTAGTTGCGACATTCACATAATGGGGTCTGTCATATGTAATACTCAAACTCCTTCCTCTATGGTTGGGGATGTGAGCAATGCGCAGCAGGCGTGCCTGGGTATCCCCAACAAACTGGTGCTCCACTATATTACTGTAAATATAGCACATGTCTGGGGACCTTTCAGCCAATTTCTCCATCTTCAATTGATACATTAATCTGGACAAGTTATACTGTGTCTCGTGAAATGTGTCTCTTTGGAAGGCTGCGCTATATCGGCCGTTGGTTAGAATTTTGAACTTTCTATGTTCTTTAAGACATCTGTTAGTCTTTGATTTTAGGATTAGTGTATGTGCAGGGTTGTTTACGATTTCATATACTAAATCATTCGTAAGGTTTGAGTTTCTTAAACTTACGTTTAAGCCTCTCACAACATCCTCGGCCGAACCATATTGACCCGGCCCTAGTCTTACTTCTGTACTGTAATACCGTGCAATCTTAGTCCAAGCGATGCGCATAGTTTCATCCATAGCTACCCCAGCTTTTTCACACTCGTCAATGTCTCTAAGAATCGTAAAAACGGTTTCTTCATGTTCAATATTTAAAAAGACGGTGTCCAGCTGAATTTCGCATATCCCCACCTCATACGAATCACGACCCAATTCAATGTGCCCATGGAGTTCTGTTACAAAGTTGGCTAGCGTGTTGTTAGGGTGTACAGACAGGGACGAGGAGGACGGGAGTGTGACGTAGAAATGGTTAGGAGCCATGTTGCATACTATTTAAGCTTCATTATTGCATCAGCTTTTATATAGGTGTTGAAGCTTTCTGGGTACCCTAGCCATTTCACCAGGTACATTTTTCTCCTTCCTGAACCTTTGCTTCCTAAAATTTTCTCAATTTTAAACACATTTTTTTCTAAATTAAACGCAACTTTCTGCAATTCCTCGCGGTAAAAGCCTCCTGAGATTTCTTCCCCATTCAAATCTTCAATGTAATACATCATTATCACACCTTTAGGTCTCACAGCCCTAACTTTAAAAATCTCGCGTGTCCATCCTTGCTCAAAACCCTTTGCGAATTTATTCCCCGAACGCGACAGCCTTACATAATCATTGTTTTGAAGCGCACAGAGTGGTGGTGGTGGTGGTGGTGGTGGTCCATCTCTTCTCGGGAGCGTACCTCTTTCTAAAACTTCGTTAGGTGTTGCCCCAATCGTGCGATGGTGTGAGCGGTTGTAGGATGATGCCAATGGTTCCAGAATGTCTAGAAATCTGTATGTGTTTTTATGTGTAAAATAACGGTGCATGCGTTCCTTTATGGTGCGCTGAACTCTTTCAGCTAAAGAAGCCTTATGTATAGAATTGGTTGTGTAATAGCTGATATTAAACTCTGTCAACATATTCTGAAAAGCACGGCCTATAAACTCCTTCCCCATATCCGTACAAAAATAGCCAGGAACCCTGTTTTCTTTTAACATTAGCGTTTTGGTGGCTTTAGCAACTGTTTCAGGTGATTTATTTTTCAGAGGAACTAGCCACAGATATCTAGAGAATACGTCTATTATGAATAGAATGTAGCGGTAACCATCGTTATACACAGAATATCTTTGCATGTCTGTTAAATCTGCTTGCCAAATAGAATCAATCGAGGAAGCCGTTGTCTTGGCTGTTTTAAACCTTTTTCTCACAGGCTTATGAAGCGTATAAGCGTCCTGCTCCCTCAAAAATCTTTCAACATCTTTTTTTCCTACTCCGTAAACGTACAGTCTATCTACGCCGCCGTAAGAGGATGGGGTAGAAATGTCATAATAACGTTTAGTTAATACGTTAGCCATTTGCGTATTTTAGAGGCACGTGGGTAGGGTTGGTTTAACCTCTTCTTGCTCCTCTTCAAAGGTGTTACCGCAGGGGTGACGGCGCTTCAATTGTGCACAGACGTTGCATGTTCCAAGTCTTTTAACCTGTTCAGATTTCCTATCAACGTTTTAGGGACATTTATTTGTTGTAGTCTTGCTTTAATATGCTTCCATCCTGATGGTGATGGCCTATCCCACTTTCTCACCAGATCATGGACAATGTCTACGATATTCGATCCCTGTACCTTTGATCCTTCCACAATGATCTCCCCTGTATCGGTCCATTGTATGGCGGGATCCTCATTCAATAGATTATAAAGACTTAAGCCTTTACTCCTCAATGTAAGTGGGAGGGTATTTTTTAATACATGTTCGATATGTTGTGTGGCTAATCTTTTTGGTTGATCAGCTGTATCGTCGGGTACAGATCCTATGTCGCCATCGTCCCCCGTGCTGTGCCTAATAACCACAGGAATCTCCGTGGGCTCTTATAATTTTCGTACTCGTGAAGAAATTTCTGCAGAGCTTCTTGGTATAAGATTCTTTTCTCATCAGGTGTTTTTTCACTGTTTAATAGGGCTAACAATTCGCTTTCCATTCTTTTAAGTCTGCTTTTACGGGGATCTAGATCCGTGTCTCTTTGCAGTGAAGCGTACACCTCGTGGGGAATCACTACCACTTTCTTCATTATATTAATCTAGTCAGTAAAGGGCCCAAAACTGAAAATAAGATGGGGAGAAATGACCCTCCTGTTTGCACAATAACTCGTTTTTTCTTCGCTACAGTTTGACTTTTACGAGCGAGTGTACGTATTATGTTCTTGTAGCGGCGTAGGCGAGCCTTCTGATGGGTTTTCATTGATACATTGCAATTTATAACGTTAAGACAGATTTCACAGATGCATTTTAAAAAGTCGGCGTCGATATTTTTAATAAACATCTGCTGCATTGCCCGGGGCAGTCGATGATAGATTTTTATTAATTCATGGTATTTCTTTAGTCTCTTTGTCATTCTGGAATATACACCGTTTCAGGCTCGTTTGGAAATATATTCGTTCGCAGAAGCACTCTAAACGTGTTTCGCGGATGAAGGTCGCAAAGCAAATATCCGTAACGCGTGCTTGTAGCTTCTTTATAAACTTCCAAAAACTCCTTACGCTGATTCGGGAACATTTGATTGGCTAATACCCCAATTTGTGATACATCTCTACGTTGCGCGAATAAGACTAGATATTGCGTATTTAACGACACATCGCGCATGTATCTATTTTTGAAAAATAGATTCTGATTGATGAAGAACACGCTTATGTTAAGATGGTGGGAGTATACTGTAAATGTCTCGGCAAACGTTTTATCCATCTCCAACATGAGATCGTCAATTACAATGATTGTATGTTCAGTTCCCTTTAGCGAATTAACGTCATATACACCTTTGTGGAACAAAATATCATCTTGGTACTCGTTGAACACTGATTGATACGTCGAATAGCACCATATAACTTTATGCACAAATTTCGAGAACATCTCGCCCTTTTCTTTAATGATTTTAAGCATAAACACAGTTTTACCACATCCTGTAGGTCCAGATATAATACATGTGGATGGGCTCGTGAATCTGAATTTTTCTACAGAGTCCATTTCTAACACGTCACACTCCTAAGTGGGTCATTTACAAAATATTACAAATTTTGAGTGCTGATCCTTATATTTCTTCTCCCACAGAACCGACGATGAGGTAGAGCACCCTATCATTACGGATGACCTCGACGACAGTGTAGTTGTGATCTCCTCCCCTGAACCCTCACCAGCGATACAGGTTGCACGTCCAAAGCGGAGGTATGAGAACCCCACATCAGGTATAAAGCGACCGAAATACGTACCTGTTGCAGCAGACCCCCAACCCTCAACCTCTTACGCAACAACCTCCCCAGCAGCAGCACCTAATATACCCCTTATTCCGCCCCCCGTTCTGTTAAGTCTACAATAATAGATCCCCAACCCTCCTACGCAACAGGGCCCCCATCGCAGCAGCACCTAATATACCACTAATTCATCCGCCCCCCGTTCTGTTGAGGATGTTATTACGTTCGAGTTAGTGCGCGCCGCAGCCCCCACCCCGCCTTGACTAGAAATCGGTATAGAGTCAGGGTCGACCCTAGAGCATGTATAGCAATGGAATTGAGCGCGGGATACGCAGGGTTGTAGAGCATATTATAGAGTTTGCTCTTCAGAATCGCGACGAGCGTGAGGTCAGGACGAGTCTGTCCTTTGGGTTCGGGTCAGATGACGGTGATGTAGACGATTATTGGGTGATAGTACCGTTTAGACGTTTGGCTGCTGAAGATGTAGAATATATATTAGGGCGTATAATGCAAGCCGTCCAAAGTAGTATAGCCTTCAATATGGACAACTTCACGGTAAATATTGACCGTGTATTCCGTGTTGCGGGTCATAGTGCCATACCGTACACTCTTAACTTCAATTCTCCAACTATTTACCGAAGGCATATAAACGTCGATCGTGGTTGCGGCTTTATAGCAGTACTCTTAGCACGTATGTTTACTGTACAAAATACACGGACTCAAAAAATTTGGCTGCCTACGATCGTTGAGCGTGCCCGTAAACTAGCTGTAGACTGTGAACTTGAATTTGACTGTAATATGGGTCCTGAAGAGCTGAGAAAGGTAGAACAGGAAATGAATGTGCGCATAGTTATATTTGGTTTGGATGATCGCCGCCGGACTGTGTATGTTTTTAAAAGCTGTGTGAGAGATCGTACAAGGCCCCTACTTATTTTAGGATTGTCAGGGACAACGTATCTCCCCATCCGTAATATAAGGGGCTTTACGCGAGTTATGACAAAAGTCGAAAATATGGGAGACATCATGATTTGTGTAAGGGGTGCCTCGAGTTTGCGGATGATATAGTGAGACATTGTAAAGAATGTCACATGGTATGTGAGCAGTGTAAAAGCACCAAATGTGAAAGCCGTGTAGTTGAGAAGAGAGACTGTGATGTGTGTAGACGCACATTTTTCAATAATAGCTGCTTTGATCTCCATAAATCAATTGGTACGTGCAGGAAAATGAGAATCTGTGAATGTGGTATGTTTCACACAATGGATAATTGGGGAAAATTTAAGCACAAGTGCGACGTAATTCACTGTCCTACATGCCAGGAGGAATATAAGGCGGATGGAGTAAAGCATGTGTGTTATATGAAAGATGCTAAGCCTAAAAATAACCCTTGTATAACTGTGTACTACGATATAGAAACATATACGAACGCTGAAACCAAAGAGGTAATTCCACATTTACTTGTGAGCCAGACCATCTGTGATGAGTGTATGGGTATCGAATGTGACGAGTGCCCCAAATGCGGTAAACGGACAAACGTTTTTAAAACGAATGTCAGCGATAGTCCTGTGAAACTATTTGTGTCCTATATTGTCAAGTTAGCCGACAAGTTCAAAAAAATGACTGTGTATATTCTCGCCCATAACGGGGCAAAGTTTGACACGCAGTTCCTTTATAAGGAGTTGCTTGAACACGAATCCTCTGAGATATTTACAGGTGATCCATTGAAAAGAGGCAACAAATTAATACAGATGCAGATAAGAGGCAATGTACAATTTAAAGATACTTTATTATTCACACCTTGTAAATTAGCAAAGCTACCCAAGGTGATGGGAGTAGCAGCTGAAGTTTCCAAAGGATACTTCCCATACACTTTCCTCACCAGCGAGACTTTAAACTACGTAGGCCCACCACCCCCCAAACATTATTTTGACTGCATGGATGAACGTGAAGACTTTGATCGATACTACGACAGTTTTAATGAAAGTAACCCTTATAATATAGCTGATGAATGTGAGCGTTATTGCGTGAATGATGTGCGCGTGCTTAGAGTATGTTTCCAGGCCTTTAGAAGTATGTACATAGCCCGTTTCAAATGCGATCCACTGCAAGTCGCAACCACCATCGCATCATTATGTTTTACGGTGTTCAAGAATAACTTCATGCCTAAAGACACCTTAGCCATTATTCACCGAAACAACCCCCGCAGTTACGGACACAAGGCTATTTACTGGCTCATACACCTGCAGCAACAAACAGGTGTATACATAAAGCACGCCCGCAACACGGGTGAAGTACCCATTAAGATTAATGGACGTGTTTTTTGGGTTGATGGGTTAAGTGAAAACCGTGTCACTGGTGTGAAGACTGTGTACTCCTTTAATGGTGCTGGTGGCATGGATGCCCCCGCCTGAGTGCGGATCACGGAGATATCCACGGTAGGTCTCCTGCCGACTGTCTTGCATCGACCCGCACCCGCGATCAACTTATAGGATCACAGTTCACTCACAAAGTCTTGTGGGAGCATGAATATGATGCACGGATGGAGACAGACGATGTATACCGTGAGGAAATAAAAACGATCAAGCGTTCAATGGTGCTGGATCCTCTCAAATGTGGTGATAGCTTGTTTGGAGGACGTACAAATCCTTTCAGACTATACTTCCACCTACGGAGGGCGTGAAGCTCCATTACTACGATTTCTGTTCTTTATACCCATACGTGATGAAGAGCATCCGTACCCCGTGGGCGCTCCTGAGAAACTGGTGGGACCTAGCCTACCATCCATCAATGAATTTTCAAAAAATTTGAATGATCATTACTTTGGGCTCTCTTTCGTAGACGTACTCCCCCCACGCAATTTATGGATGCCGATCTTACCTGTCGTTATCGACGACAAGCTCATGTTTCCCCTGTGCGTGAAGTGCGCGGAAGAGGATAACGGCGAATGTAACCATATACCCCACCAGCGTAAGATCAGAGGCGTATATACAAGTCCTGAGCTGGCCCTAGCCGTACGCCATGGTTATAGAATACTGAAGATACACGAGGTGTGGAGGTTTCAGAAGCTCCCCAACCTTTTCACACCATATATAAACGCCTTTTTGAAGGATAAGGTTGAAGCATCAGGGTATCCGCGAGGAGTTGATACCGAAGATGAAAAGTCTGCCTATATTCAACGTTACCCGACCGCGACCGCGAAGGTATACAACTTGATCGTGTCCAAATTGTAAAGAATCCTGGCAAGCGCTTTAGTGCAAAGTTGTGTCTAAACAGTCTATGGGGAAAATTTGCGCAGAATACCGGCAGAGGGAACATTCATTTGGCACAAAGTTATAGCGATGTCTGGGATTATGCCAATGCCCCCGATAAAGAGGTCATGGAGATCGTGAATGTAGGTAATACTTACGTAATAAAGTACAACAACACTGAATTTGCCACAGATACCTCAAGGGTTACAAACATACCTGTGGCGAGCTTCACAACAGCCTACGCCCGTATAAAACTTTGGGGTCTATTGCATTCTCTTGGGCGGAGAGTATTGTATGCCGATACAGATAGCGTGATATTCACAGAGAGGGAGGGTGATTACATGCCCGCTATTGGGGAGTTCCTCGGCGAGCTCACTGATGAGATCAAGGATGAGTATGGGGACGACGCATACGCCGACTCTTTTATCTCAACAGGACCTAAGACTTATGGGGTACGGGTCAGGGTAGGGGATGAAATGAAATATATCGTGAAGGCAAAGGGTATTACGCTCAACCATGCGAATCGGGAGGTTGTTAACTTTGAGTCGTTGAAGGATCTAGTATGTTTGGAACCTCACCAACTAATTGTAGGCACCCACAATTTTCGGGCGCAGAAGCTGGGAGGCGTGAAGGAACTTAGGGGTACGATGGTGTGCCGTAACACCTATAGGAAACGTTACCAGTTACCTGGCACCTATGATACCGTACCCTTTGGATACCAATGATGCTTCTAACTCACACGTCTTGTATATAATCGTATCTATTTGTAAATATATATATAATAACTTGAATATCTCGAATCGTATTTGTAAATATATGAATATCTCAATAAATCAAATAGCGTTTCACTTTCTCCTTTGTGTGTGTGTGTGTGTGTGTGTGTGTGTGTGTGTGTGTGTGTGTGTAGGTGAAAGTTCTAAGCTCCGCCCACTGCGTGAGTCATGCTACTATCTGGGAGTCCCTGCGTGGTCAGTCGACCGCAGTAAGCCCGAGAGATCAGACGTGTATTCAGATCAGACGTATATTGAAATGGCTACCTTTAATATTGCTTGCACAACGTTTATGAAATGGTATTCAGTAAAGTGTGAGGATGTGGTGGATACCGAAAAACTTCCTATTCCCCCCTCCTATGCCTCTTTTAAAACCACATTGGATTGTGCGAAGTTCCAAGATGTACAAATACTCTACGGATGTTCTGGTGAGACTGTTGAAGGCTTTCGTTGCACAGACGATGTGCTGAAGTATGCTGCAGGGCTAAACTTTATAAAGTCTCACATACACCGTGAAGTAAAAGAAACAACGCGTGCAGAAGAGAAGCAGCAGGTATGGATAATGAGCCTTGTGGATGGGTGGTGTGACAAGCGGTATTACGTCATGCTACACCATGTCGATTACTCATACCCTACGTCTGAAAATGTGAATCTCGTGATCATGGACAATCTTAGGTGTTTTTATCACTATATTAACGTATATCATGATGAGGTTCATAGTGAGGTTGTGGCTAGTGCCATGCGTGAGTTTTTAACAGATTTTAGAGACGAGTATCGTTTGATGGGTAGAAAGGAAAAATATGAGCATATGTTCCTCTCAAATAGTGCGCCGGAGTGTGGAGATGATTAGCGCCTAGTTCTTATCCAAAGTGCGTAGGCTGGTAGTGACGAAACGGAAAAACAAATATGTGCAACAATTCGAGTCGTACGAACATGCCCATTCACGTATCATCGAGTCAGCCGCCCGTCGAACCGTTCCTGCCTGTGCCTCACACGGCTCATAGTTATCTCAGAGCTTGAACCGAGTAGACGTGCGCTCCTCGAATACGATGGAACTTCCTTTGAGCAGCATTCTCAACGCCTCGTACGATGTGTCCGTGACGAAATCGTTGCGCGTGTTCAGGCGTAATTCCGGTACCATTAGCTATGTACTGGAAACGGAATGTAGACCGACAAACAAACGGGTTTATTTAAGTATCGAGGAGATGAATAGAATCTTTGTGATAGTTGATAAGTGGTGTGAAGATCGTTATAAAATACCTGCTAACGTAGGTACAAGAAGAGAGCAGATTAGTGACGCGCCCTCATACGCCGTTGTATGTACGTTGTGTATAAATAACGATCGGCCATGCATTGATATAAGGCTGATGTGGAAGAATGCTTCTGATAATAACGCTCTTATTCCTACGCGAAACCGTTTCATCCTCGACAGAATGTTTGAAATCGTCGGATTCCGTAAACTGAAACCTATATTAGACGCGCGTGTTACGGATATGCTTTATTTTGATACAGTTCTTGAATACGCATACACTGCTCTGCTCGATGGGTTTACCGAGTGTAGGACTGGTGAGAATGGTCTAGTGCTGGATGTTTATTTAAAAAGTTTAGACTCTTTGAAATACCATGAACTTTGGTACAAAGCAATTGATCGGTACAAGGCTGAGCTCACCTACACCGTTCACCCTGAAGAACTATTTCTTTATATAACGCGCAGTTGCCGTAACGATTTAGAAGATTATTTCAATTGCCGTTATGTTGAGTGAAGAGTTCACGATTGAAAAGCTCGAGTCGGTAGAAATAAACCCTCGATTGGAAAAGCATTCTTATAAACTTGCGTTTAATAATGTAGCTAACGATGAACTCTTTGTGCGTGCTTTTGATTGTATTCTAGACGTATTTAAAGATGACTTGCCAACCGGTTGTAAAGTGGGGACAAAAATAGTACTGAACGATATGAAAGCCATTCATATCGAATACAGGTTTCCCTATACTTTAAGCGGTGAAATATTATTAAGCCGCATAGACTGCGTAATGCAGAGCAATAATGATGTAATTGTAAACTCGATTAAGACCGATTTTAGTATTTTGAAAAAAAAGTGAATTGTATATATATATTTTGCTTGACGATTATACGCATATTTCTATTGATTTGTGTTTATATATATATATATATATATATTTGCTTGATATTTCTCCTGTACTGTTATGTACATATTGAAGTGTATATGAAATGTATATTTTATTTTATATATCACCATAATTGTGTGTGTGTGTGTATATTTCTCCTGTACTGTTATGTACATATTGAAATGTATATGAAATGTATATTTATTTGAAATGTATATTTATTTTATATATAATTATGTGTATATATTTCTGTTATGTACATAATGACATGTATATGAAATGTATATTTTATTTTATATATATATATATCCATAATTTCTGTTATACGCATATTCCTCAAATGTATATGAAATGTATATTTTATTTTATATATATATATATATCCATAATTGTGTGTATATATTTCTGTTATACGCATATTCCTCAAATGTATATTTATTTTCTATATATTTATAATAAAAAGAATGATGCAATGTTGTTTATTGTTATGCCTTCTACTACCGGTATTCTGTATACAACAGGTATCTGGCAATATTTAAGCCTTCTAAGCCAACTGGCTGATTAGGAGTCTATAATAGTGTATACAATGGTATCTGGCAACTCTGTCTTCGGAATACATGGAGCTATCTGGCAACTCAGCCAACTGGCTGATTAGGCGTATATAATAATAATGTATGCAATAATACTGCTAAAAAGAGGTATCTGACAACCAGCCAACTGGCTGATTAGGAGTCTATAATAATAATGTATGCAATAATACTGCTAAAAAGAGGTATCTGACAACCAGCCAACTGGCTGATTAGGAGTCTATAATAGTGTATACAATGGAATACATGGCGCTATCTGGCAACTCAGCCAACTGGCTGATTAGGCGTATATAATAATAATGTATGCAATAATACTGCTAAAAAGATGTATCTGACAACCAGCCAACTGGCTGATTAGGAGTCTATAATAATGTATACAATGGTATCGCGGTATCTGGCAACTCAAGCCATTTACGCCAACTGGCTGATTAGGAGCCTATAAAACAACGCCAACTCGGCTAGAAGTCTTAATGTGCACTTGGCTCCTGCCAGGTGAACACCTCTCCTCCTTTCTCTCCTCCTCCTCCTCCTTTCTCTTGGGGGATAACGCCGCCTCCAAGTTTTCCCCCCACCCCCCTTTCCCCCACCCCCTTTTGCAACAACCCCTTCCCCCTTTGCAACAACCCCCTTTGCAACAACCCCCCCCCTTTGCAACAACCCCCTTTGCAACAACCCCCACCCCCCTTTGCAACAACCCACACACCCCTTTGCAACATTACATAATAACCTGCAACATTCCTGCACTCTCCCCTTTTGCGGCTATACTACTATCCTTTATTACTTCTACTGCCTTTTCCTCTTCCCTCTCTGTCTGACCCTGAATCAGGGCTTGTATGGCCTATCGATATTCTCCAGTTTTTCTTGTATTACTTTCCTGGTATTGTTACCTCTGCAACTAACTAACTTCTCTGCTACTCTCTTTCTTTTGCGGAAAATTGTTCACTTTTGCGTCTCGAACCAATTCCTCTTTCCTTTTGGCTGTGCTTTCGGAGCATATTTTCCTAAAATTTCCAGCGTCTTTTCTTCTAAGATTGTTCATTTCTTCGGGTTTTTTTTCTCGAAAACTGTTTCCCACTCTATTTGAGCCATGTGTGATCTGATTGCTTCCCAATTTATAGTCTTGGAATTTAAGTTAAAAGTCCCAAATTTGCTTCTTTCTTCAGTATGGGTATTATCTTTTAATGTTTTTGTCATATTTGTTGGTATCTCGATTATGTTGTGGTCTGAGATAATAGTTGGGGTTATTTTTATATCAACAAGCAAGTTCGTGTTATTCGTGAATACCAGATCATGGCAGTTATTTTTTCTGGTGTTTTCTGTTATCTCTTGCGTCAACATGAACTCGTTTGTTAGAGCCATCAATATTTTTGTTTGCTTCTGGTCTTCTCCTGTGCCCCCTTTGTCCATTCTGGTGTGTGTATATATATATATATATATATATATATATTTCTACCCACCTTTTTGTATTTTATAAATGAGAAATTAAAATCTCCGCAGAGTATTGTATTGGGGGATGGAGAGTTTACGGACTTTATTAGGTTTCTGATATCATAAATGGCACCCGAGAATTTTTCAGTTGGAGTGTTTGGAGGTCAATAGATGACTATCAACACCACGTTTAGTTTCTCTATTTTCACTGCAAGGGTTTCCACGAAGCAGTTCGATTTATTTATTACCGTCTCTGTCATATGACTCTCATGTATATAAATAGCACAGCACCTTTACGTCTTACTGTTCTATCCGCTCTTAGTAAGTTGAATCCATCGATATGCAGTTCTTTCTTATCGATACAGTGTTCGCAGTTATCGCAGTTTTTTTTATAATCTTTAAGATGTGTTTCTGTGAGGCATGCGATTCCTGCCCTTGTTTCGTTCATAAATCCTTTCAGGTACGAAACTTTGTTTATTAAGTTGTTCGGTTTTATTCCTTGAATATTTGCCAGGACAATGTTCATGTTCTTTGTTTTGCATTGCCCCTTGTACATTTTAAGTTCGTTGTCCTTTGGTATCGCGTGTTTTGTAGTCCTGTGTTCCACCGAGAGAGCTCAGTTTCTGCCTACCTGTTCTGGTATCTTCTTCCCAGGGAGAGATCCGACTCGGGGGTTCCCAGCTGTGTTAACTGCATGCGCTGCATGAAACTTAGCAGCCGCATTTTTTTTGCGATGTTGAAAAATTTTGTTCGCTATTGGTGTACATATTTTTTTTTTACATTTTTCTTGCTGTCCTTTGAACCTTGTCCTTTGTCCTTTGAATTTGTCGGGAGATGATGGTGGTAATAGTTTTTCCCATTTTGGCAGATTCCATATGTGGCGTAGGTCTTGCAAATTTCTGGATGGTAGAATCTGCATTTGTCACCAAATTTAGTGACCCTAATTGTAGAAGAAATTGCACAACGGAGGGTGTTCATATATGCATTGTCCTCCCTCATATCTACAATTTCCTTTCACATAATATTTGTATATAATTTCTTCCCCATTTTTACTTGGGGCCCTTGTTTTTCACGGTTTCAGTCTACTTTCATGATTTTCTACTTGTTTTTTCCTATTGGTGCTAATGTCTTTCGTTTGAACTTTTTGGATTAGGTTTTGTGCCTGTGTTTCATTTTCACTCTCTGTTGCATTTGTATTTATATTCTCATTCAAATTCTCGCCCTCCTTAAGTGTTGGTACTTTCTTTGTTTCTGCTTCCCTATTCCTCATTTCATCTGTTTTTCTCTGTTCATTTTTCAGTTTCTTCTTTTACTTTCCTCGTTTAATATTTCGTCTTTGAACAGGGTTTTTATGCCAAGTTTAGGTTTTATTTTGTTACACCTTGATTTTATGAGTTTAAGCATATAGGAGGTTCTTATCAGTGGTGGGGAAAAAAGTAATCGATTAAAATAAAAATTACTGATGCCTGAAAAGTAACTAAAAGTAATTTCTACTTTATATTTTTAGTTACTTTTCAGACATCAGTAATTTTTATTTGTAATCGATTACTTTTTGCCCACCACTGGTTCTTATGTTAACTTAGGTTTTACTTCTTCATGCTTACTTTTGCGACGCATTGCTCTTAATAAGCAGGATTGCACATAACTTAGTTCTTGTACCTTGTATGGAATACTTTTCTTTTAGAGTGCCTGATGGTGGAGAAAACCTGCTCCGAAACTGTTGCGATTGAATAAACAAGATGTTTCCCCAGGTGCTGGTTTTATTTGTTATAAGATTCCACTTCCCAAAGGATAAGTCTATTACTGATATACATATATATACAGGGGTTGGACAAAATAATATGAACACCTTGATAAATGGCGGTTTTTATTCTTAATATGGAGTTGGTTCTCCTTTAGCGGCAATAACAGCTGCAATGCGTCGGGGAATTGATTCATACAGCTTTTGGACAGTGGCTAGAGGAATCCTGAGCCATTCTTCGAGCAAACCCTGCTCCAGTTCCTCCAAAGACGCCGGCGGTGGGAATCGGCTTCTGACCTGCTGCTCCAACTGACACCACAGATGCTCGATAATGTTAAGATCCGGGGATTGTGGAGGCCAATCCAAGCGTTCTACTTCACTAACATGCTCTTCAAACCAGTGTTTAACGACCCCAGCGGTGTGGATTGGTGCATTATCATCCTGGAAGACGGCGCCGCCATTGGGAAACAGCGTTTGGACCATGGGATTGACCTGGTTAACCCTACCATGCAGTACTACAGCTGGGCCAAGAGTATTCCACGATATTGCTGCCCAAACCATCACAGATCCGCCTCCATGCTTAACGGTTGGGGTCAGGCAGTGGGGGTCAGGCAGTCGGGGTCATAAGCATCTTTAGGCTGTCTCCAGACGTAAACTCGACCGGAACATGGAAATAGCGTAAAGGAGGATTCGTCGGAGTAGACTACATTCTTCCACCGGTCCATTGACCAATTCTTATGGTCATTACACCATTTTCTGCGCCGCTCAATGTTGATGTGCGAAAGGAAGGGTTTGGCAATTGCAGCCCTCCCATGGTATCCAGCTCCATGGAGCTCGCGACGTACAGTTCTGGTCGATACCGGGCTTGCAAGATGCTGGTTAAGCTCTGCAGTCACTTTTGGAGCTGTGGTCTTATGGTTCTTTGTCACACTGCACTTTAGCACCCGGCGGTCTCGATCACACAGCTTCTTCTTGCGTCCACTATTGCATTTGTCGGTGCTTGTCTTTCCATGGTTTTGGTATGCAGACATGACCATAGAGACAGTTCCTCTGGATACATTGAACATCTGAGCGGTTTTCGTCACCGATGCAACAGCCATCCGCGCTCCGACAATTTGCCCTCTTTGGAAGTCTGACAGGTCTTTCATAACTGCTAATTCATAATTCACTCAGATCTGTAAAAACAACGTGAGAGTTATAACATGACGTATACACTCTCTGTTACGCATTTAAATAGGTTTGCTAGTCATTTGACCGTTTACTTTGTGTCTGAGCAGTCCGTAAAGATAACCGGTGAAATCGGCGGGTGTTCATGTTATTTTGTCTAACCCCTGTATATATATATATATATATATATATATATATATATATATATATATATACACACAGGGTGTTTCAGGAGGAAAGGTCAATACTTCGGGAGGTGATAGTATCGGTCATTGTGAGAAAAAAAGTTCATATGAACACGTGTCTAATTTTGAATGGTTACGGAGATAGAGCTGTTTGAATTTACAAATACAAAAGCATTGTTAATAGTAATCAAGAAAGAGAAACCAATTACTGTTCCTAACATTTAATGTTTAAACATTGGTATTTTGAATGGTATCAGATACAGAAATGACAAATTTGTTACAGTTTAAAATACGTTTTCGAAAATCCTACCGTCAACCTCGATGCACTTTGCAACTCGTGTGCGAAGATCGCGTGTTGTTCGTCTGAGTTGATCTTGACATTCCTTTATGCGGGCAGCAGCATCCAAAATGCGCGAGAGCAATTCGTCTCGTGTATCCACCTTTCTTTTGTAAACTTGGCTTTTCATCCACCCCCACAAACAATAATCTAACAGAGAGAGGTCTGGAGACCTTGGTGGCCATTGAATGGGACCACCGCGGCCGATCCATCGACCAGGGAAAGTTTGATTTAGATATTGCATCACCAGACGGGTAGAATGTGAAGGAGCTCTGTCATGCTGAAAGTACATACCAGCACGTGTAGCCAAAGGAACATCCTCCAACAGTCCTGGCAATTCATTTTGCAGAAATTCTAGGTAACTTTGTCCTGTAAGACGATTCTCTAAAGTAACAGGGCCAATCAGCTGATCATCGATGATACCGCACCACACATTGGCAGAGAAGCGATGTTTAAAATTTGTTTCCTCAGTGGCATTTGGATTTTCGTCTGACCACCGATGAGAGTTACGAGTGTTGTTGATACCGTCACGGGTGAAAGTAGCTTCATCGGTGAACAGTATTAATTGAAGCAATCGGCGATTAGCATTTACCCAATGACAAAATTCCAGTCGCATGGCAACGTCTCCTGGTTGAAGGTGTTGTACACGCTGTGCATGATATGGATGCAAGCCTTCCTCACATAATGTTCGTCATACTCTTTTGTGTGGTACACCGAGACGTGTAGAAATTCTTCGTGAGCCAGTAGTAGGACTACACTCTACCAACTGAAGAATGTTTTCCACTTCATCCACATCTTGTTGACCTTCACGTTCAGGTGAAACATGAGCGCTTGGAAGTGTACCAATCTCACGCAATGTGTTGAAAATCCTGGTAAACACTCTTCGAGCCGGAATTCTGCGGTTCGGAAACCGTCGACGACATTCTGCAACAGCAGCTGTTGCACTTCCATTGCAAAAACCGTAGACATACACCATATCTGCATATTCGGCATGTGTGAAGGTGTGTGGCATTCTTAACACTGCTTCAAACACCAAACAATGTCACTCACAACAGTCAGCTGTCGATTGGCTTATGTTACATGCTTACATTACAGCTTACATGGTTCAAGGTTATAGGGGAGGGAAAGGGGAGGAAGAGCTGCGCGCGCATTAGATTCAAACAGCTCTATCTCCGTAACCATTCAGAATTAGACACATGTTCATATGAACTTTTTTCTCACAATGACCGACACTATCACCTCCCGAAGTATTGACCTTTCCTCCTGAAACACCCTGTATATATATTAGGGTGTTTCATACCTATAGGGTAAAATAAAAATGAGCTTGGAGTTTTAATCCACACGTTTCTCCGTATTCTAAAGAACAAGAAAACACGTTTGTGCAAGTTTGAACCAGATCGCGCTGCATTTAGAGGTCCCCAACTTTGACGACTTTTTGTCAGTTCATTTCTCGCCTGCCTGCAGTGAAGACGGTTTTCTTCGTCACTTGAGCGGTTCGTGTTGTATAGCTTATTGGACAACTATGGAGGTAATTATATGCTACTAATTATCTCATTTTACTGTGGTATTGAAATTTATTATTATTTAATTTCTGTCATTTTACTGTGGTAGTGATATTTATTATTAATATTACATGAAATTAATTAGTCTGTTGCATATTGGACAACTAAGCTGGTAATTATTTATGATACTAATTAATGTAATTTTACTGCGGTATTGAAATTTATTTAATTAATGAATTGTCAAAGAGAACGTAGTGTACACGTATCAGTTTTATAAATAAAGAAAAAGCAGTAACTGGGACTCGAACCAGTGTCATAGCCGTTGGCGGGCATCGCTCAAGTCGGCGTACACGCACGCTATCCACTCCCTAGATGGTGTAGTGGATACGTGCTGTGTACGCCGACTTGACGGCCGCCAACGGCTATGACACTGGTTCGAGTCCCAGTTACTGCTTTTCTTTATTAATTAATGAATTAATTACGATGTGAAATTATTCTGTGGAATTATTGTTGGTTTTCTTTTCCAGGTGTCTACCAGAGCGAAAACAGAAGTGTTTCTTATTGGCCAGACGGATGCGAACATCACATCAAGTGGCCTTCCAACTCAGTTGCAAGTACTCAAAAAGTACTTTTACCACCAAAAGGAGCAAAAATTTGGGACTACTAAATGCCTGAACCTGTGCCTGGATGACGTCTCATATTTTGGGAGAGAGCGAGAATCCCCATGATGCGTCGAGATTCGGCCTTGAGGAAGATGGAATCCCTTCTCAAGGAATACGACCGGCTTGTGAAGCACAAGTCACATAAAGCAGAGTCCTTCCGAGTGAAGGAGGCGATGTTCAAGGAGGCAATAGCGAAGGAGATCATGGACATTGCTCATTCACAGGCTAAGGAAATGATGAAGAATCAGGACATCCACTTTCTCGACATGCAGCGTGAAGATCCAAATTCCTGCAGCATGGGCCCTGTTGACATGAAGCTTCACTATAAGGAGATTAGGAAAAGGAAGAGGCTGGACAAGATTAAGGAACAACAGGAGAAGGCCAGGAAGGAACAAGGAGCTGCAGAAGATACGGGGCTTTAGTGATTTCAACTTCGTCAGAGACTGACTCAGATGTCGTTGACCCAACCGTGGAAGTTTTCCATCCTCCTCCAAGGGAAATACCAAGAAGCGACGCAGGATCTGATCTCACAGGATGTGACGACTACCTACGATCGCTGAATATTTCGTACCGCGATTCAGCTATGTCGTACGCTGCAGCGGCTAAATCACTAGGTTTTGACTTGGATGAACTGTCCATTTCTGCCAGTACCATGTACCGCAACGCAAGGCTCTCAGGAAGGTGGCTGCTGAAAGTTATCAATCCGACGAAGTTTGTCTGGTCAGCCTCTTGTCTTACATTGGGACGGTAAGCTCCTACCTGACAATGAGCAATGGAAGGAGAGCGTTGACCGGATCGCCGTCCTCGTCTTGGCGACGGCAAGGAGAAGTTGCTCGGCTTTCCTAAGGTGACGTCCGGAACCGGCGAGAAGATAGCGCGAGTTTGCTTGGATTTGGTCAAGCGACCCCAAGGGAAGAACGTCAGGAATCTTGCCTCGAAACACCTGGCGGAGTTCGTGACAGGAAAGACGTGGCTTTCTTCCATGCATTCGACTTGGACACAGAATTCTTGAAAAAGCCAGTTGCCGAGTGGACTGAAGTAGAGGGCTTCAAGCAAGCAGCGGCAACTGTTAACAAAATCTCTGTCGTCAACGATCGGGCCGAAAAGAGCCATCGCGCACACCAAAGAGTTCAACTGTTCTCTGACGAAGAACGAAGAGCAGAAGCATTATTTGCTCAAAACTGTGATGCAGCATAGGGCGAAATACCCGAATAAAACCAAGAACGATTTCATGGACAAATGATTCGCAAGAAGTGGTTATGTTTTTTGTATCTTTGTGAAAATGTGTAGTGAAATGGTACTCGTTTTGTTGAATACAAATTCATTGACAGATTTTTGTTTAATTTTTTCCGTTTATGATCTGCCAGAGCATCAAACTGGGGACCCGTAAACTTTAAAACTATTGAATTAATACTTCGGTTTATCAGTCTCCTCAGCAAATGGAACAGGGGATCCATGTGGATTAAAATTTTTCCAAACTTTTAATTTATGAAACACCCTAATATATATATATATATATATATATTATATATAATATATATATATATATATATATATTGAAATTCATTGTGAAATTCATCCCATATATATTAATATATATACCTTTCAGCCTTTCAAAGGTTCCGTACGATGATTCCACATTTCACGAAGGTCAAGCTTGTCGCCCCTCCTCTCGAGTTGGCCTGGTGAAGTAGTGAGTTGGTTTCTTGTGTTCTCCACCTCACATAGCCAGGTACACCCGGATCATCGGGGAATGTTCTGAGCCAGGCGTCTAATTTTCTTTTGAAGATGTCCACTGCAACACCATTTGTGTTCTTAGGTCTTTGGGCAGCTAATTAAACAGTTTTGGTCCTCTCACAACAAAACTATTTTCTTTCACTGTTAAGGATGTTTCCTGTCTCGCTTTAATTTGGGAACACGACACAGTCTTCCTTTTCTACTTTCCACCATTGTTTGGGGAGTTACAGGGTTCAGAGTAAGATTAGGGACTAGTTTCTCCATTATTTTCCAAGTGTAAATAATGGTGTGTGTGTGTCTCTTCTCCTTTCCAGTGAATATAGGTTTAGTTCGCGTAACCTTTCCCAGTAATTTAGTTCTTTGCACCCCTTGATCTTTGCTGTGAAGCTTTTCTGAATCCCTTCTAGCTGTCTAATGTCATCTTTTTTATATGGGGATGTTAGGACCGAGCAGTATTCCAATTTGCGTATGATCAGTGTTTTCAGTAGAGGAATCATTATATTCCTATCCCTTCGTTTAAAGGTTCTCAGTATCTGCCCAGTTATTCTCTTTGCTCTGTTTACTGCTATCTTATTTTGTGTTTCAAATTTCGCATCATCAGTCATTACAATCCTTAACTATTTTGCTCTAGAATTTCTCTGAATTTCTTGTCCATTTGGGGTATAATATTCCATGAATTTTAGGTCTTCTCTTTTTCCGTACCTTAACAGCTGAAATTTCTCAGTGTTAAACTTCATATTGTTGTCTTTCGTCCACTTGTAGATTCTGTTCATGTTGGTTTGTAGAGATCTTATATCTTCTGGGTTTCTTATATATATATATATATATATATATATATATATATATATATATATATGCGCTTCGGTGGTGTAGTGGTTAGCGTCGGTGACTACGAATCCATCCGCCCCGGGATCGAGACCCAGTGACTGCAGGCGGCGCGCAGCAAAACCTAGCTGTTCATCCTTCCACACAATAAAGAAAGTGATTGGTAGATAACGGGGTACCCTGGGTGGCCTAGTGGTTAAGACACTGGGCTGTTGGTGGGGGCGTGGTTCGGATTCCACGTTAAACTGTAGGTCTAAGGTGGAATGAAAAGATTGACCTTCGTCAGAATGAACAATTCGGGTGGAAGCTTAACATTGGCTCATTTTGCGAGCATATTCCAATTTAAAAGTTGCAGCAGGTGTCCATCCACATATTTAATAGTGGTAATTCAGGTTTAATAAATTCGTGAATCATTTCATTCTGACATACTATACACTATATTCCATCGATAAAGTGATACAAATGTAACGCGTTAACTTTTACACAGAAATCGTTCAAAACTGTGTTTTCTGATAATACATATTAAATTTTTAAAATTGGAAATGAGTCATAGTTTTAGGGACAAAATTAAACGATAAAAACAAACTTTCGTCACGTATTTTCATTTTTAACGCTTTCATTTTAGTTTTCTCAGTGAGGTATCGAGTCCATTATCTGTTGTATAAACAGCTTCGATTTGCATATCTCAAAAGAGAATTCTTGTACACAGTTCTTTTACTTACTTTTTTTATATACTGATGTAAAGAGAGAGAGAGAGAGAGAGAGAGAGAGAGAGAGAGAGAGAGAGTTACAAGGAGTTACAAGGAAAAGAAGTACCTCAAAAGGCCTTGCGGCCCATACCGAGGAGGTACCAATGGCAACGGGTGCCAGGGAAAATTTTCTACACACTCAAATAGTGTGCAAGATTTGGTCTAACCTTTTCTTGAAATGATCCACAGAGGAACTGTTCACAACTTCTGAAGGTAACCTGTTCCACGTGTCACAGATCTTATACGTAAAGTAATTCCCACACACACTAGTCCTAAACCGTTTCAAATCCAACTTCCAACCATTGTTGCGAGTTGGGTTATCATTTAAACTAAACATGCTTCTAAAATCGACATCGTTGAACCCGCATAAGAGCTTGAAAACCTCGATCAGTTGACCGCGCAGCCTCCGAATTTCCAGCGAAAACAAGTTCAGGGCACGTAAGCGTCGATTATAGCCTATATGCCTAACAGAAGGGATTAACTTTGTGGCCCTCGCCTGCACTCGCTCCAGCCTCTCAATATCTCTCCTGAGGGTGGGCGACCAGAACTGCACACTGCACAGCATACTCCAGGTGCGTCCGAACCAGGGAATTGTACAGAGAGAGCACAATCTTGTTCCGAAACTGAAATTGTCTCCTGATATAACCCAACAGCTTCTGGGCTTTCTTTTCCACCTCTACGCACTGTTTGGTAAACTTAAGGTCGCTGCTAATTAGCACACCCAAGTCCTTTTCCAAATCAGTCTCCTCGATATTACTCCCCAACATCGAGTAGTCTGACTTGGGATTGGCATAGCCAATGTGCATCACTTTGCATTTACCCAAGTTAAATGGCATTTGCCATTTTTCGGACCACTCTCCTATCCTGCGTAGGTCCGCACACAGTTCCTCGATCGCTTCGGGCGTCCCAACATTGGCCCTAAGCTTGGTGTCATCAGCGAATTTGGCGATCCGACTGACGATGCCACCGTCGATATCATTTATGTAAATGATAAACAACAGTGGCCCCAAAACGGAACCCTGAGGAACCCCACTAGTGACCGAGGCCCAACCCGAACTAACCCCTTTAATTACAACCCTCTGCCGCCTATTCTTCAGCCAGTTTTAATCCACCAACCTACTTCCCCATCGATACCCAACGCGCGCACTTTCGCCATTAGCCGGCGGTGAGGTACCTTATCAAAGGCTTTCTGAAAGTCGAGATAAAGTATATCAATCGCCCTACTCTTATCATACTCACTCAACATGACGTGGAAAAACTCGAGCAAGTTGGTGAGACACGACCAATGCCATCTAAACCCATGTTGGGAGTCCCCAAGCAGCTTGTACGAATCCAAATGGTCAACGATCCTATCCGCTATTATTCCCTCTAATAATTAATTTACCTACAACTGAAATGAGCCTAATGAGACGATAGTTCCCTGGACTTTCGTGATCCCCTTTCTTAAAGATAGGGGTCACGTTGGCTTCCCTCCAATCACCAGGCACCTGGCCCGTCTCCAACGTTTCATTAAGCACATTAGCGATGTCCGCGTCGGAGGTCCTCAGAACGCCGCTGGGTTCCCCTTGCAGAGGCTTGCCACCCGTAGTTCTTCTTTACGTTTCGCTAGCCTAACCTTCGCCTTTACTTCCCTACACAGGCGGACATACACTTCAGTGTTCTCATGGGAACGATTGGCCTTCGCCCTCCTATACGCTACTTTCCTATTTCGGATAGCCGAAGCGATGTCACGACTGAACCACTTAGGCTGCGTTGAAGCAGGGATGACCGGTTTTGAGGGTATGGCAGCAGACTGCAGCACCATAAACTCGTCCCGGAATGCACTCCACACTCCCTCAACATCGCCGCTGACCTCTAACCCCATCTCACCTACGCTATCCTAGAGGCTAACAAAGTCCGCCCGCCGTATATCGAGCTTACTGCCTCTCGAGTTACTACGCTTCACCCGAGGGAAGCACACACGGAACCTAATCAGACCGTGATCACTCCCGCCCAACGATTCGTCAACGGTGAGGCCAGTGACGAGGTTGTCTTCGGTCGTGAATACTAAGTCTAGAATACTTTCGCCTCGTGTAGGCTCACTGACCCACTGAGTGAGGAAGTTCTCATCAGCAAGAGAGAGAGAGAGAGAGAGAGAGAGAGAGAGAGAGAGAGAGAGAGAGAGAGAGAGAGAGAGAGAGAGAGAAATTTCTAAACTATGATATGAATATCATTATTAACAAGTATAATATATTCAGTTAATTATAATGGTACCGAAAAAAAACGACTAAGAAAAACTTTCCCGAACGAAATAATTATGTAACTATTTTGAGTTAAAAGAAAAAACCGTACTTATTTTGAAAACAAATTTAAATTGGTTATTCGTGGAAATATATTGGGATTTAGATACCGACTTCAAGATATTATTTACATCTTACTTTATAATTTCATATAGAATTTCAAAGTTTTGTTTCTAGAAATTTTCATAAAAGAGCTCATGTTCAGTTGCCGCATATGTTATGTTCCTCGCATCACAGGCGACTCCGTACATGTGGCAACGCCGCAGTGATAGTCAAGGTACCACAACTGTGGGAAGGTGGGGTGGAGAGGGGACAACCGAGTCCAACAACATATAACACAGACATATACAGTATATCTAAAGGACAATTGAATGTGCATTCATTGACATACAGGTAATTTTATTGTAATGTCTGTGTTCATAAAGATAAACAATTAATATGATTGTATACAGCATTGAACTCCAGGTAGTTTACCAGTCTTATACAATAATAATGTTCCATTATGATTACTGCAAGTCTATATGAACAGTTACCACAATACAACATTTTATATACTAGTGAATTTGAACCAAAAATAGATATTACACAACCAATTACAATTACATTACAATAGTTTATAATATTTAGAGATTAGCTAGTCGAGAAAATGTAAATTTATGGACAACTTAACTTATTATGCTTTGCCATTTTTGTGAATGTAAAATATTTTTATATAATTACAATTTGAAATGAGTATAAATTATCATAGTGTTTTTTGGTGTTCAATTTTCTGTAAATATAGATTTCGTTTTGTAATGAAAATTTTAGAATTTCAAATAATCAGTAAGAGAATCAGCTAAATTTGGCCGATTCTGCCATTGCCGATGAATCAGTACACCACTAGTTTTTATTGATTTTGCTAATTTTGAGGGCCAGGTTCTTTACTGGTAAATATACTATTCAATTTGATGTAATAATATGTTTTATAGATTTAATGACTTACACATATTGTTTATACAATGATGTAATCGCAAGTTTCTTTAAAAATATCATCTTATTTGTTAAACTTTAATACAAAAAATGTCTCATCTTCTAATTTTTTTTACAGATAAGATAGTATAATGGCTCCAAATAAAGAAATTTCATACAAGAATAGGTTGAAAATTATTGTTCTCCATAAAGAAGGCAACACTCAAAGACAAATAGCTGCTAAAGCTGGAGTATCATTTTCTATTGTTTCCAAAACACTTTCTCACCACTCACAAACTGGGGATGTAAAGAACAAAACAGGTTGAGGATGGAAGCGAAAAACATCTAAAAAGGATGATGAGTATATGATAATGATGAGCAAGCGTAATAGAAAGAAGACTGGTGGGTGGGAGTGAGGGAGTGTGGAATTGGTTGTGTAATGTCTATTTTTTGTTTCAAATCCACGAGTATATAAAAAGTTGTATTGTGGTAGCTGTTCATATAGACTTGCAGTAATAATAATGGAACCTTATCTATACTTATAATTGTGACAGTCGAACTGGCTGCGAACTTTCTTTCTTTGTTTCTTATGGTCGGCCAAACCACTGGCCAGATTTGGATGAGACTCGGGGGATAGGAGCAATTGAGGCCGGGAAAGAACATAGGCTATGTGACGTCAGTCTCCGAGGTCATCTGAGGCCGCTGGAGGCCTCTGTATTCCGGATTGGTTGAAATATAGTGACATCATAGACACGTCATAAAAGATAGTGACATAAAATGGGCGGAGTTCTATCATAGACACATCAAAAAATGGGCAGAGCTCTAGCATATATATATATATATATATATATATGAAAATGAAAATGAAAAGGTTTATTGGCAGACTATAGTCCATATGACAAATATTATTAATACAATGAGAGTTCACATACTAAGGATATAAATATATACAGTTGATTAGAAATAATACAGTAATGTCGAGGTTAAGTGGAGCTTCAGACAGACGTTTTCGTACCAAGAATTCCATCACTTAGAGCCACGCTTCTCAAACTAGGGGTCGCGTAAATATTATTGGGGGTCGCAGAAACATTTGAAAATATTATTTTTTTCATAAATATACAGTGTTAGTACCTATTGCTTTTATGACATTGAGTGAAGGGTCGCGAAAAAATTTGTCTGATCCAAAGGGGTCGCAAGTGAAAAAAGTTTGAGAAGCCCTGACTTAGAGGATAACCGGCAGGACTCATGGATAGCTTGGATAATCGGGTTGGTTGATTTTTTTATTCTTTGCATTAGACTGTATTGAGCACGTCTTGTTACCTCCGGAAGCTCGGGACATTGTGAGTAGCAAACATCTGCGAAGCTGAGCATCTCGGGGGTAATTTATGTAAGAGTCTAAAAGACCTGTTGTACAGCAAATTTACAGTTCTGCCAGAAACCTTTTTATAATTCACCCAGGGTTGCTGTCTGTATATATTACTGCAGAAAGTACGAAAGAGAGTGTCTTTAGCTTCACTTGTACAGAACCGAAAGTTCCTTAAGTTTATATATATATATATATAAAGTGACGATTGGTTAGGTTAAGTCATAATATTTTCGTTAGTTTTAACGTTTTATTTGATGGATTCACTTAAAAAATGTCTCCTAAAGATCCTAGTGTAGTTCACGTTCCCAACTTTGGCCTAGTGTAGTTTGTGTCCCCTTTTGCGTCAGGGGGACGTAAACTACACTCGCTCCTTGTTTTCTTATATCTGAGTCATCACTCAAGTTGCTGATAATAGTTTGACTCAAATACTTAAACTCTTGTACTTCCTCAATTACTTCACCTTTCATTTTAAACCTAATATCAGCTGTCTGATTACAGCTTTTAGGATGAAATTGCATAACTTTAGTTAGTGCATATCCTTATATATATATATATATATATATATATAATATATATATATATAAAAGAACATAGGCCACATGGCGTCGGCCTCCGAGATTATATATATATATATATAGTATCGGACTATTGGACCTTTGAAAAATGAGAACAGTGATTTATCTGATGATCTAACAGAAGTATCCGAAATATTAAGAGCTCAGTACGAATCATCTTTCAGTATACCAAAAACTGACAAATCGATATGCGATAGAAACGTGTTCTTTGAAGAAGAACCACAAGGGGAAAGTATAACGGATTTCGACTTTATAACGGATGATATGACACAAGCCACAGGGAAGCTAAAAACACACTCAGCGGCAGGACCGGATAAATGGAATGCCACACTGATCAAAAACTGCAAGAATGCAATCGCTGAGCCCCTATACTGGATATGGAGACGACCACTAGACACTGGAGAAATACCGGGCATCCTGAAGAGCGCGAACATAGTCCCAATATATAAAGGAGGAGATCGAGCAGAGGCCAAGAACTATAGGCCAGTATCGCTTACATCCCATCTCACTAAAATATGTGAAAGAATAGTTAGACAGAAAATCTCTGACTTGTTAGAAACTCAGAAAAAATTAAAGGATAACCAACACGGGTTTCGGTCAGGCAGATCATGCCTATCACAACTAATGGAACACTACAACAACATTATTGATTCACTTGAAAGTAATGAAAACTATGATGTACTATACACAGACTTTGCTAAAGCGTTCGACAAGTGTGACCACGGAATCATAATACATAAACTGAAATATATGAGAATAACAGGAAAAGTAGGGAAATGGATATATAATTTCCTTAGTGAGCGGCGGTAAGTTGTTACAGTACAAGGAGTATCTTCATCAGAATCAGAGGTCCTCAGCTGAATACCACAAGGAACAGTATTAGCTCCACTACTCTTCATAATCGTGCTAACTGACATAGATGAGGACGTTACCAGAGACAGCACAGTAACATCCTTTGCGGAAGACACAAAGATCAGTAGAAAAATAAGAAACCCAGAAGACATAGGATCTCTACAAACCGACATAAGCAGAATCTACGAGTGGACGGAAAACAACAATATGAAGTTTAACACCGAGAAATTTCAGCTATTACGGTACGGAAAAAGAGAAGACCTAAAATCCATGGAATATTATACCCCAAATAGACAGGAAATTCACAGAAATTCCAGAGCAAACGATTTAGGGGTTGTAATGACAGATGATGCGAAATTTGAAACACAAAATAAGATAGCAGTAAACAGAGCAAAGAGAATAACGGGTCAGATATTGAGAACCTTTAAACGAAGGGATAGGAATGTAATGATTCCTCTACTGAAAACCCTGATAATACCCAAATTGGAATACTGCTCGGTCGTAACATCCCCATATAAAAAAGAAGACATTAGACAGCTGAAAGGGATTCAGAGAAGCTTCACAGCCAAGATCAATGGGTGCAAAGAACTAAATTACTGGGAAAGGTTACGCGAACTAGATCTATATTCACTGGAAAGGAGAAGAGAGAGACACACCATTATTTACACTTGGAAAATAATAGAGAAACTAGTCCCTAATCTTACTCTGAACCCTATAACTCCCCAAACAACGGTGGAAAGTGGAAAGTAGAAACGGCAGACTGTGTCGTATTCCCAAATTGAAGGCGAGACAGGGAACATCCTTAACCCTGAAAGAAAATAGTTTTGTAGTGAGAGGACCAAAACTGTTTAATCAGTTGCCCAAAGACCTAAGAAACATGAAGGGAGTTGCAGTGGAAATCTTCAAAAGGAGACTAGACACCTGGCTCAGAACAATCCCCGATGAGCCGGGTGTACCTGGCTATGTGAGATGGAGAGCGCAAGAATCCAACTCACTACTTCACCAGGCCAACTCAAGAAGATGGGCGACAAGCTTGACCTTCGCGAAATGAGAAATCATCGCGCGAAACCTTTGTAAGGTTGTAAGGTAAGGTAAGGTTATATACAGGGTGTACATAAAGTCAGGATCTATTTTTGTGAAGCACTTGGAAATTATATGGAATTCAATCGTAAAATGATAAAGTGGTAACATTTATTAAATAATTAAGAGTAGGATTCGACGTGACGCCCATCAATATCCCTGCACAGCTCAAATCGTTCCGCAGCATTTCTAAACACATTCTGGAGCATTTGCGGGGTTATGTTATCTGCAGCAGTTCGTATACGTGTACGTAAGTTTTCAAGACTCGTAATCTTCGTCTGATAGACGTGCGATTTGATAAAGCCCCATGCAAAGAAATCTAAAGGGGTTAAATCTAGTGATCTCGCTGGCCAAGGTCTGTTGCTTCCGCGTCCGATCCAGCGATTTGGAAAACGTTCACTTAGATAATCCTGAACAATTTTGGCATAGTGACAAGGAGCACCATCATGTTGATAGACGACGGTACTAACAATCCTATCCCCGTCGTCTATGAACATGATGGTGCTCCTTGTCACTATGCCAAAATTGTTCAGGATTATCTAAATGGACGTTTCCAAATCGCTGGATCGGACGCGGAAGCAACAGACCTTGGCCAGCGAGATCATCAGATTTAACCCCTTAGATTTCTTTGCATGGGGCTTTATCAAATCGCACGTCTATCAGACGAAGATTACGAGTCTTGAAAACTTACGTACACGTATACGAACTGCTGCAGATAACATAACCCCGCAAATGCTCCAGAATGTGTTTAGAAATGCTGCGGAAACGATTTGAGCTGTGCAGGGATACTGATGGGCGTCACGTCGAATCCTACTCTTAATTATTTAATAAATGTTACCACTTTATCATTTTACGATTGAATTCCATATAATTTCCAAGTGCTTCACAAAAATAGATCCTGACTTTATGTACACCCTGTATATAAGAACATAAGCTATGTGGCGTCGGCCTCCGAGTTTATATATATATATCGAAACCTACGGTAAAATTATTGAATGTCCGGTTAGGTCAATTGTATGCCCTTGACGATTGGTTAGGTTAGGTCGTGATATTTTCGTTAAAACTAACGAAAATATCACGACTTAACCTAACCACTCGTCAAGGGCGAGCAATGAACCTAACGGGCATTCAGTTAACCTAACCGGGCATTCAATTACTCTAATCGAGCATTCAGTTGACCTAACTTGGCATTCAGTTGACCTAACCGGGCATTCAATTAACCTAACCGGGCAATGCCGGGTCGCTCCGCTAGTTACTGTATAAGACTAGTATACTACATGGAGTTGAACGCTATTCACGATCATATTAATTGTTTATCTTTATGAACACAGACATTATAAATATAATTACCTGTGTGTCAATGACTGCACATTTAATTGTCCTTTAAATGTAAGTAGTATAGTGGCAAAATGGCAGAGTGCAAGTTGCAATTGCATAAATTTATGTAATGTTGCAAGAGTGCCAACCCCTACCCCCTTTTGTTGCAAGAGTGCCACTCCCACCCCCCCTTATTAACAAAAAAAGAAAAGACAAAGAAAAAAGAAAAAATTCCCCAACCCCCTTTGCCGCAAGGCACTCCCTTTGTTGCCAACCCCAAAATGGTGTTGCATGGGGTATGCAACTTGGAGTTATCCCCCAAAAGGGGAGTGCCAACCTTTGTTGCCAACCCGAAAATGGGATTGCAAGGGGTATGCAACTTGGAGGCGGAGTTCTCCCCCAAGCTGAACCCCCCAAAGAGGCAGAGAGAGAGAGAGAGAGAGAGAGAGAGAGAGATAGGAAGAGAGACCCAGAGGTGGGAACCCACAGTTGGGTGTTCATTGGGCTGGAAGCCGAGCTCATATGGGATCTTTCAGCCGTCCGCCGCCTCTTATAGGGTGCTAATCAGCCAGTTGGCTGAGTTGCCAGATAGCGCCATGTATTTAATTCATCAGCCAATAGAAGGCTGAGTTGCCAGATAGCGCCATGTGTTTAATTATTCCTTCAGCCAGTTGCCAGATAGCAATAATTATTAAACTAATTCATATATTAATCAGTCTAGAAGACGGAGTTGCCAGATAGCAATATTTATTTAATTATTCTTTATATTATTCAGCCATTTGGTTGCTAAATACCGCCGTATATTTTAATTTATATTAGGGAGAGTTGCTAAATACCATCAAAACACACGGTCATCTCCCCACCTCCCTCATTCCATCCACAAACTTCTCACCCCATCTGCGCTTGTATATATATTAATTATTTTGAAAATATACAAAACGTATAAACATATTTGTAGAAAAAATATATATATAATAATCGAATGAGCAATTCGTACACACCCAAACACACACAGTTAACTAGAAATATTCTGTGAAATTTCAAGTTCTTTTCATTATATACGATGTTCGATGCAGTTAAAGCTGTTCGAACAGTTTCAAAGCGTGTACAAATTTTTTATTTTTATTTTTAAATTAAACAGGTTTGAATCGAAGTTAATAGTAAAGATGTCAGATTTTTTTAAGGCGCTGCATTTAATTGGGTAATAACTGTAATTATATCAACGAAATAATTGCTTTCCATTTCAAAACTAAACCTCAATGCGGAGCTTACTGTCGCTATAAAAATGTATTCGAATTAACTGGCGCACCATAGTCCTTAGTATAATAAAATTATATATATATACATACATATATGTTAACCCCTCCGTCTATGGCCCGGGATGGTTCGAAGTCGACGGGGGTTCTAGTTAGGTGGCAGCAACGGATGTTTGACTTGCAGTAGTTTTCTTCTATATTACTCTCCGAGTTCTTCTATAGTGGCTCGGAGGACTCTGATAGACTTACTAAAAATGCTGAAGGTTCAGGACTCTTCTTATAGCGTATCCGGAAAGGTTAGTGACTAAGTTCTTCTGAAGAGAGCAAGGCTCGAAGGATAAGATAAAAACTATCTTTGACAGTAATTTACTGCTAAAATGTACAGGTAGTGCTCAGCCTCTGAATTAGCTTCTGAGTGACAATGGAAGATTTATAGTGAGTTTATATACCCAAAAACTGCTAACATCATTATTATTAAATGCTAAAAAGGCTGTATTATTTTTGCACAATGTTCGAAAATAAAGTAAATTTTTAGCTGTGGTAAGGCTTGAACGAGTAAACAAAATATTTGAAGACGAAACCATAGTTTTATCTTAAACCGCGACTTTTCAGATCTGATGTTATCATGATCTGCCAAGTTAACTAAAAGTGGAAATCGGACTATGCATCTTTACACTAAAATATGCATATGAGTAAAATTTTAAGGTTTAAGATGTACAATTTTAATGCTTAGGCAAGACATGATCTCATCTTTTATAACGAAAGGAATGTATATAAAATATGAACATTGCAAAGCTTAAGCATGATTCCTTATTAAGCGAAATCTAAAAAAATGATTATGAGATTTTTAAAAAAACAACAGGTCACCAATTGTTTGGCAAAGTAGAAGGCAAATCAAAAATTTTATCTAAACTTGCGTTGGGCGATTTTGGTCCTTATGTAAAAATGAATACACACACGTACATACATATGAGTATAGGCATTATATAAAGTTAAATATATAAGAATATACAGGATTATATAAATACATGAACCATATAACACATGAATTTTTAAAATGGATACTTTTTCTTAAAATGGATACAAGAACTATATAAATGAATACAAGAATTACATGAAGAATAAGATAGTATAGGAATATGGGGTTAATTATTTATGGTTCATTTTTATAATATATATATATATATATATATATATATATATATATATATATATATATATATATACTGTATTTTTGTTGCGTGTAATCACAATCACTTAAAAATTGGATAAAAATAATAAAGGTGTTATAATACTATTTTTAAGTTGGTAATTTTTTAAATTTTAAGGTTTAAACTAAATTAATTAATTAGTTGGTATTGATAGACCTAATTTCTTATTTATTTTTTCTTATGATATTTTTTGTGTTCTTTCGTCAATTAACAAATTTATTATCACACACACACACAAACACACACACACACACACACACACACACACATATATATATATATATATATATATATATATATATATATATATACTGTATATAATTAGAGTACGGCAGTATGAAGACGCTGAAAATATTATTGTAATTGTAACGAATAATAAAGGGAACAACTGATATAAATGTGAGTTATACGAATGTTTATTTGGAGTTACATCAGAATTCAAGAATGGAGCAAAGAACCGTTTCAACAGAAGGGTTACTGCGGAGAATTTTTCGTCAAAATATCCTTCCTGATTAACACTCACTACTGCAGGGGCATTTTGCCACAGGATTTAAATAGTATTTCACTTCGGATTTTGTTCCCTCCACTCTGCAGCGGATCTCACAATATATATATACACACTGATTGACACCTTCCGCTTCACTCCTCCAGGAAGTCCACTTTGCGACAATTCATTGCGGTTAAGGTAAACTGACAGGTGGCCATTTCGTTAGTTTCAACACCTGATGCTGTTCTTGCTGTTTCGGGTATCTTTTAACTACTGCACTGTGGTTGGGGCTCTTACCCTGTTAATTGAGAAGTATAAAACCTTTGTCCAAAGACATCGTTCATGACGGAATTTTGAGGCTGTCTCGTTTCCAGTTGGCTGTAGTTTTTAAGAAACTCGTACAAATTGTTACAAACCTATTTTTTACAAAATTACATCGCTACAATGATCCCAGTATTTGACTAAAGTTTTTCCCCAAATTTATAATGCGTTCAACGGTATGTCCTCAAAACGACCTTGCCTCAAGCGAAAAGACTAGAAAGTTTATACGCTTTACAAAGCCTATACAACATTTTGAAATGCAATTTTCTCGTGGTAACCCGAGGAAAATTTACTATATAGTAAATACAAAGGACACTAAACAGTAAGAGACCGACTGGTCCCTACGAGGCTGTCTGTTTAAGGAAGAACGTTAAAAGATGAAAGAAAATTTAAGGGAAAATGAACATTTTAAAGCAAAGCAAAGAAGGTAGGTTGAAAAAGAGAGGAAAATTTAGAGATAAGAGAAAATTTTGAAGCAAAGAGAGAATCCGAGTGAAATTTATACAATACTTTTATGCGTTAACGAATGCTTCTAGCTGCGGGATTAAGGCACGATAAGTATCGTCTCTTTTTAAAGGTCGTCCGAATGAAGTAAAATTTCTTACAGTACCACAAGAAAAATTGGATTTAAAAATGTAAAATTGTAAAATCGTTGAAAAGAAAAGGCAATCTGTAATATGAATGTCATTTTCATTCCAAGGGTGTGTCGCACACATCTCTCAAAATGACTGGTTTTGGCGTTCAAAGAATTCGCATAACAAGTTATGTTTACATTTGTGACGTCATACTCTAGCGATGTACAAAAACTCACACTGTCCCTCTTTCGTCTCACGACCTACAAACATCTCGTGTTACGGTTTCTTTACTTTTCAGTACTTAAATTACTTATAATTAAGTAATGTTCCCCAGAGAAAGACTTTTGCCGCAAACATTTGTGTCTATAATTTCTTAGCCTTATTTAACACGCGCGTGCGCACACAAACACGCATTTGTCTACTCTACAAAGCCGCGACATCTTCACACATTTTCGCATTCAGTTCTATATCGCGACATTTAAAAAAGAATAAGTTTAATCAAACCTTATCTAACCTAACCTAACCTTAATTGTATCCCACTTTTCATTATAAAAGATAACATTTATAAATAACCGCCGCGACACTGCTAATGTCGTGATATGCACGTCCCTGTCGCGATCAGTTGTTATTATTATTATCATCATCATTATTACTATTATTATTATTATTATTACCACTACTAATGACATATATATATAAAACATCCTATTCTGAACAACTCAATAAATGCTCAATTTAAATATAAATTCCAGTTTTGGAAATCTTGGAAATGTACAGGTAAAGACGCGTTCAATCTATGGTCAGGAAGACAATTTTAGAACAGGTGTTCCTCTTTACTTCATACAAAAGAATATCCGTATTGGTGCCCCCCTTCCAAGCCTTTACCTCCAATCTAGTGCCCAGAGTATATATTATATAGTGTCAGACTTTGCATAAAATGTCGCCAAAATCTGCCACAAATGCAATATATATATATATATATATATATATATATATATATAGGGTTTGATGATGATGATCAGTAGTGGATGAAAAGCGTATGTAACTTACTTATGGAAGTAACCCTACAGAGCACAGGAGTTAAAACAAGTTTGGGGGCAGTTTGTCCCTCAATTAAAAAAAAACAATAAACATGAATTTTGGTATAAAATTTTAGCTGTTTTTCACAAATAAAATAATAACTAAAGATTTAAAATAACTAAAACATGTTTGTCACAAGCCAAACAAAACCTTCACACCAAAGAAAATATGACGGCACAGTAATACTTGTACCATGAAATAACATAAATAACACGAATTTCAATGTCACATAAACGTTGTACCTGCTTTTATACAAATTTTCTCAATATTGAATTTATATAAAATGTTAGAATTTTTTTTCACTTCTACTTTTGAAGCCCCGTCTTTATTGCAGAGCCCCTGGGCTGTAACCCCGTTAGGCCTCGGCTTCCTCTGCAAATACGATCATGCTTAAAAACACACAGAGATGCTTCCGCTAGCTACAACACCAAATACAAATTTATAAACATTTCCTTTTCATTCGAGGGTTTATTCTAGCAGGAAAACCAGGATGCCCATTTATCTACCATCCAATTTTCTACCTTTTTTGTTGTAACCGTTAAAGAAATTTTTCTCCAAAAAATATATTGTATAAAATGAAAAAATTATTCAAAGGCACAACATTTGTGTGTATAAATAAAATTAAATGCATATTATTAATTTTTGAAGGATTAAGTCGAATTTTAACAGTGGTTTAGGCCTAACTAGGCTTTTTGAAAAGTCTATTACCCAAGTTTATAAAAGTTTATATATATTATATGAAATAGCTTATCTTGGCGGAGTAAAAGAAAATGAGAAGCGAAGGCATTTATTTCCTCCTTATTTTGAAGTTATGAAATACGTTTCCGCTTGCTACCATTCTACCCTTTACGTCCTAAATTTGGTCTTCCCATGTGTTTGATAATCACCCCTCTTGGGAAAGGGTCAGGTCAGGTCGTCAAAGAACAGAGGGGGAAAGGGTTTACTAATGCACCTGCAAATAGAACTTAACAGTTTTCCAATAGAAATACGTTTCTTTGTTTTAAGATTTAGCGCTTTAATGATTAATTTGCATAATAATTACGTTTTAAGAGGGAAAACGCAATTTGAGTTTCAAAGTTCAATTTCATACATGTTCATTAAAACTAGTTCAAATATTATTAAAAGAGTTCTCTGCTGATAATCCTTCTTCGCAAGTTAACATGCCGCTTTATTATAATACTTTAACTCTTCAAACACATAGACATATATATATATATATATATACTGTGCTTATGTATGTATATATTGAATTGAATAACCTTTAATATTAATAAAGCACACACAGTACTTTTACAGTTTACAATGACATAAATCATTGTGAAATTTAATTAATCAATGATTGAGTTTTCTCAAAGGATATTTGCTAAGAATTACCATACTAGTTATAAATGTACTGTGACCTGTTTCCATTGCAGTAGCCTTCCTTCATGATGTGGCACGAATGTAATATGCAAAGATTAATGATGTAAATCAGTTACCGTAGACTATTTGTTAGATTGAAATAACTTATTTTTGCTAATAGCAAGTGTTTATAATTGCCCCAAAACGAGTTAAAATAAATGCAGAATAGCTGTAAGAGTTATAGAATAAGTGAAATAAACTTCCTGTAGCTGGTATTACAAATTAATATTGGGATGTTTTCTTTTCAGAATGGCGAACCGTACGCGGCATCCGAAAAGACAAAGTTCCAATTTATTTCGCCATTCAACGTGTAAAATTCCAAATTTGCTTTACGAATGAAAATATAAATAAACAAAATTCGTGTAAAATAAACCTGATATATATATATATATATATATATATATATATATATAATATTATATATATATAAGGCTAAATGTTGTAATGAAGATATGCCGTAGCAATAACAATATTGCTACGGCATATCTTCATTACAAGATGTACAAACATGTGATGTACAAACATGTGAAGATGTACAAACATGTGATGTACAAACATGTGAAGATGTACAAACATGTGAAGTTGTCACCAGTCAAACTAGTGAGCAAAGCTAACGCAGCTCAAGATTGCTAATGCGCAGGAAAATGTAGCGGGTTACTGAAAAAATGTAAGTTTATTTGGTTCTGCCGCGTAAAAACTAATATTAATAATGGTAATGGTAATAATAATAATTATTGCTGAGCATTTCGGGAAAACGCATGCCCTTTGCTTGATTGATTGTCTCATGGTGGATTCGTTAGGCCTATATTTATGGCCTCATTAATAGACACAATAAACACTTTGAATATGCGTACGAGTTTGAAATTATTTGAAGACGTTGCGGAATCACAGTCTGGGCATTTATTCAAATAGAACTTAACAGTATTCCAATAGAAATGGGCTAAAATTTATAAGTAATAAAATTATATATATATATATATATATATATATATATATATATATATATATATATATATAAAAGTGTACCGCACAAAGCCTAATTCAATATGGTGTTTGTCATTTGTTTTAGCCATTTATAAGATGCAAAGCTTAATGTTAAATGAAGTTAAATTTGAAAATGCTTTCATACAGGAAAGTTAAGAGTTTACTTTGAAAAATTTGTTACCATTCATGTACGGAGGAAAAATCTGGTTAAAAACTAAATGGATCATCTGAAGATCAGGGCCCCCAGCCTTCTTTAGTTAGCCTAATAAGACCAACTAACGAATTAAGAATTTGTAGAAGTTTATTAGGTTGTTTTTTTTAGTATTTTAAGATTCCCTTATACAAATTTTAGTTTGTAGAAAATATATATATATATATATATATAGAGAGAGAGAGAGAGAGAGAGAGCATAATTCGTGCTGAGATCTGTACAGATATTAGCTTGGCCATTTATAAGATGTGAAGCTTAATGTTACCCGCAACCTTCTATACATAGAAATATTATCTTCTATTGTCTTAAATCACCCCAAAAAGAAGTTTCGAGGCAAAATTTCTTGGCCGCGTCGGGGTGCGAACCCATTTTTTTCTTTAACCATTAGGACGCCCTGGATTTTTTATATGAACTTTTTTCCGATGCAAATATAGCGACGTCTCTGCTACCCTTTCGCTAACCTTTGGTTAGCTTCCGCCCATTGATCATTCTGTCGAAGGTCAAGCTTTTCACTCCACCTTAGACCTACAGCATAGCTAGGAGTCCGCTCCATGCACCATCAACATCCCAGCGTTTTAACCACTAGGTCGTATAGGATACCCATTTATCGGATCTTTTCCGTTTGACTGCCGCCATTGAAACATAAGAGGTGAGTGCCCCCAGCCTTCTTTACTTAGCCTTATAAGGCTAACTAACGAAAATATCACGACCTAACCTAACCACTCGTTAGGTCAACTGTACGACCTTGACGATTGGTTAGGTTAGGTCGTGATATTTTTGTTAGTTAGCCTTATAAAGAATACAAAAAGTTTAATTATGTTTCAATGGCGGCAGTCAAACGGAAAAGATCCCATTTATCTACCAACCAATTGTGTGGGAGTCTAAAAAAAGTATACAATACATGAATTTAATTAATCTGCAAAAGTACACTAAGGTTTCTCACTGACACAAATTATATATATATATATATGTTAAACACAGACCGTGCATGGAACAAGGAACTCTTCTGGGAAAATTAAATCCACTATAGTCCGAATAAGTAATGGTAAATGGCAAATACCATAGTTTTCCTTTTTCATGATGCAAGCCCGACGTGGGCAACGGGTCTCTCGCAAAGAGGTCCCATAAACATCGCGTCCCTCACCAGCTATCTCCAAAGCAGACAGGATCCAGCTTTGGGACATGGATCTAGGGTTTAAAGCAAGCCTAGCCCTGCTACATTAAGAACCTCAATATAAGCAAAAGACTCGTTGCATTCACGTCGGATTGAATACATCAAAGAAAAAGGGGTAACTATTGTATTTTTAGCCAAAAAAACAAAACTTAAACCTCAACCGGGACATTGAGCGTCCACTTTTCAAGGCACATAACACGTCCGTTTAATATACACAAACTCAGAATGGTCCCCTGAGAAACTTATATGTTAAACACAGACCGTGCATGGAACAAGGAACTCTTCTGGGAAAATTAAATCCACTATAGTCCGAATAAGTAATGGTAAATGGCTTTAAACCCTAGATCCATGTCCCAAAGCTGGATCCTGTCTGCTTTGGAGATAGCTGGTGAGGGAAGCTATATTTATGGGACCTCTTTGCGAGAGACCCGTTGCCCACGTCGGGCTTGCATCATGAAAAAGAAAAACTATGGTATTTGCCATTTACCATTACTTATTCCGTTATTCGGACTATAGTGGATTTAATTTTCCAGAAAAGTTCCTTGTTCCATGCACGGTCTTTGTTTAACATATAAGTTTCTCAGGGGACCATTCTGAGTTTGTATATATATATATATATATATATATATATATATATATATATATATATATATATGTATATAATATATATATATATATATCTATATTAGGGTGTTTCATAAATTAAAAGTTTGGAAACATTTTAATCCACATGGATCCCCTTGTTCCATTTGCTGAGGAGACTGATAAACCGAAGTATTAATTCAATAGTTTAAAGTTTACGGGTCCCCAGTTTGATGCTCTGGCAGATCATAAACGGAAAAAATTAAACAAAAATCTGTCAATGAATTTTTATTCAACAAACGAGTACCATTTCACTACACATTTTCACAAAGATACAAAAAACATAACCACTTCTTGCGAATCATTTGTCCATGAAATCGTTCTTGGTTTTATTCGGGTATTTCGCCCTATGCTGCATCACAGTTTTGAGCAAATACTGCTTCTGCTCTTCGTTCTTCGTCAGAGAACAGTTGAACTCTTTGGTGAGCGCGATGGCTCTTTCGGCCCGATCGTTGACGACAGAGATTTTGTTAACAGTTGCCGCTGCTTGCTTGAAGCCCTCTACTTCAGTCCACTCGGCAACTGGCTTTTTCAAGAATTCTGTGTCCAAGTCGAATGCATGGAAGAAAGCCATCGTCTTTCCTGTCACGAACTCCGCCAGGTGTTTCGAGGCAAGATTCCTGACGTTCTTCCCTTGGGGTCGCTTGAGTTCCTTTTTCGATGCGGGCTTACCCAAACTGACGACCATCTGAGCCTTTTCTTCATCTGCCACATCTGCGTCGAAGAACGCCATGGCAATAAGAGTCTCAGAGATGTACCATAGGTGTCGAGACATGGCTTCTTGCGCAGCGTTAACACACGAATATCCCGACATGGCAAAGGCTTCCGCGTCACGCAGAAATTCCAGATCAACTGCGGCAGCCTTGCTTGAGGTTGCAGCACGAGTCCAACCTCGGATGTAGACGAGGGACACGAAGAGACCTACGGCTGTCAGAGCTTCCAACTCGTGACTCGACATCTTGAACTGCTTCTTCAGTAGAATTACTTTCAAGGAGTAGATGGCTATCGCCATCCATCGAGCGTGATGGTAAGCGCCAGGGGCTCTGAGAGGGAAATCCACCACTTTTGCTTCTCCCAGGAAGATGAGAACCAACTGTAGCAGTTCCTTGTAGTCATCGCGCTGATGCGACGTGCTCACCATCCCTCTCACCAGCAGGACTGACTTCTCCCTCAGTTCCCTCATAGAGTCATTGACTTGAGCAAAATCGTACGGCCGCACGTCCAACCGGTCGATGAACTTCCATTGTGCCTGAAACCTCTTGAAAACGGGTATATCGGGGCCACTTGAAGGGCCGTATGCACGCTTGAAGACGGAGCTGAGGATGACTTCATAGATGTGATGCCGACAGGGGAAGTACATGAGTTCTCTGCCAAGACCTTTCTCAATCAGGACGCAGGCCCCGATATGAATCCCGGTGTTCGACGCTGTCGTGTCGAAAGACAGTCCCCGCACGCGCTCTTCCATCCTGTGTTCCTTGACCAAATCCAAGCAAACTCGCGCTATCTTCTCGCCGGTTCCGGACGTCACCTTAGGAACGCCGAGCAACTTCTCCTTGCCGTCGCCAGAGACGAGGACGGCGATCCGGTCAACGCTCTCCTTCCATTGCTCATTGTCAGGTAGGAGCTTACCGTCCCAATGCAAGACAAGAGGCTGACCAAGACAAACTTCGTCGGATTGATAACTTTCAGCAGCCACCTTCCTGAGAGCCTTGCGTGTGCGGTACATGGTACTGGCAGAAATGGACAGTTCATCCAAGTCAAAACCTAGTGATTTAGCCGCTGCAGCGTACGACATAGCTGAATCGCGGTACGAAATATTCAGCCGATCGTAGGTAGTCGTCACATCCTGTGAGATCAGATTCCTGCGTCGCTTCTTGGTATTTCCCTTGGAGGAGGATGGAAAAACTTCCACGGTTGGGTCAACGACATCTGAGTCAGTCTCTGACGAAGTTGAAATCACTAAAGCCCCCGTATCTTCTGCAGCTCCTTGTTCCTTCCTGGCCTTCTCCTGTTGTTCCTTAATCTTGTCCAGCCTCTTCCTTTTCCTAATCTCCTTATAGTGAAGCTTCATGTCAACAGGGCCCATGCTGCAGGAATTTGGATCTTCACGCTGCATGTCGAGAAAGTGGATGTCCTCCTGATTCTTCATCATTTCCTTAGCCTGTGAATGAGCAATGTCCATGATCTCCTTCGCTATTGCCTCCTTGAACATCGCCTCCTCCACTCGGAAGGACTCTGCTTTATGTGACTTGTGCTTCACAAGCCGGTCGTATTCCTTGAGAACGGATTCCATCTTCCTCAAGGCCGAATCTCGACGCATCATGGGGATTCTCGCTCTCTCCCAAAATATGAGACAGGCATCCAGGCACAGGTTCAGGCATTTAGTACGTCCAAATTTTTGCTCCTTTTGGTGGTAAAAGTACTTTTTGAGTACTTGCAACTGAGTTGGAAGGCCACTTGATGTGATGTTCGCATCCGTCTGGCCAATAAGAAACACTTCTGTTTTCGCTCTGGTAGACACCTGGAAAAGAAAACAAACTAAATAATTCCACAGAAATAATTTCACATCGTAATTAATTTCATTAATTAAATAAAGAAAAGCAGTAACTGGGACTCGAACCAGTGTCATAGCCGTTTGGCGGCATCGCTCAAGTCGGCGTACACAGCACGCTATCCACTACACCATCTAGGGAGTGGATAGCGTGCTGTGTACGCCGACTTGAGCGATGCCGCCAAACGGCTATGACACTGGTTCGAGTCCCAGTTACTGCTTTTCTTTATTTATAAAACTGATACGTGTACACTACGTTCTCTTTGACAATTCATTAATTAAATAAATTTCAATACCGCAGTAAAATTACATTAATTAGTATCATAAATAATTACCAGCTTAGTTGTCCAATATGCAACAGACTAATTAATTTCATGTAATATTAATAATAAATATCACTACCACAGTAAAATGACAGAAATTAAATAATAATAAATTTCAATACCACAGTAAAATGAGATAATTAGTAGCATATATAATTACCTCCATAGTTGTCCAATAGGCTATACAACACGAACCGCTCAAGTGACGAAGAAAACCGTCTTCACTGCAGGCAGGCGAGAAATGAACTGACAAAAAGTCGTCAAAGTTGGGGACCTCTAAATGCAGCGCGATCTGGTTCAAACTTGCACAAACGTGTTTTCTTGTTCTTTAGAATACGGAGAAACGTGTGGATTAAAACTCCAAGCTCATTTTTATTTTACCCTATAGGTATGAAACACCCTAATCTATATATATATATATATGTATATGTATATATATATATATATATATATATATATATATATATATATATACACACAAACAGACACTGTAGGATAAAATTTAAATTTCATTAGAATTAAAATGTTTACATAGACAATGTAGTTCCTGTATATGAGCTTGAATTATCTCGATGAAATTATGATGTGAAAGAGCTAGCAATCATTCCCTGACGAGATGTATTTCTGAACACACAAAAAGCCTTTGAATAATTTTTTCATTTTATACAATATATTTTTTGGAGAAAAATTTCTTTAACGGTTACAACAAAAAAGGTAGAAAATTGGATGGTAGATAAATGGGCATCCTGGTTTTCCTGCTAGAATAAACCCTCGAATGAAAAGGAAATGTTTATAAATTTGTATTTGGTGTTGTAGCTAGCGGAAGCATGTTTGTGTGTTTTTAAGCATGATCGTATTTGCGGAGGAAGCCGAGGCCTAACGGGGTTACAGCCCAGGGGCTCTGCAATAAAGACGGGGCTTCAAAAGTAGAAGTGAAAAAAAATTTCTAACATTTTATATAAATTCAATATTGAGAAAATTTGTACAAAAGCAGGTACAACGTTTATGTGACATCGAAATTCGTGTTATTTATGTTATTTCATGGTACAAGTATTACTGTGCTGTCATATTTTCTTTGGTGTGAAGGTTTTGTTTGGCTTGTGACAAACATGTTTTAGTTATTTTAAATCTTTAGTTATTATTTTATTTGTGAAAAACAGCAAACATTTTATACCAAAATTCATGTTTATTGTTTTTTTTAAATTGAGGGACAAACTGCCCCCAAACTTGTTTTAACTCCTGTGCTCTGTAGGGTTACTTCCACAAGTAAGTTACATACTCTTTTCATCCACTTCTGATCATCATCATCAAACCCTATATATATATATATTATATATATATATATATTGCATTTATGGCAGATTTTGGCGACATTTTATGCAAAGTTTGACACTATACAATATAAACTCCGGGCACTAGAATGCAGGTAAAGGCGTGGAAGGGGGGCACCAACACGGATATTCTTTTGCATGAAGTAAAGAGGAACACCTGTTCTAAAACTGTCTTCCTGACCATAGACTGAACGCGTCTTTACCTGTACATTTCCAAGATTTCCAAAATTGAAATTTATATTTAATTTGAACATTTATTGAGTTGTTCAGAATAGGATGTATATATATATATATATATATATATATATATATATATATATATCATTAGTAGTAGTAATAATAATAATAATAATAATAATAATAGTAATAATGATGATGATAATAATAATAACAACTGATCGCGACAGGGACGTGCATATCACGACATTAGCAGTGTCGCGGCGGTTTGTCTCTATAAATGTTATCTTTTATAATAAAAAAATGGGAAACAATTAAGGTTAGGTTAGGTTAGATAAGGTTTGATTAAACTTATTGGCTTTTTTAAATATCGCGTTATAGAACTGAATGCGAAAATGTGTGAAGATGTCGTGGCTTTGTAGAGTAGACAAATGCGTGTTTGTGTGCGCACGCGCGTGTTAAATAAGGCTAAGAAATTATAGACACAAATGTTTGCGGCAAAAGTCTTTCTCTGGGGAACATTACTTAATTATAAGTAATTTAAGTACTGAAAAGAAAAGAAACCGTAACAAGAGATGTTTGTAGTTTGCTCGTGAGACGAAAGAGGGACAGTGTGAGTGTTTGTACATCGCTAGAGTATGACGTCACAAATGTAAACATAACTTGTTATGCGAATTCTTTGAACGCCAAAACCAGTCATTTTGAGAGATGTGTGCGACACACCCTTGGAATGAAAATGACATTCATATTACAGATTGCCTTTTCTTTTCAACGATTTTACAATTTTACACTTATAAATCCGATTTTTCTTGTGGTACTGTAAGAAATTTTACTTCATTCGGACGACCTTTAAAAAGAGACGATGCTTATCTTGCCTTAATCCCGCAGCTAGAAGCATTCGTTAACGCATAAAAGTATTGTATAAATTTCACTCGGATTCTCTCTTTGCTTCAAAATTTTCTCTTATCTCTAAATTTTCCTCTCTTTTTCAACCTACCTTCTTGCAACATTACGTAATATTATGCAACTTGCACTCTACCCTTTTGCAACTATACTACTAATATATATATATCTGTGTTCCTCCCCACCTTCCCCCCAATTGGGGTACCTTGACACTCACTGCGGCGTTGCCACATGTACAGAGTCATCTGTGAGGCGAGGAACATTATATATGCGCGCAACTGTACTTAAAGTAAGTTACTGTAAGTTTAGCAAAGTTTGCGAATAGTTATGAAATGATTTTACACAGAAAAATAAAATGTAACAGCTGATACAATATGTCAGGTATAGCAAATAGATGAGTCGGCTAATAAAAACCCTGATAATTACGGTTACTCTCTCTCTCTCTCTCTCTCTCTCTCTCTCTCTCTCTCTCTCTCTCTCTTTCTCTCTCACACACACACTATATATGTACACCTGGTTGAAGTTCCATGCGTCGGTCTCTCTTCACACGGAGGTTAAGCTGGTGGCCCCACCTCTAGACCTGGCCTGATGGAGGAGCGAGTTTCTCTTTTACCATTTCTATCGCACATAGCAAGGCACACACTGCTCATCCGGTACCGTCCTGAGCCTGGCATCTAGTCTTCTTTTAAAGATTTCAACTTTGACACCTGTGATGTTCTTGAGGTCTTTCGGAAGCTGGTTAAAAAGCCTTGGGCTATTTTCCTTCAGTGTTGAGGTTTTCCCTTTGGGAACTTTAGTTTGGGAACACTACACATTCTGCCTTTCCTATTTTCCAGTGTTGTCTGGATAGTTACTGGGTTGAATTTGGGCTTTGGCACCAGTTTTTCGATCATTTTACATATGTAAATTACGGTGTATCTCTCTCCTTCTTTCCATGGAGTACAGATTTAGCTTACGTAGACTTTTCCAGTAGTCGAGTTCTTTGCAGCTATCAATATACGAGTATTTATAGTGGCCTATGTGTTGACTCACTATAATAAATAAAAAAAATTATCATTAAGTGAATGTTAATTATGATTGCTTGTTTGAGTTGAGTGAAGCTGAGGTCACCAGGTCCTCGCGGACCAAATACACAATATTTAATAGAGAGATAGAAATGACTTGTAGTTTTTGTTTAATAAGAAAAATAAAATAATTATTTGTTCACAGTGATTAACAATTATGTACACTGAATTTGAGCAATATTACAATAAATGAATTTATTAGCAACAAGGAATGATTTTTATACAGGATAAGAGTTAAACGCTGCGTTAATGACTAGCAACAATAATTAAGGTAAATGAGATATACGGTACAATACTATAATAATGAGTAAGAAAACAACCACTAGGTAATAAAGTACGATTCATACCAATAAGGAATTAAATAAGTAAAATATAAAAATGAATGAAATACAAGGTGATACCAAAATACTCCTACAGTATCAAGGGTGGATCTAGTCATTTCAGTAAGGGGAGGGGTCCAAAGAAAAAAGGGCACCCCCTAAAATAAAAAGGCACAATAATAAAAATTGTTTCTTAAAACAGACCACCAATGAGCGAGTGTAAAATCAATTGTATTGTTTTATTAGATCAGTCTCATTCATATATGATACAAAATAAAAATCTAATTTGGGTACAACAGTTATCACAGAAAATTAATTTTCAAACAATTACAAATGTCCTGCCGATTAAAAGAACTATCAGAATAAGGTGAAGATAAAAATAGCGATATGGCTGCACTAGTACTAAGGGCAACTATGAAAACCATTACAACCACAAATTTGGAAGTACAATGTATACGGATAAAGACTCAAAATAGAATTTGAATAAAATACCATGATCTATCATATTTACAAAAACAAAATTTGTTTTCAGAGGCAGCGATATTTAGAATCCGACAATTTATTATCACCAAATCAACAATGGCTTCCGTAATAATAAAACAACAGAAATGGCTACTTTAAATTTCATGGAAAATGCAAATATAACTAAAGAGAACAAAGAAATAATGATATAAATATTTATGGATTTGAGTAAGGCGTTTGATGTAATAGACCATAATATTCCACTTAATAAATTATATTGTTACGGCTTTAGAGGAGCAATCAGTGATTGGTTTAAAAGGTTTTTGTTCAATAGATATTTTGTATCAGTAAATCAGGTGTGGTCAACTAAAGCGCTTGTCAAACATGATATGCCACAGGGCTCAGTTCTGGGTCCACTGTTATTTTTATTATATATAAATGACGTTCCACGTTCATCTGATATACTGAACTCTATAATGTTTGCAGATGATACAACTGTCTTTTTCTTGCAAAGATGTTAATTCAACTAAGAATATATTTAATTCAGAATTCATCAGTGTAATGAAATGGTTGACCACCAATACTCTTTCTAAATACCAGTAAAACAAATTTCATGATTTTTACTAATAAAAGAAATGTATATCTTGAACTTAATGTTGATGAAATCGCTGTAAAGGAATGTACTGTAACAAAATTTCTTAGTGTAATGCTCGATAAGAATTTGCAATGGAGTGATCATGTAAATTATGGTCCCCGGACAGTTCGCTACTGGACATTTCGCTACCGGACATTTCGCTACTGGACGTTTCGCTACTAGGACATTTCGCTACCGGACATTTCGCTACCATATATAAATTTACCAGTAAGTAAAATTAAAAAGGCAATAAAATTTATTAAAAAATTACGAGAATTATTAAATGAATACAAGGATTATTAAATGATTACATGAATTACATAAATTATTACGCATGATTACATGAATTATTAAAAGAATTTTATTTTTTAAAAAGAATGAAAGAATGCATAAAACATTTGATACATTAAAATATCTAAAAATATTTAAGATTATGCGGAATAGCGCGAAGGAATTCCAGTTTATTTCTTTATTTCCAGAATCGTATCTTCTCAGTAAATTATAGATCCTCTGCTCACAGTCCCTATACTTTTTCTTCTTCTGAGTTGCGTTTAGGTTAGGTTAGGTTAGGTTAGGTTAGGTTAGTAACCAAAAGGGGAGAGGCAGAGGGATCAATGTTAAATGTCGGTTTTTATAAAAAGAGATTCTAAAATTCTAAAAATTCTAAGAGAAGTGTCATCAGATGATAAGGCTAAAATTTTAAAATGTTTATCCAAAAGGGCAAGATTGCAGGACTGGGCATGTTCTCTTATAGGAGAAAATTCTTTAACGACAGCGAAGTTAGATGCCGGTAGCGAAATGTCCGGTAGCGAAATGTCCTAGTAGCGAAACTTCCAGTAGCGAAATGTCCGGTAGCGAAATGTCCGGTAGCGAACGGTCCTAGCACCGTAAATTATATCGCGGAAAAGATTTCAAGGAGCGTTGCTATAATGTTGAATTTAGAAATGTAGTCCCTAAACAAGTTTTATTGACTCTTTATCATTACTCTTGTTCTTCCTTATATAACGTACTGCACCCTTGTTTGGGGAAACTCCGCTAACAACGCTTTAAACGGTATCTTTGTCATCCCCCCAAAAAAGGGCAATAAGGTTATTATCTGATGCTGATTTCCTTGATCACTCTAGTGCGTTATTTAAAGAGCTTAACCTACTAAACTCAATAATGTAATCAAAATGGCACATTTTATTTTTATTTACAAATGTAGGAACAAAATAATTAACTTACAGTGAGTAAATAGATATTTCGTAACTCATCAACAAATCCACTTGTATCAGACCAGAAATAGATCAAAGCATGTTATACCTCAATTTAGATTGTCTTCATCTCAAAAACTACCCATTTTCATTGCATTAAAACTATAGAATGATTTAAATGCCGATTTAAAAAATATTGTGAATGCAAATTCGTTTAAAACTAAGTTGAAATCCCGATTAATAATGGCATACAAATAAAAATCTAGGATTAATGTACATTACTATTGTTTAGTCATTTCTCGTGTGTAATCTATGATTAAAGACATTACTTGTGATTATTCAGCTCTTATCTCTCATGTATAATATTGATTTATCTGTATTTCTCTTCAATAATGACCTTGCATTTGTCATATCGATAATGATAATTTAAGATTAATACATACTTTAGCTATTAATACTACTTATTTATTTATTTAATTATTTATTATTAATAATAACTGTTTTATTTTTAATAAGAGGCCAGTAAAGCCTAAAGTTTAAGGGCCAAATTAAATAAAATAATAGTCCAGCTTTACAATTATTTGTCATTATGAATTGTAAAACCAATGTATTTATTTTATTATTAATAAAGGTTATTCAGTTCAATCCAATTCAATTCAAATAGGGCACTTGCAAGGAATTAAGGGGACTCCTAATCACGGGCGGACTGACAGCAACCTGTGCCCTCGGGCATAATGAGGTCCTGGGCCCCTTGAAATCCGATTTTTTTCATAGTACAGTTCGATTAGACACTTGACCCAAGTGAGAACACTCTCACTGTTTTATGATGACTGCGGGCCGGGGCCGCCGGGCCCCCTAATAGCCCGGGGTTTCGGTCCATCCCTGACTGCCCGACCGCTCAGTCTGCCCCTGGGCCTAATGCGGTCGTAACGGAAGAGTTAATTTGAACGGTACTGAGGACACTTTGAAGGGCCTACTCCACTAGGCAGAGTTTGTAGACGTTTTAGCGTTGAATACGAATAGTCTATCACGACGTAACAAAACACTGTAGGCTTAGTGCCGGTGGCCTAAGAGATTTACAGGCCTGCGATTTGACGTAGATAACTCTGAAGACTTAAGGGCCTACGTGAGGTTTACCGTCCTGCGTTTCGACGTAGATAACTCTGAAGACTGAAGGGCCTACGTGAGGATATGTGTTGAGGACCCGTTGAAAGAGACTTTTTGAAAGGGCGCCGATCGACGTGTGGTGAAAGATGAGTGAGGCTAGGGCCAGCAGGATAACGACAGTAGAATACTTTCAGAATACTTGTTGCTTCTGGCGGGATGAAATTGTAGGTCGCCTCAAGTGATGATTATCTTCTGTATGCTCGGACTGATGTTTGAAGGACTGAGACCAGCTGAAATCAAATGGCGCTACGTAATGAAAGACGGAGATTGAATCGAGAAGTGAAGATTCAAGGAAAAAGCAACGAGCAAAATGAGAGCGATTTGAAGTGGACTCGCGCTTATATAGGCTCGAAAAACGCATAGTTTTCGCGGGCCTTTTTGGAAACAAAGTAAATTTTTTCTCTCTTTGTAGGCTGTTCCTGCCTACATGGGTTTTATTGCTTTGTTTATTTCCATAAACTGTATGAGAACGGCGAGGAAAGGAATTTCCTGTCGGTCTCTACATATTATATATACAGTGTGTTCCATAAATCTGGTCTCATAGGAAAATTTATTTTAAATTAAATTACAAAAGTAATACATCAGAACTAAAACAAATGTTGAAATAGATGTCTTGTTTTGGGACCATTTTTGGTTGCAGGTAGAATAACACGAAATGGCTAATATGGAAGTGTTATACACCTCAGGTGTGGTAAAGCATTCATGGAAATCTTGTTTTGGGACCAGTATTTCTGGAAGGAGGACTTAATGCCGAACAATATCTCCAGTTGTTGTTGTTTAGCCGATCAGCCCACCCTGATCGAGCAAGCCGGCGGCACGCAGGTAACCGATCGCCCTCTTCGGAGTGGACCAGAGGTTTAGCGCACTAGTGATGTTGTGTTGTGTTCGTTGTTGTGCTAGAGCGGTACAGTCTGCCATAATGTGTTCAATTGTTTGTGGTGTGTCCTGGCACAGGTGGCAGGTGTCGTCTATGGAGTTGTCTAGTTTGTGTTTATATGTTAGTAAGTTGGGGTGATGTCCACATCGGAATCATGCTAAGTTAACTCGATCCGATCTGCTCAGGCTGATCTCTGACCTGTTAATGGGTGGCGGCTTCGCACCTAGGACCGCATTCGGACCGAGTCGTGTCAGTGCTTTGTGGGTTAGGTGTGTGTGTATGTATTTTCTGTACTGTGTGATGTCTGTGGGGCGTGGTATGGAATGGAGTATTTGGTTATAATGTCTCTCTTCTGTTACCTTAATGGTGCGAAGTGTAGGTGCGTGATTGTACATGTAGTGGCAAGGGTGTTGTGGGTTAGTTGTCGCTGCTGCCATGAATTGTGTTCCCTTCATGTCTAAATGTTCCCTAACTTTCAGTATTTTTGTTTCTGTGTGCAGGTGTTCTATTGGTGTTGTTTGAGTGCATCCTGTAATGATACGAAGTGCGTTGTTTTGTATTGTCTGTAAGGTGTTTATGTGTGTGTTTGACATAATGGGTGCCCAGCATGGGCTAGCATAGTCCATAACTGAGCGAATATATTGTTTGTATATGAGTGATGTTGTTTCCTGCTGGTGTCCAAAGTTTGTGCCTGTTAGTACCCTAAGCGTGTTGTCTTGACGTACATTTGTTTTTAATATCCTGAATGTGGTTTGCAAAAGATAATGATGTGTTGTATGTGACCCCAAGTATTTTGGTCCTGTGAGTGTGTGGAATGTTGATGTTGTTAGTGTAAGCTGTGGAATTACCTGGTGTTCTTTTGTGTTGCTTGTAAGCAAGGTGATGGTTGATTTTGTGGGCGCTACTTTGAGTCTATTGTGTGTGAGCCAGTCTTGTATACTGTTTATGTATGTTTGTAGGTTATTTGTAGCGGTGTCGATGTTGTTGTGGGTGGATGTTAGAGTGATGTCATCTGCATATGATGATAAGGTAAGCTTGTTATCTATGGGTGTTGGAATGTCATGCATGTATAAGTTGAAGAGTGTTGGTGAGAGAACAGAGCCTTGAGGGACCCCGTTCGGAAAAAGCTTGTTTTTGGATGACTTGCCATTAAATGTGACATGTGAGTATCTTCCTGAAAGATAGTTGCTCAGCCACCTTTTGGTGTTATTGTGCAGGTTTGTGTTGAGTATTTTGTTCTGTTGGATTTTTGTTTGGTTTGAGTAGTGTAATAATTTTACCTTGTTTCCATATGTCAGGAATAATACAGTGTTGGTACGAATATGTGCTGATATTTGTGAGAGCTAGTATTCCTTGTGGGCCCAAGTGTTTAAGGTGTATGTTAGATATGTTGTCTGATCCAGTAGCCTTCGAATTCTTAATGTTTTTGATGATCTTGGTGGTCTGGTCTGTATTGAAGGGTGTAATGGTTGTGTCGAGTCTGAAGGTTTTCTTGTGTCTGGCTGTTTGTCTGTCTGCATGTTTCTGGTTGTTGTCTCTGTTTAAGTGACTTATCTTTGCGTAGTGATTAACTAGAATGTTACCTTGTTATGTGTATGTTGGGATATTATTTTGGCTGCGACAGATAGCCGTGTGTGAGGTGTGAATGCCGCTGTTAGAGTGGGTAATGACCTTTATAGTCTTGTATAGCCTGGATGTATCTGTGGAGTGGTTTAATGTTGTTATGAATTCCCTGAATGTTTCTGTTTGTTTTTCTTTGAGTTTGTTGTTTATTTCTGTGTTGAGCTGTTGTATCTGCTGTTTTATGGCTTCTGTGTGTGGGGTTTGTGTGTTATATTTGAGGTTGTTACGTTGTCTTATGAGGTGGGCTATTTCTCTAGTGTAATTTGGGTTGTATTTCCTAATGTTGCCGTTCGGTATGTATTTGTTTGCATTATTGATGATCTGATTAAATGTCTTGAGTGTTGTATCGATGTTTATGATGGGTGTGCTGTTTAATGTGGTGAATTGTTCCTCAGTCTGTATTTTGAACTGTTCCCAATCAGCTTTCTTGTAATTTCTGTAAGTGTGCCTAAGGCTGTTGGGGCAGAGTGTAGAATGTGTTGTAATGATGATGGGCAGGTGGTCTGATGACAGTTGTTTTTCTGTTCTCCATTGTGTATGTGTTGCTAGTGAGGGGGAACAGAACGTTATGCCTGGGGAGGAGGTTGAGTATCCTGCTTGATGTGGTATGTGTGTATGTTATTCTGTATTGTTAAGAATGAAGAGACTGTTTAGTTGTGTGGCTATGTTAGCGCCTCTGGTGTTGCTTTGGTTGTGCAGGTACCAACTAGTTGCGTGATGTGTCGGAACCGTATTTGGACGAAATGCCACTCGCAGTGCGACATCCGTTTTACTTTCAGCAGGATGGAGCACCACCTCACTTTGGCCGTGGGTGCGACGTTGCTTGGATGAAGTTCTCCCTGGGCGATGGACTGGGCGCAGGGGACCAATCGAGTGGTCACCAAGATCCGCGGACCTCACACCCCTAGATTCTTTTTTTTGTGGGGGGTCACCTTAAATATGTTGTGTTCATTGACCGTCAACGTACCATTAAAGACCTTAAAGAAAATATCCGTAGTGTTTGTGCACAAATCACACTAGAGACTTTCTCACGTGTGCGTTTAAGTTTGGAACATCGTACAGACATGTGTGAACAAGAAGGACTTTAATTTCAATTAAAGGGTTCGGGGTTCGATAGACCGTTCATTACCTCGTCCGTGGGCTGGTGTGTCACTATACACCCTCACACTCGGGATGGTAACGTGACCAATGGTCTTTTTCTAATTATTCGTTAAATTTTTATCACTGTACCATAACTAAGTAAATTAATGTTTTATCGTTTATTTAATAACCAGACTTTCCACCATTGAATATAAACTGATTTTTTTCTATGAAATACCAAAATTTTTATACTTTTAATCTTATGTTTACAAATTATTTTGACTTTACACTTACGTTATACAATTTAAGATACAAGGTTAAGCCTTCACCAAAAAATCAAGTAGGCTTCGGCGGTACATATACGATACAGAGAAGATTAGCTTCGCCCCTGCGCAAGGATGACACGCAAACTCGACTCGTGAAGCGTTCCACATTTTTGTAGATGCGGGGCCACCAGCTTGACCTTCGTGTGAAGACAGACCAATGCACGGAACTGTAACGAGGTTATATAGCCTCGCGCGTGACATGAATAAAAGCCTAGGGCTGCAGTAGTATAATCGCAAAATGTATGAGTGCAATGCAATTGCGTAATATTGCATAATGTTGCAAGGTACCCCCACCCCCCCTTTGTTGCAAGGCACCCCTCCACCCCCTTGGTACAAGGCACCCCACCCCCCTTTGTTGCAAGGGGGAAAACCTCTTTGGCTCTTTGGGGGAGAAGTTGGGACGGCCTCACCCCCCAAAGGGGCATACCTAACCTAAGGAAGAGGAGGGATCTCTTTGGGGGGAAGTTGGGACGGCCTCACTCCCCAAAGGGGCATACCTAACCTAAGAGAGAGAGAGGAGGAGAGGACCCAGAGGAAGGGTCTTCGTTTGGCAAGAGCCAAGCGCATATGGATCCTTCAGCCACCCTGCCGCTCTCTTATAGGACCCCTAATCAGCCAGTTGGCTTAATCAGCCAGTGCCTCCGGGCATCATCGCCTCCGAGCATCAGTTGACGCGTTGCGCGTTAAATGGGACTCGAACCGGGCGGCCTTCCACGGTTGCAGGGTACCCTAATGTTTCCCCGTAGGTCTAAGGTGAGGATAAAACAACTCTTAAGGAAAATAAATCCCTATCGTAGGTCTAAGGTGGGGATAAAACAATTCGTACGAAATAAACGAACAATTCGTGCCGAAAATAAATCCCTACCGTAGGTCTAAGGCTGTGTAAAACAACTCGTACGAAATAAAAAAATAAATGAACAATTCGCACGGAAAAATAAATCCAGTGTACCTAATGATCCGTGTTAAACTCTAAGGTGAGTGTGAAACAATTCGTACGGGAAAAAAAGAAAAAATTAGGTCTAAGGCGGACGTAAAACAACTCGTACGAAAAAATAAAAAATAAATGAACAATTCGTATGGAAAATAAATCCGACACACACACACACACTTTCATTGATAGGATTTTCAATACTCGGTTCTAAGTAAGTGTGAAAATATTATTATTATTATTACTAATATTATTACTACTACTGATATATATATATTTCAATTTTGAAAATCTTGGAAATGTATAATTTTATTTTATTTTTAAAGTAAAGCTTTAGATCTGTAACTTATTTTTGTTAACTGTATTATAAAAGGGAACAATGTTTTCCAAATGTCCAGACACTATTGTCTTTGGGGTTGTTCCCAAGGGTCTACGTCATGATAGGAATTTCTGGCAGGAAGGCAAATTTAGAACAGGTATTTTTCAATTCTTGATACAATATTATATTTCTGACACTTCTGTTGGTTTACGACAAGCCAATCAAACTAAAAGTTGTAGGCAAAGCTGAAACCTCCTTTTTGTTTAACACACACTCAGCCAATCACGACACTGTGGGGCGGGCCCAGGACCTTGGGTTGGTTGATATACAGGCCTACACGCTAAGCCCCACCCAAATTTCACCGCTAGCCGATAGGAAGCTAAGGATCGCGCTTGTGGGTTGGTCACATGACCCATTATAAAGGGAGAATTTCGATGAGGAGACTCAGTTTCGTTCATTTCCAGCTAGTGATTTACACAATATGAGCCAGCTGTCTTTGTGCAATACCCCCGATTTGATGGAGGATGAGTCCGATTATGCCCATGCATCACGCATAATTTTCACAGCCGCAGACCAGAATGCGTTATTTTCAAACCAGACTATCGCTGAAAATTGTGCGGCATTGGAAGACCCTACAGGCAATTCATTTGAAATGTAAATGATTATATTCTACGTTTCATTATTTCTGCATATATATATATATATATATATATATATATATATATATGGTGTGTTTTTATTTGTACATCTTTCGATAGTTTAAATATTTATAGAAAGTTCTACAGATAGGATTTTAAAATTATCAAAACTTTTAAGAATTGCATGCGGGGTCGAGTCCCGCTGCAGGCAGACGATGTCTTAGCACTCGAAAGCTGTCAGGATATCTGCTTTTGCTTACAATTTGCTGTTAGACTACCCTAGCTTTAATTTATAAAACGCCGTAATAAAGCGAAGTGAGCTGCTATCTGTCCAGAGGGCCGGTTTCTATTTATATATATATATATATATATATATATATATATATAAATAGAAACCGGCCCTATATATATATATATATATATATATATATATATATATATATATATATATATATATATATATATGTTCCTCTGTGTGTATTTTGGGTGAAATACAATAGGTTTTTATTTATTGCCCACTCTCATTAGAAATATTAAAAACTATTAAGAATTGCATGCGGGCTCGAGTCCCGCTGCAGGCAGACGATTTCTTAGCACTCGAAAACTGTCAGGATATCTGCTTGTGCTTACAATTTGCTGTTAGTCTAACCTAGCTTTATTCTGAATTTTCTATAACGTAAAAATTAATCCCATTATGATTTCAATTATTGTCTGTTTCCATCGTGATTATTTCGGCGTATATGTATATATATATATATATATGGTGGAGCTTTAATTATATTTTTCTCGATAATTCAGCACCGCAGTAGGATTTTTAAATTACCAAAACGTTTAAGAATTATCTGCTTTTTAAATTCGTGGTATGTTCTCTTACTGTAGCTCTTTATTTTTACTTAACCTTATAGGGCCGATGCGGAACTTGAAGGCATTATAGCCACTTTTGATGAAAGGGGTATAAATGCTATGGATGATTCGACGCACAGCCAACCCCGCGACCTGGATACAGAAGTCGCGGTATTGAATCACAGCCGGTCAAGCGAGTGTAAATTTGTAGAGGAGCTAATGTAAGTGTTTTTAGATTATATAGTACGTTTTTACTTTTCTTGTGGAATCGTGAACAGTAAGTTTGTGTAGGCCAGGTTAGGCTACGACAGGTTAGGCTATATTATATATATATATATATATATATATATATATATATATATGGTGTACACAAAACGATTTAACGCATCCAATTTCGTGACATTTTTTAAATTACGGCCGAAACGGAGCTAGATCGTATTATAGCCACTTTTGACGAAAGGGTGATAAATGAAGTGGTAGCCACCCCGCCTAGCCAACCCAGCGAGATACAGAAGTCGTGGTATTGACTCATCCGGTCAAGCGAGTGCCAGTTTGTAGAGGGATATGTAAGTATTTTTTGAGGATAAGAACAAAACAATATATTTTCATTTATTAAATAGTAGAAAACATGTACAAAAAGGTCAGTGCCGTACATAATCTTAATGGCTACAGCTACAAATGTATATACAGATTTACACAATATAGATATGCCTTACACATTACAGGGGGTACTAACATATGGGAACTTTTTTTATCTGTCTGCATACATATTTATCATTCATATTTGTGTCGCATAAATCGAATAATTTTTAAAAATTTATAAATCCCTTCCCACGTGACATATGCATGAGAAACAAAATACAATACATTCCACATGTTTCAGTATAATATCCTTGGAAACGATATGATTCCAAATAATCTCAGGCACGCCTAGCTGCGCTATAAACTTTACAATTGCCGAGTCATTCCACGGTGGAAATCCGAGTGAGTCAAAATAGCACATTATTTCCTTAGTTTTAAAATAGATTGCAAACCAATGAATCCCCTCACCCCCCACAATGTCGGTGTTAACGATAACCCCGTACCAGTTTCTCGTACTTGGCAGATTCAGTACTTCATTCTTAGCAAAAACACCGATAAATTTGGAACGCGTGAAGCGGTCACTTTTCATCACTCTCTGGAGTGTATTCGTATCCATTTTAAAAATCTGTGGTAATGCTCCTGAAACGATCAACCTCTATTAGTGCCTGTGATTCTAGATACACGAGTGCACTTATAGGCGCGTCTATAGGTTTGGTAAACTCCAACCTCACTGAGATGTTTCCGCTCTGTTGTGGACTTAAATGCGTATTTATCCCAGCAGTTAAGTCTGGCGTTATGTCAAATGAGTAAATATTAATTTCTTCCACAAATTCTTTCGGCGTTATGCCAAAACCAAGCTCATCACATGCTCCTGTATTATGAGCAACACTACTATAAGCTCTCGCGCAGAGCGGGAACACAGCATCTGTTGAGTAATCCATATTCATTACCCCACCCAGAGCAATGCCATTTACGTATAGAGTAACATTTTTAATTCCGAAATTCTCGAATTTTAAGGCACTCTTTTTATATTTTCAATTTTTCGAGGCATGGTCTTGCATTCCAATTAATATCCTTTTAGGTAGGACTCCAAGAGCAACGTTTTCTAGCTGCTTCGATGCCAGCCCTGCGGGGATCGTGTACAGTTTGATCTGTACCCTGTTAATTGGATATTTTACTGTGGAGTGTACCAAGTCTTTCTCAATTTCTATTTGCTTTGGGGAACTTAATTTCACTCGGCGTATATGCAAATACGTTTCCATGATGTGTATCACAACGGGTTTCGCGCCTTCTTCTTGATCAGTCCCCCAGATTTATGCAGATCTCAGGGTTCGTGCGGGTAAGTTTCAATTTCATATCCACCCCGTTCATAAGCAACTTATCCTGGAATGTAAAGTCTGTATGCAGGCGTCCAAAACTTTCGTATATCTTTTTTTTAGAATTTTTAAATTTATCCTTTATTCCATTTTTGTCTTTAGTGTGGTAATACCCCTCGGCGGTTAAAAAGGTGTCCTTCGCTTCTTTTGAAAAGTTGAGGACATTTTCCAGATAGGCTCGTAGGTGATAGTACCCCGTGCCTGCCGAGATGTTAGTCTGATTTAAATATACGTCACACTGACTGAATATGCAGTGTAAAAAGTTTGTTTGAGGGCAGGCAGCGTAACTATCATCGCAGTCCGTTCCGTCAGAATGGGCTATGCGTAGTTTAGCAAACATGTGCATGCAACTCGGGTCAAAAAAGTAAGGGCCTGAGCTGGGTATCACGAATTCTATAGGGGCACTGGGTGAACTAATTGTGTTTAACGGGTTAATTGTAATAAAGTCACTATGTTCAATAGAGACCTGGGTAGGTGGCATATCAAAGAGGGACAGTTCCGATTTACAGCATTGTGAACTACACGGATGAATGAAACGTGCCATGACGAGTCAGAAATAGTGCCACCTCCCTCGGCGAGTATTAGTCAATCTATGATTCGTGAGAGTAGCGTCCTCAGCTTATATCAGTTAAAAAAATGATCAGCCATAGGTTTCATACGCTTAGAGCACTTCTTTTTTGGTTTCCTTTTACGTTTAACGCCACGTGATGGTAACCCTTCTTCCTAGCAGATCTCTTCTTTCCGCCACGTGTTGGTAACCCTTATTCCTGACAGATCTCTTCTTTCCGCCACCACGCATTTTTCTCTTCGCATCTTTGATGATTTCATCCCGTGTACGTTTTAAATGTTTTTTAGAGCTTCTTTAGGCTTAGTGCCAGCCAATATGTCCTCTGCCGCGTTAAAACCTGTTTGTAACGCCTTCCTCCCTAGGTACCTGGCCCCCCTCTTCAACAGTGGGACAGCGGTGCGTAGTATGGATGAAAAAATGGACCCAAGTCCACTACCACGCTGGTATCTCACCCCTCGATAGACGGTGAAAGGCTTTCTGTCCATTATAACTCAGTGCGTCGAAAGTGCAGCTTCACTGTTAAGCTCCCGTCACCGAATGGGAAATTTTTACCCTCAATCGTTCTATATATATATTGAGATATTGGTTATTAGATTAGTTGCGACATTCACATAATGGGGTATGTCATATGTAATACTCAAACTCCTTCCTCTATGGTTGGGGATGTGAGCTATGCGTAGCAGGCGTGCCTGGGTATCCCCAACAAACTGGTGTTCCGCTATATTGCTGTAAATATAGCACATGTCTGGAGGCTGAGAGCTTTCATCCAATTTCTCCATCTTCAATTGATACACTAAGGTGGACAAGTCATGCTGTGCCTCGTGAAAGGTGTCTCTTTGGAAGGCTGATCGATATCGCCCCTCGGTTATAATTTTGAACACTTCCGTCTTTAAGATTTCTGTTAACCTTTGATTTTAGGATTAGAGTATGTGCAGGGTTTCCATTGTTTACGATTTCGTATAATAAATCATTCGTAAGATTTGAGTTTTTTAAATTCACGTTTAAGTCTCTCACATCATCCTCAGCCGAACCATAACGGCCCGGCCCTAGTGTTACTTCTGTGCTGTAAAACCGTGCAACCTTAGTCCGGGTGATACGTATAGTTTCATCCCGAGTTAACCCGCTTTTGCACACTCACGACAGTCTCTAAGAATCGTAAAAACGGTATCTTTATAATCAATATTTAAAAAGAGGGTGTCCAGCTGAATTTCACATATCCCCACCTCATACGAATCACGACCCAATTCAATGGGTCCAAGGAGCTCTGTTACAAAGTTGGCTAGTGTGTTGTTAGGATGTACAGACAGGGACGAGGAGGACGGGAGTGTGACGTAGAAATGGTTAGGAGTCATGCTGCCTACTAATTAAGCTTCATTACTGCATCAGCTTTTATATAGGTACTGAAGCTTTCTGGGTAACCTAGCCACTTCAACAGGTACATTTTTCTCCTCCCTGTACCTTTGCTTCCTATAATTTTCTCAATTTTAAACATATTTTTTCCTAAATTAAATACCACTTTCAGCAATTCCTCGCGATAAAGGCCTCCCGAGATCTCTTCTCCATTCAAATCTTCAACGTAATACATCATTATCTCACCTTTAGGCTCATAGCCCTAACTTTAAAAATCTCGCGTGTCCATCCTTGCTCAAAACCCTTCGCGAATTTATTTCCCGAACGTGACAGCCTTACATAGTCATTGATTTTGAAACGCGCAGAGTGTGTGGTGGTGGCGGCACTCCATCTCTTCTCGGGCGCTTGCCTCTTTCTAAAACAGCGTTATGCGTTGTACCGATCGTACGATGGTGTGAACGGTTGTAGGATGAAGCCAATGAACCGAGAACGTATATATATCTGTATGTTTTTATGTGTAAAATATCGGTGCATGCGTTCCTTTATGGTACGTTGAACTCTTTCAGCTAAAGAAGCCTTATGTATAGAATTGGAAGTGTAATAGCTGATATTAAACTCTGACAGCATGTTCTGAAAAGCGCGTCCTATAAATTCTTTTCCCATATCCGTACAAAAATAGCCAGGAATCCTGTTTTCTTTCAACATCAGCGTTTTGGCCGCTTTAGCAACTGTTTCAGGCGATTTATTTTTCAGGGGAATTAGCCACAGGTATCTAGAGAATACATCTATTATGAATAGGATGTAACGGTAGCCATCGTTATACATGAATATCTTTGCATGTCTGTTAAATCTGCCTGCCAAATAGAGTCAATCGAGGCGGCTGTTGTCTTGGCTGTTTTAAATTTTTCTCACCGCTTATGAAGTGTATAAGCATCCTGCCCCGCAAAAATCTCTCAACATCTTTTTTCCTTACACCATAAACACCTCTGTACAATCTATTAACGCCACCATAGGATGCGGGTTAGAAATGTCATAATAGTGCTTACTTAATACGTTAGCCATTTGCGTATTTTAGAGGCACGTGGATAAGGTTGGCCGCCTGCTCTCTTCTTTCTCCTCTTCAGAGACACTGCAGCTGCTGGGGGCGAAGGTGTACTCAGTTGTGACACGTGCGATGCATGTTCCAAGTCTTTTAACCTATTCAGATTACCTATCAATGTTTTGGGGACATTTATTTGTTGTAGTCTTGCTTTAATATGCCTCCATCCTGTTGGTGAGGGCCTATCCCACTTTCTCACCAGATCATGAACAATATCAACGATATTGGACCTTGTACCCTTGTTCCTTCAACAATGACCTCGCCTGTATCGGTCCACTGTATGATGGGGTCCTCACTCAATAGATTATAAAGACTTACCTTTATTCCTCAATGTATGGGGGAGGCTGTTTTTTAGCACATGTTCGATATGTTGTGTTCCGTTGCTCTTTGGTTGCCCAGGTCCTGTGTCGCTATGCTCAGCGCTACTCGAGCTGTGCCTCACGGGGAGCTCTGTAGGATGCTTATAATCTTCGTACTCATGAAGAATTTTCTGCAAAGCCTCTTGGTACAAGATCCTTTTCTCATCAGGTGCCTTTTCACTGTTTAATAGGGCTAGCAACTCACTTTCCATTCTTTTAAGCCTACTTTTACGGGGTTCTAGAACCGCGTCTGGAGTCTTTGAACTTTGTAATGAAGCATACACCTCGTGCGGAATCACAACCACCTTCTTCATTATATTAATCTAGTCAGTAAAGGCCCAAAATTGAAAATAAGATGGGCAGGAACGATCCTCCTCTTTGTACAATAATGCGCTTTTTCTTACCCACAGTCTGACTTTTATGAGCGAGCCCGTATTATGTTCTTGTAACGACGTAAGCGAGTCTTCTGAGAGGGTTTCATTGGAACATTACATTTTATAACATTAAGGCAGATTTCACAGATGCATTTTAAAAAGTCAGAGTCGATATTTTTAACAAACATCTGCTGCAATGCCGAGGCAGTCGTTGATAGATTTTTATTAATTCGCGGTATTTCTTTAGCCTATTCGTCATTCTGGAATATACACGGTTTCAGGTTCGCTTGGAAATATATTCGTTCTTAGAAGCACCCTAAACGTGTTTCGCGGGTGAAGGTCACAAAGCAAATATCCATAACGTTGGTTTGTGACCTCTTTATAAACCTCCAAAAACTCCTTACGCTGATTCGGGAACATTTGACTGGCTAATACCCCAATTTGTGACACATCTCTACGTTGCGCGAATAAGACTAGATATTGCGTATTTAGCGACACATCGCGCATGTATCTATTTTTGAAAAATAGATTCTGATTGATGAAGAACACGCTTATGTTAAGGTGGTGGGAGAATACTGTAAATGTCTCGGCAAACGTTTTATCCATCTCCAACATGAGATCGTCAATTACGATGACTGTGTGTTCATTTCCCTTTAACGAATTAACGTCATAGACCCCCTTGTGGAACAAAACATCATCTTGGTACTCGTTGAACACTGATTGATATGTTGAATAGCACCATATAACTTTAGGCACAAATTTTGAGAACATCCCTCCCTTTTCTTTAATGATTTTAAGCATAAACACCGTTTTACCACAGCCTGTAGGTCCAGATATAATACATGTGGATGGGCTCGTGAATCTGAATTTTTCTACAGATTCCATTTCTAACACGTCACACCCCTAAGTGGGTAATTTACAAAATATTACAAATAACGAGTGCTGCTCCTTATATTTTGTTTTCTTCTTCCACAGAACCAGGGCCGGATTAACCATTAAGCAAAATAAGCCCGTGCTTAGGGCATCAAGGGAAGGGGGGCACCACAGAAATTTTCCATTGTCGGATTTACCATGGATTTATTATACTATTATAATCGCGGCTTATAGCCTATAAGCTGTTGAAAACTGAATTATATATATTCATATATAGTATTTATTTTTTTTCATTGTTTGAATTTGTAGTGAACAACAACCCTTTTGAGAGAATAAATATATTTCGTTGTAATCACACACTTTACGCTTTGCGTTATTATTTTGTTTATATCAAATCTTTGAGCGCCATATTAAAAATACATATAGATTAAATATTTTCGTGTGCTATAGGAAGTTATTCTGAACGTGTGATTTGTGCATATATTATTAAATATATATTTTACATAATCATTTGGTATTGTTTTACAGAAAGATTTAGGTTTATAGAATTGTAATATAAATTAATATTAAAATAAAAGAAACTATAAACTCTCTATATTGCTGTTGTATCAAGTGATGTTTATCACGGCCATTATAATAATAAGATATACTGACCTAAGTTAATTAGCGTTGAAGAAGTTTATCTGTTGCTCTCTCTTCTTCTCTAGGGTAAGTCTATGAAGTGTACTTTATTTGTATATATAACAATATTTTATCATACACGTATCTTTATTTTATAATTTATTTATCTATTGTCATAACAGTATAAAAGAATTTAGATTGTAATAACAGAGTGAATAATTTGTAATGTATATATAACATCAAACGTAGTTAGGACAATTTAGGCCCTAAGCAAATGTTCATATTTCCTATAATTAAATATTGTGTTTTAAATAAATAAATAAATGTAAATATAAAATGTGGCTCGTTAATAGTGAAATGTTAATATTGATATTTTTATAGATTGCGTATTATTAATTCTAATGTTAAGTATTTTTATTTTATAGGTTTCGGTTCCTTCTTTCGGTTCCTTCTTTTGGTTCCTTCTTTCGATTTGATTTGTATTCAACATTTCGAGTTGATATTTCGGTTGAGTTATATTTAATTGCCACTTATATTTAAATTGCCACTTTGGTTGTGTACGGTTCCCATTTTGTCTTTCTGAGAATAAAAGAACAAAGCCAAGATTGTGATATGTGTAACTGTGTTGATTGCCACATAATATACAAATAAAATATTCTTTTTATTTCTGTATTTTACAGACCCCAAGAACCAAGATGAAACGTGTTCAGTTAAGTGGTGCACAAAAGCGAAAACTATCAAAAGAGAAACAAGAGAAGACTTTGGATTTAGAGTCCAAGACTGCAAAGCTGACTGATTTCTTCACACAAGTTCCACGACCACAACGTCAACATGATATACCGATTCTGAATCAAAACCAATCTCCGTCATCAGAAGTGGACACAAATACCACTTTGATCACTTCAAAATCAAAATATGATGACGTTGGAATCACCGAGGTGTCACAAGCAGGTTCATCTACCACATGTCTCACTACTGATCTCACTTTGCCTGTAAATTCTCTTGATACCTCTACTGCAAATGTTGATTCAAGTTGCTTTACAAGACATTCTGGGGTTGAAATAATTGCTGAAAATGAAAGTTTAGTGGACCATGGTGATGGTGGTGAAATGAATCAGTCTGCAGAAGATGAAGTAAATATAGCAAAAGATCCAGGGTTGTGGCTTGATTTCTCTGCTGATGATGTGGCTTATTGGATTGCTTGTGGACCCAGTGACTGTCAACACCACAATGGGCCATTTGACAAGTCTTACCGGCATTTCAGTAGTGGCAAACCAGCAAGATACTGTTCCCAAAAACTTTTCGTTGGGACAAAAGCCAATGGTGAGAAATACAAGAGAGAGTGGTTATTGTATTCACCATCAACAGGATCAGTTTACTGTTATGTTTGTAAACTGTTTCCTCCTAAAAATGTCTCACATTTTGTTATAAGAGAAGGGTTCAGTGACTGGCGAAATACTATTGTAATTGATCATCATGAAAAAAGCACTACTCACCGAGACTTTATGCTAACATACTTAACTCGCAGACAAGGTGCGGGGTTGGGACAACAGTTGGAAAAACAAATTCAGGAAGAGTGTGATTACTGGGAACATGTCTTGAGGCGTGTCATAGCTGTTATTTGTACGTTAGCTGAACGTGGCTTGTCTTTTCAAGGAACAGAAGAAAGATTTGGATCATTGCAGAATGGGAATTTTTTAGGGCTGCTTGAGCTCATAAGCCGGTTTGATCCATTTTTAGCAGGTCACATTTTGAAATATGGAAATTCTGGCAAAGGAAATCCTTCTTACCTGTCCAAAACCACCTGTGAGGAACTCATTCAACTAATGGCTCAAAAGGTCCACGCACTCATTGTTGACGAAGTAAAATCTTCTGGTTATTTTAGTTTGTCAGTTGATTCAACACCAGATCTATCACATATCGATCAGTTAAGTGTTGTACTTAGGTACTTAAAAGATGGACAGCCTATTGAACGCTTTTTAACCTTTCTGAAAATGAAAAGCCATACTGGTGAGGAAATGGCAAATCAGGTGTTGCAGTACTTACGTGAAGTTTGTAAGCTAAACTTTTCAAAATGTAGGGGTCAATCTTACGACAACGCTGCCAACATGTCTGGGCGTTATAAGGGGATGCAGCAAAAAATTTTAGAAACAAACAAGTTTGCTATATATGTGCCCTGTGCAGCCCATTCACTAAATCTGGTAGGCCGAAGTGCTGTTGACTGCTGTCAAGAGGCTGTTAATTTCTTCTCTACAGTGCAGTTGCTCTATACCTTTTTTTTAGCCTCAACCAGCAGGTGGGAAATTCTTAAAGGTTGTATTGGAAATGAAAGTGTCTTAAAATCCCTCTCTGATACCAGATGGGAGGCACATGCTATGGCAACAGCAGCAATTTTGAAATCTTTCTTTAAAATTTTAGAAGCGTTAGAATGTATAGCTGAAGACCAGTCACAAAAGGGAGACACTAGAAGAGAAGCAAATAATATTGCAAATAAGATGCAAGAGCTAGAATTCGTTTTTATGTTGAATTTTTGGGATGAGATTTTGCAAAATTTTCATAGAGTAAGCAAAGTTCTACAGAATAAGGATGTGAACTTAAAAACATGTGCAGATCTGTATGGATCATTAGCTGACCAACTGTGCACTTCACGAGATGAATTTGAAAGATATGAAGCAGCTACAAAGGAAATGCTACCAGATGTTGATTACAAGGCAGCTCAAACTCGCAAACGTATCAGAAAGAAGGTACCCAATGACGGAGATGCACCAGAAGTATATCTGAATGCCAGAGATAAATTTCTTATCACCACCTTTTACACAATTGTTGACAAACTTGAAACTGAGATGAGAAGAAGAGAGATGTACAAAGAAATAGCAGAGAGATTTTCTTTTCTAAGTGATGTGCCACATAATGTCACCACTTCATCATCTACTGAAATTGAAAGGTATTCTCAGGGTTGTAAAAAGATGATTGATGCTTACCCAGAGGACTTGAACACTAATTTCTCTGCTGAGCTTCAGCAGTTTCACTCATATGTGTGCCATAAGTTCAGTGCAAAAAAAAATGTAAAAACAAGATTCAGTCATGCTGAACTTTATAAAATAATTGTAGAAGACAATATTGAGTGTGCCTTCCCAAATGTAGAAATTGCCTTTCGTATATTTTTAACATTAATTGTCACAAATTGCTCAGCTGAGCGTTCATTTTCTCAGTTGAAGTATATTAAAAATACCAACAGAACAACTATGCAACAAGGCAGGCTGGATGCCTTATCTCTACTAAGTATAGAAGCAGATGTGTTACGTAAGATTAGTTTTGAGGATCTGATCAAAGACTTTGCAATTAAAAAAAGTAGGAGAAAACTTTTCAAATATAAATGAAGTGGAAATATACAAAAATAAACATTATTTTCCATCTTACTGTAAGTTTTGTTTCATTTCAAAAAATAAAATTTTATTTTATGGTTTATTTTTGTTTATATTTTGAATTACATATATATGGGGCACCAAAATCTTTTAAGTGCTTAGGGCCTCTAAAGGTCTTAATCCGGCCCTGCACAGAACCGTGAATGACGACGATGTACAGCACCCCATCATCGATATCACGGATGAACCCGTTGACCGTGCATCTACTCTACCCATCCCCACCGATGAGCCCTCACCAACGACACCTGTAGCACGAAACATTTCAAAGCGGTGGTGTGATGACGAACCCTCCACGCCAGGTATAAAGCGTTCCAGGGTTATTAGAACACCAGTAATAGAAACCCAACCCTCATCGTCTTACGCAACAAGCCCCACAGTAGCGCCTTCCGCCAATATTCCCCCTTATTCATCCTCCACAGCAGCTTCCCGTTCTGTTGAGTCTGCAGTAATAGAGTCCCAACTCTCAACGTCTTATGCAGCCAACCCCACAATAGCGCCTTCCTCAAATATAGCCCCTTATTCATCCTCCACAGCAGCTCCCCGTTCTGTTGAGGATGGTATAACATTCGAGTTGGTGCGCACCGCAACCCCAACCCCAGCCTTGACTAGAAATCGGTATATAGTCAGGGTTGATCCTGGATCCATGTATAGCAACGGTATTGAACACGGACTACGTCGCGTAATAGAACGTATTGTAGAGTTTGCCCTTCAGAACCGCGACGAGCGTGAAGTCAGGACGAGGCTGTCCTTCGGATTCGGGTCAGATGTAGATGATTTTTTGGTAGTAATACCATTCAGGCGTTTGGCGGCTGAAGATGTAGAGTATATATTAGGTCGTATAATGCAGGCCTCCCAAAGTAGTATAGCTTTCAATATGGACAACTTCACGGTAAATATTGACCGTGTATTCCGTGTTGCGGGTCATAGTGTCACACCTTATACTCTTAACTTCAATTCTCAGGCAAATTTTAGACGGCATATAAACGTCGATCGTAGTTGCGGCTTTATAGCAGTAGTCTTAGCTCGTATGTTTACTGTACTAAATACACAGACCACAAAAATTAAATAATTTGGCTGCCCACGGTAGTGGAGCGGGCCCGTAAACTAGCTGTAGACTGTAAACTTGAATTTGATTGTAATATGGGTCCTGAAGAGCTGAGAATTGTAGAACAGGAAATTAATGTTCGTATAGTTGTGTTTGGACTGGATGATCGTCGTAGAACTGTGTATGTTTTTAAAAGGTGTGTGAGATCGTACAAGACCCCTACTTATTTTAGGACTGTCAGGTACAACATATCTCCCCATCCGTAATATAAGATGCCTTTATGCGACTTATGACAAAAGTCGAAAATATGGACGACACCATGATTTGTGTAAGGGGTGTCTCGAGTTTGCGGATGATATAGTGAAACATTGTAAAGAATGTCACATGATATGTGAGCTGTGTAAAAGCACCAAATGTGAAAGCCGTGTAGTTGAAGCTGTGAAGAGGGATTGTGATGCACATTTTTCAATAATAACTGTTTTGAGCTCCATAAATCAATTGATACGTGCAGGAAAATGAGAATCTGTGAATGTGGTATGTTTCACATGAAGGATAATTGGGGAAAGTTTACCCATAAATGTGACGAAATTCACTTTCCTAAATGCCATGAGAAATATAAGGCGGATGGTGTAAAGCATGTATGTTATATGAAAGATGCTAAACCTAAAAACAACCCTTGTATAACTGTGTAATACGATATACTGTAGAAACATACACGAACGCTGAAACCAAAGAGGTAATTCCGCATTTACTTGTGAGTCAGACTATCTGTGATGAGTATATGGAGATCGAGTGTGATGAGTACCACAAATGTGGTAAATGGACAAACATTTTTAAAACGAATGCTCACGATAGCCCTGTAAAACTACTTGTGTCCTATATTGTCAAGTTAGCAGACAAGTTCAAAAAAATGACTGTGTATATTCTTGCCCATAACGGGGCAAAATTTGACACACAGTTCCTTTATAAGGAGTTGCTTGAGCACGAGTCCTCTGAGATATTTACAGGTGATCCATTGAAAAGAGGCAACAAATTAATACATATGCAAATAAGAGGTAATGTACAATTTAAAGACACTATTATTCACTAGGGCGGAGTGAAAAACTCATTTTTCGAAGATTCAAATTGGCTAGTGTGGAAAATGTGTGGAGTAGTGAGGAAATAAGCTGGTATAAATTTAAAATCATAACATTAATATCTTCAGGTGCCACAATGACCTTCAATATTGAAAAAAATTGAAAAAAGCAGATTTTAACCAATAATTACAGAAGAGTCCACGATGCACAATAGACAAGAATTTATTCACACTTGTATAAAAATAGCTCAGTCAACCTTTAAAAAAAGTTTCTATTCTCTAAAAACAGTTTTCTATAGTCAGCTCACTCAGCTGTCACGTGAGTACCTCGGTTCAGTGTAGCTGTCGCTCTCGTAGCAGGTGGGTGTTCTGTTGTTGGCATTACTCAGATAGTCTAAACTATATTTCTTATATATTTTGCATTTCTGTATTGTGTTGCCCTAAGTTTGCCATGTACTATTAACTCAAATTAACGTATAATTGATATTAGCTCTTTCTTTTTCAGATTTGTATACTTTCAAAATGTCTCGAGTTTGTGTAAAATCAACCAGGGCCTCAACTGAGTGCCCCATGTTTGGTATGGGGGAAGATTTGTGGCACAGGAATCTTCCTACATACGAAGGAGTTTTTAAATATTACTTGTTTGTAAGAAACGATTTGAAACAGAATACTAATAAAGATCCTTCAATATCTCAAATATTAGAACAAGTTGTTGATAAATTGAAAACAATTTGGGAAAGTGCTTCCGTCCCAATTCTGTCAGACAGGCGAATTGAAACAATGTTCAGAAGCTACCACGAAAAGTATCGTGTCATTATGAAGCCATACCAAAGCAGAAAAAATTCTGAAGCTTACAAAGCAAAGATTGATATGTTCAAAAAAGAAGCACACACGAAACTTTTTGACATTGCAGCGTGCAAGTGCAAAGTACTAACACAATGTTCTTGTCCCAAAGAAAAAACGGTTCCAAAGGAAGAAGTGACGTTCCTCTTAGATCAAAGGAGTGAAAGAAAACTGTTTATTGATAGAGTAGATATTACACTCTCAAAGAAAAAAGCATCTACGTTGCTAAGAAAGCAAAAAGAAGCTGTGAGGCTCACCAAAGAATCTTCACAGGAGAAATTGCAGGATACAAATGTTGAATTATCATCATCGACATCAAATAGTGAAAGTGAATCTGGCGAAATATCAGACGATACATTTCCAGAGCCAGTTAGCTCGAAGAGAAAGCTCGAACAACCTGAAGAACAATTATTCAAGAAAAGGAAAACTACAAATCTACCTTCAGTGGCTACTGCTTGTGACAGGACTGCAGTTTCAGATCGAGCTGCAGCATTCATTGTTAGTGCAGTATTGCAAGATATTGGAGAAGTTTCTATTGACAATACATCTGAAGTAGTGGATAGGAGTAAAATCAGAAGAGAAAGACAAAAGAAGAGATCAGAAATTATGAAAGATCAAAATCAGGTCCCAATCAGAGGAATCTATTTTGATGGTCGAAAAGATTCTACACTCTTCCAAGAAAAAAAAAGAGTCCAAAGTATATCAGAAGAAGGTAACAGAAGAACATATCACTTTAGTGAGAGAACCTGGTTCAGATTATTTGGGCCATTATTCTGTGAATTCTGGATCAGCTGAAGAAATATGTAAAGGAATGTTTGAGTATATTGGAAATAATGACATGAACCTGGAAAACCTTGTTGCCATTGGATGCGATGGTGCAGCAGTCAACACTGGAGAAAAGGGAGGCGTTATAAGACTTATAGAATTGAAGCTGAAGAAGCCAGTTCAACATTTAGTGTGCCAGCTCCATGCCAATGAATTGCCATTACGCCATTTAGTTGCAAAGCTGGATGGAAAAACATCTTGCCCCGCGGATTCACCGGTCCTATTGGCAGGGAATTAGAGAACTGTGAGAGTCTTCCTATTGTCGAGTTTGAAAGGATTGATGCTGAGGAACCAACTGTAGACTGTGAAGATCTTAGCACCGACCAAAAATATCTAATTGATATTCATCAGGCCATAACAAAGGGATATTGCTCTCCAGATCTTGCTCATCGTAGTCCAGGCAAAATGGCACATTCACGATGGCTGACTACAGCAAATCGTTTGCTTCGTCTATACGTTTCAACTGTAAGTCCATCTGAGAACCTCATGAATATTGCTTCTTTTATAATGAAGGTCTACATCCCAATGTGGTTTTCTATTAAGCAAAGTACGTCTTTTGTCAATGGCTCAAAACATGTTTTCAAAACTATTGAACTAACAAGAACACTGAATGACGAAGTAAAGGATATTGTAAACCCTGTCATACAAAGAAATGCATTTTTTGCAAATCCAGAAAATATTCTAGCATCAATGATTCATGATGACCGCAGCGCCATAAGAGAATTAGCGTGGAGGCGAATAAAGAAAGCAAGGCAAACAAACAAGGAAAAAGTTGTGAGGCGTTTCACAGTACCTGTTATTCAATTTGAAGCTACTGATTATACTGATTTAATTAATTGGCAAAAATGCATTGTCACTGAACCACCTGTGACAAGACACCTGACAGAAAATGAGATTGAAGAATTCATAGAAAACAAGAGTACCCCTCCATTCGAGAAATTCCCTTGTCATACACAAGTAGTAGAAAGAATGGTAAAATTAGTGACTGAAGCATCATCAAAAGTATTTGGATTGAACGCGCGAGATGGCTTCATAAGATCAACACTTCAGTCACGTAAAAAAATGCCATCATTCGAAAGTAAAGCTGAATATAAAGTTTAAATAAAACGTTAATAGAAAAAAACATGCGCAAGGATGGGTGGTTGGGAGGGCATGGGTGGAGCTCGACACGCAGCCACCTCCTCGTGGTGAGTTCTGGATTATTTAGATCATTAATCAAAAGAACATTGATCTAAATAAACTAAGAGCTGCGTAATTCAGTAACTATTTTGGTAATTGGAACACTTAATATATAATAATAACAAGTAAGTTTCAGTTATTGTACTAATGCAGAATATAAGAAAATCATTATATTTCACCTTTTTCGACGGCTTTGTGGCACCTGAAGATATAATTTCGCAGGACTAATATTTATGCACAGTCATTATCTATAGCACCCACATATTTTCCGCACTAGCCATATTTGAATTTCGCAGAAAAGTTTAAAAACCTCATTTTCGATCCGCCCTATTATTCACACCTTGTAAATTAGCAAAGCTACCAAGGTCATGGGCGTAGCAGCTGAAGTTTCAAAAGGATATTTCCCTTACACATTCCTCACTAGCGAAACTTTAAATTACGTAGGACTACCGCCACCCAAACATTACTTTAACTATGAATGTATGAGTACAGATGAACGTGAAGATTTTGACCGATACTACAACAGTTTTAATGAATGTAATCCTTATAATATAGCTGATGAATGTGAGCGTTATTGCGTGAATGATGTGGGCGTGCTTAGAGTATGTTTCCAGGCCTTTAGAAGGATGTACATATGTCGTTTCAAATGCGACCCGCTGCAAGTTGCAACCACCATCGCCTCATTATGTTTTACAGTGTTCAAGAATAACTTCATGCCTAAAGACACCTTAGCCATTATCCACAGAAACACCCCGCAGTTATGGGCACAAGGCTATTTACTGGCTCATACACCTACAACAGCAGACAGGTGTATACATAAAGCATGCCCGCAACACGGGCGAAGTACCCATTAAGGTTAATGGCCGTGCTTTTTGGGTTGATGGTTTAAGTGAAAACCGTGCCACAGGTGAGAAGACTGTGTTCTCCTTTAACGGTTGCAGGTGGCATGGAGAGCCCCGGCCTGAGTGTGAAATCGCAGGAGATATCCACGGTAGATCTCCTGCCGACTGTCTTGCGTGGACGCGCACCCGCGATCAACTTATAGGGTCCCAGTTCACTCACAAAGTCTTGTGGGAGCATGAATATGATGCACGGATGGAGACAGACTGACAATACCGTGAAGAAATAAACACGATGAAGCGTTTAATGGTGCTGGATCCTCTCAAATGCGGTGATAGCTTGTTCGGAGGGCGTACAAATCCCTTCAAGCTATACTTTCCGCCTACGGAGGGCGTGAAACTCCATTACCACGATTTCTGTTCTTTATACCCCTCGTTATACAGATGAAGAACAATCCGTATCCCGTAGGTGCACCAGAGAAACTGGTGGGACCTACCCTACCCTCCATCAACGAGTTCTCAAGAAATTTGAACGGGTACTATTTCGGGCTTTCTTTCGTAGACGTGCTCCCCCCTCGCGATTTATGGATGCCGATCTTACCCGTCGTTATAGATCACAAACTCATGTTTCCCTTGTGCATGAAGTACGCGGAAGAGAACAACGGCGATTGTAACCATATACCCCACCAGCGTAAGATCAGAGGTGCATACACAAGCCCTGAGCTGGCCCTAGCCGTTCGTCATGGGTATAGAATAATGAAGATGCATGAGGTGTGGAGGTTTCAGAAGCTACCCAACATTTTCACACCATATATAAACTCATTTTTGAAGGATAAGGTAGAGGCTTCAGGATATCCGCGAGGAGTTGAAACCGAAGATGAAAAAACGTCTTATATTCAGCGTTACCGTGACCACGAAGGTATACATCTTGACCGTACCCAAATTGTAAAGAACCCTGGCAAGCGCTTCAGTGCAAAGTTGTGCCTAAACAGTCTTTGGGGAAAGTTTGCGCAGAATAGCGGTAAAGGGAACGTTCATTTGGCGCAAAGTTATAGTGAAGTTTGGGATTACGCCAACGCACCCGATAAAGAGGTCATGGAGATTGTGAATGTAGGTAACACTTACATAATAAAGTACAACAACACCGAATTGTCCACAGACACCTCACGGGTTACAAACATTCCTGTAGCCAGCTTCACAACAGCCTAAGCACGCATCAAAATTTGGGGACTATTGCATTCTCTTGGGCGACGGTATTGTATGCCGATACAGATAGCGTGATATTCACAGCGAGGAGGGGTGAATACATGCCCGCTATTGGGGAGTTCCTCGGGGAGCTAACTGACGAGATCAAGGATGAGTATGGGGACAGCGCATACGCCGACTCGTTTGTGTCAACAGGACCAAAAACCTATGGGACACGGGTGAGGATAGGGGTTGATACGAAGTATATCGTGAAGGCTAAGGGTATCACGCTTAACCAAGCGAATCGGCGGGTTGTTAACTTTGATTCGCTGAAGGAGTTAGTGTGCTTGGAAGATGATGAGGTTGACCGCTCGCCCCAACTGACTGTAGGCTCCCACAATTTTCGGGCGCAGAAATTGGGGAACTTAATTATTACACGTATTTGTAAATATATACATCCTGAATATTTCGTTTATTAAATAAATCGTGTCTCCCCAGCAGGAGCTCTGGGCCTTGCGTTGAAAGGTGATTCCGGGGCTGCTTCACGACCTTGTGTTAAGCCAGGTCAGGGTGAGCACCCTGGTGTCGCTGGATCGCATGGTTAGGGGTCGCGTTAGGCAGTGGTTCTGTCTTTTTAAAGATGTCCCACTTTACTTTTTATACGCGGCTGTGGATGACGCGGGGCTCGGTCTGCCTTGTTTGCGCTATAAGGTGCGATATTGAAGATCAGACGGATTTCGAAACTGGTTCATAGCTCGGATCAGGTCTCCAGTAGTGTAGCCGTGCACCCTCTGGGTGGTCGTCTCCTCGCGGCGTGTCTTCCTGCCAAGTTTGGGGGCCTGGAACTGCGAACATCTGCAGACATTAATGAGGCGCTTTGCCTGGCTCTCGCTCGGACTGTGAACGATCGGAAACTGCACGGGGCGCGTCAACAGGCCAGAAAAGTCTCCTACGAGTACACAATGTGTACACAATGTGTACCGTCTCCGAGTCGCGCGCCATTATCGGGTAGTAAGGATTGCGGCGGAAGCGCTATGCGGAGCGTGTGCGATCATGGCGAAGGAGCCCGTCATCCCGACACCGGCTCCCCGGCGAAGGCCGGAGAGCGAGTGGCTTGACGAGTGTTGCTGCTGACGAAAATCGAGAGTGAGACGTGACGAACAAGACGAGAAGTGAAGATTGCTGAGAGAAGTGAATGAGAGAGTGTATCAGTGGACTCAGCCTTTTATATCCTATTATGACGCTAAGTTTCGCGTCCTTTTTGAGACGCCTACAAGCGTCCTGTTGTTTCTCTGTCCTTGACAAAACAACGTGTGTTCTTCGATTCTTGATGATTCCAAGATGTTTGAGAATGTCGGTGGAAAGAATTCCTTTGGCTGTTCTTTGTATGTTTCTCTGTTTCTTTGTCTGTTCACTATATATATATATATATGCCCGGTTAGGTCAAGTGAATGCTCGGTTAGGTTAATTGTACGCCCTTGACGATTAGTTAGGTTAAATCATGATATTTTCGTTAGTTTGAACGAAAATATCACGACTTAACCTAACCAATCGTCAAGGGCATACAGTTGGCCTAACCGGGCATTCAATAATTTTACCGTAGGTTTCGATATACATGTGTGTGTGTGTGTATATATATGACCTCGGAGGCGGAAGCCACATGGCGCTAGAGCTCCGCCCATTTTATGACGTGTCTATGATAGAGCTTAGCCCATTTATGCCACCATATTTTATGATGTGTCTATGATGTCACTATCTTTCAACCAATCAGGAATACAGAGGCATCCATCGGCCTTAGATTACCTCAGAGACCAACGCCACATAGCTTATGTTCTTCCCCGGCCTCAGTTACCCCTATCCCCCAAGTCTCATCCAAATCTGTCCAGTGGTTTGGCTGGCCATAAGAAACAAAGAAAGAATGTTCGCAGTATAGATAAGGTTCCATTATTATTACTGCAAGTCTATATGAACGGTTACCACAATACAACTTTTTATATACTAGTGAATTTGAACCAAAAATAGACATTACACAACCAACCTCCACACTCCCTCATTCCTCTTCCCCACCCACAGTCTTCTTTCTATTACGTTTGCTCATCATTATCATATACTCATCATCCTTTTTAGATGTTTTTCGCTTCCATCCTCAACCTGTTTTGTTCTTCACATCCCCAATTTGTGACTGGCGAGGAAGTGTTTTGGAAACAGTAGAAAATGATACTCCAGCTTTAGCAGCTATTTGTCTTTGAGTGTTGCCTTCTTTATGGAGAACAATAATTTCAACCTATTCTTGTATGAAATTTCTTTATTTGGAGCCATTATACTATCTTATCTGTAAAAAAAATTAGAAGATGAGACATCTTTGTATTAAAGTTTAGCAAATAAGATATTTTTTAAAAAACTTGCGATTACATCAAGGTGATCCAGAGAAATGGGACCCAAAAGAAACCCCTGTAACTCTTAAAGTATAAGTCCTTTTATAAAATCATACGCATCATTCGAAAGAGGATAGTTACAAGTTTGTACAGGATTGTATAGGTTTTGACAATACAAGACAAGATAAGATACAAAACAAAATAAAAGTGTTAGTTAAAACTAACCCTTCAAGATGACTGCATGGATTGTGGAACAGCTGCGTTTCATAACTGAGCAATATTATGAGCATGGAAGAAGTGTAGTTTCAGCTCTTAGAAGGTGATTTTGACATCTGAAAATTTGTCTTGAAAGATCTTTGAGCTGAAACTACACTTCTTCCATGCTCATAATATTGCTCAGTTATGAAACGCAGCTGTTCCACAGTCCATGCATTCATCTTGAAGGGTTAGTTTTAACTAACACTTTTATTTTGTTTTGTATCTTATCTTGTCTTGTATTGTCAAAACCTATACAATCCTGTACAAACTTGTAACTATCCTCTTTCGAATGATGCGTATGATTTTATAAAAGGACTTATACTTTAAGAGTTACAGGGGTTTCTTTTGGGTCCCATTTCTCTGGATCACCCTTTATAAACAACATGTGTCATTAAATCTATAAAACATGTTATTACATCAAATTGAATAGTATATTTACCAGTAACGAACCTGGCCCTCAAAATTAGCAAATTAATAAAAATTAGTGGTGTACTGATTCATCGGCATTGGCAGAATCGGCCATTTTTTAGGCATTGGCATCGGCCAAATTTAGCTTATTCTCTTACTGATTATTTGAAATTTTAAAATTTTAATTACAAAACAAAATCTATATTTACAGAAAATTGAACACTAAAAAACACTATGATAATTTATACTCATTTCAAAGAGTAATTATCTAAAAATATTTTACATTCACAAAAATGGCAAAGCATAATAAGTTAAGTTGTCCACAGTGGCGACTCATGGTATAAATGTATGGGGGTGCGATTTCATAAAATTGTACGACAACACGGACTCACAATAGGCTAGTGTGAATCCAACTGCCGCTCACAAGAGTACTTGTATTAACATATGCGGCTATGCCAGACGTACAATTCTAGTTAATTACAAATAAGTAATAATTTCAATAAAATACATATAAATGGCTTATATCATTATTACTGAAGTAACTATTAGTAAAAATAAAGTTGTTATTATAAAAAAAATTCGCGATTGTACTTATATTTTCATTACAACAGTAAAATATAATTTATATTTACTTGAGCGAAAAATCTATCGCTCCATTCGGCTGCAATATTATTTTGTATTCAAAGTACCGCTGTTTGAAGCTATGCTATAAGTTTAGAATATTATGTACTGTATGAAGGCTTACTCAAAATGCCTCATGAATCATGATATGCCACATGAATTTTTAAAATATATTTCAAGAATATTTATTTTAATATCTTAAAATTAGTATATTTTTTATCTGTTAAATTAATATTTATCGTTTCAAGCAAGGCGGAGCGACCGCTCCATCGCTCCTATACGCCAGTCGCCACTGGTTGTCCATAAATTTACATTTTCTCGACTAGCTAATCTCTAAATATTATAAACTATTGTAATGTAATTGTAATTGGTTTTGTAATGTCTATTTTTGGTTCAAATTCAGTAGTATATAAAAAGTTGTATTGTGGTAGCTGTTCATATAGACTTGCAGTAATCATAATGGAACCTTATTATTGCATAAGACTAGTAAACTACATGGAGTTCAACGCTGTATACGATCATATTAATTGTTTATCTTTATCAACACAGACTTTACACTATACTTACCGGTATGTCAATGAATGCCCATTCAATTGTTCTTTAGATATATATGTCTGTGTTATATGTTGTTGGACTCGGTTGTCCCCTCTCCACCCCACCTTCCCACAGTTGGGGTACCTTGACTATCACTGCGGCGTTGCCACATGTACGGAGTCGCCTGTGATGCGAGGAACATTACATATGCGGGAAACTTTACACTATTATTTACACATGAAAAATGGTAAACTAGTCTCTAATCTCACTTTAAACCATATAAATACCCAACAACAGTGGAAAGTGGGAAAGGAAGAATGTGTCGTGTTCCAAAAATAAAAGCGAGACAGGGAACATCCTTCACCCTGAAGGAAAATAGCTTTCTTGTTTTCTGCTAGGTCCTCTCTGCTTAGTACAGGGTGTGTATAAAGTAACCCAAGTGAGGAGACAAATCCGATTTGAACTCGTTTAAACTAGTTTCAACCAGGGATGGGGTCAAATACAATTGCCCAAATGCAAATATAGATACAAATACACTATTTTTTTTTACGGCAAAATTCAAATACAGATACAAATATTTGAATTTATAATCCCCAAATACAAATAAAATATGAAGCTTCAAATACAATAAAATGCAAATACAATTTTTACTGTATTTGCAAATTTCGTACCAATTTCATCCTAAATATAAACGGATAATATTTACTTGACTTCGGCTACCCCTCAAGTAAGACAATACTGGTATAGTACTTATTGTATAAAACTTAACATTGCAATACTTTGGCTCTTATCAAAGTAGACTTCATTTTCACACCAAGGCAAGAAAAGTAACAAATTCCTCTTGTTTATTATTTTTATTAGAGAAAATTATTTCACACTTCTTGATATTTCTGCACTTTTGCATAATTAAAGAAAATAAATTCATATTTCTCAATGCTTGATTTTTACTGTTCATATCAATTTGTAGTTATATAGTCTGTAGTCTGTACAATGGATTTAAAACATTTAACTTAAATTATATTAGTGTATTTGACTGTATTTGAAGCAAATACGGCAAATAAAAGGCTCAAATACAAATTCAAATACAAATATGCAGCTTTTTAAATTCTCAAATACAAATACAAATGCAAATATCCATTTTTGTGTATTTGTAAATACAAATACAAATACGTATTTGACCCCATCCCTGGTTTCAACGTGTTTCTTTAACTCGTAAAAGCATTTTCAACACCTCTTATGGACCTTACTATGAAGTATACAGTTTTTATAAAGTACATGTAATAAATTTTACTTGTCCATGTTCACTCGTGTTAATATAATTCAAATCCGATTTGTCATTTCATATGCGTTACTTTATACACACCCGTTAGGTAGCTAGTGAAGGAAGTTATATTTTGGGGCCTCTTTGTTAGTAACCTGTTTCCCGCGTTGGGCTTCCATCATGAGAAAGAAAAAATTCAGTATTTGCCATTTACTATTACTTATTCGAACTATAGTGGATTTTATATCCCAGAAGAGTTCCTTGTTCCATCCAGGGTGTATATATATATATATATATATATATATATATATATATATATATATATATATATATATATATATATATACAGGGCGTCCCATAGTCCGGCATCATAGGAGAAATTCATATTTTTCTATTTCTACAGACCATAATTCATATTTTTCTCTTTCTACAGGCCATAATGTCTGTGAGCAAAAAGAACGAATCCAGATAATTCTACTCACAGGAAATCGGAGTCAAAGAGAGGCCGCTGCTGAATTTAACAGACTGCATCCAGACCGCGAGCCAATAACACAGAGTTGTGTGACTGGATGCAATCTGTTAAATTCAGCAGCGGCCTCTCTTTGACTCCAATTTCCTATGAGTAGAATTATCTGGATTCGTTCTTCCTTGCTCACAGACATTATGGCCTGTAGAAAGAGAAAAATATGAATTATGGTTTGTAGAAATAGAAAAATATGAATTATGGTTTGTAGAAATAGAAAAATATGAATTTCTCCTATGATGCCGGACTTATGGGACACCCTGTATATAAAACTGTGTGTATATCCCTTTAAGCCCTGAATTTTTTGTAGGGTTAAGTTATGAATGCTTGTATTTGAAACGTTAGTAATTTGTACCTCCAGTCCTTAAAGGGTTAAATATATTTATATATATATATGCAAAGCCACAAGGAAAAAGAAAAAATGATTACAATTTTTTCTTTTTCCTTGTGGGTTTGCATCATTCATTCATTTCACGTGTTTAAGTGTGCAATTATATATATATATATATATATATATATATATATACTATATACACATTCTAACCTCAAACACGCAGTATAATTAACGTAAAGAACGACGCTTGTATAGGAGAATATTCCGCGTAAGATGAGAGAGAAAGAACGAAACAAATGAAAAAATGAGGTAACCGCCCGGGAATCGAACCCGGGATCTTCCGATTGCCGGTCAGATGTGATAACCATTACACCACGGGCCTCACCCAATCAAATGTCGTAATTCTTCTACATACGCGCCGAAACCAATGCCCCAAAGGGGCACCTCCCGCATGCCGTACATTATATACATTCTAACTGCAAACACGCAGTATAATTAACGTAAAGAACGACGCTTGTATAGGAGAATATTCCGCGCAAGATGAGAAAGAAAGAACGAAACAAATTAAAAAAATGAGGTTACCTCATTTTTTCATTTGTTTCGTTCTTTCTCTCTCATCTTGCGCGGAATATTCTCCTATATAAGCGTCGTTCTTTACGTTGATATATATATATATATATATATATATTGCGAAAAATGCTCTGTATGAATTGGTCCACAATTAACCCACCCCTTATATCTCCAGTCTAACTATAGAGTAGATCAAGTCTAGCCTAGAGGGGTCAGCCTAGAGATTCCGGAAATGGTCCAGAGCGGGCAGATAAATTGAGGTCCACAGTAGGATTCCTCACAAGATTAGGTTAGGGCAATCTACCTTCACCTTTGTTAAGCTATGAGTTGATGCTGGGTCTTAGGCCACAATGTAGGCCTAACTTGTCTGACCCAGCTTAATTTAATGTGATTAACTGTCTGGTGTAAAAACTCAATTAGTCACTTACTTTTAGTTATTGGAGTCTCTCCCTTCTCCGGTTGTTTAATTGTCGAGAGCGTACTTTGCTGGTACGTCCTCTCGCCCCGTTCTTCGTTTTCCTTCTCCCTTTGTTCTCCTCTTCGCGGGGCTTCTTGCACCAGCGTTGTCTTGGTTTATTCCTCGGTTGGTTGAGCGGTAATGTATCTCCATTACCGAGCACGCTCCTCCCACACAGTATATAAATACTAGTGTGGAGAATAACTCTGGTGAGCAACCAATTGGTTTCTTCCACCCAGTTATTGACATAAAAGGAATTTAATAATTGTTAGATTAACTACCTACCTACTCAGTGAACCATTTTCGTTACCTCCCAACTACCCACTCATCAGTTTTCCATATACTGGGGGCCCCGGGAGATAAAAATTTTGGTGTCATTGTACCAATTTTTGTCTGAGTGTAGACTAGCTAACTATTTAACTGTAAATGCCTGTTAATCTGATTAACAGTGCCTATCCTCACCTTCTCATGGAGAAGGTGTAGCATTTAATTAGAAGAGAAAATATACATCCATAGGATGAAACTGTCTATGGTCTTTACCATAAGAAAAAAAAATGAAAGTTAGAAGATAAAATTACAATTCCCCAGCATCTATTTTTTGTTGTAAAAATAGTCGCGCTTTTAATGCTGTTTGTCGCTGAGGTCTTGTGTCTGTCAATGTTGTAGTAGGATGCGTTACCACTCCTACTGTCAAAGGAATAGTTACTGAAAGTTCAGTGTCTCCAGTTGTTACTGTCAGTGGAGAAGGTTCTCCAAAGTCCATTGTTTTGGGTCCAGACTCTAAAGGGTACAAAAGAGAAATGTCTCTTGTTGTGTCACCCGTTGAAGTCCTTAATTTGACCACTCTTGTTACCCCGTCTGCCCCTGGTCTGAGTTCTGAAACTCTAGCCAGAGGCCAGTATTGTCTTGGAGTACTGTCATGTATGAGAACAAGGTGCCCTACCTTAATTGTGTCAGACCAATCCTTCTTAGTCATTTGTTTATGTCTCTCCCTTAGACCCATCAAGTACTCAGTTTTCCACTGTTTAATGAAATGAGCTTTAACTCTAGTTAAATGTTGTAACTTAGTCTGGAGCTCATCATGTCGTTGAGTCCAGTTTGGGTCTTCTGAAGAGTCTATATTGTAGTCCGGCAGGAGACTAACTTGTTCTCCCCGAATCAAATGATTTGGAGTTAATGGTTCTGGGTCATTAATGTTGTCACTCACATAAGTGAGTGGTCTATTGTTAATGATGTTCTCAATCTCAGCCAGGAGAGTGAGCAACCCAAATAAGTGTATCTGTTTTTTGCCAATTGCTTTCTTCAAGCAATTCTTTACTGTTTGTATATTCCTCTCCCAGATAGAACCATACCAAGGAGAGGCAACCGGAATATACTTCCACTTTATGTTTGCATTTTGTATATATAATTGTGTGATTTCATTGCTTAACAAGTCGTGGATGACTTGTTCACCAGCTTTGAAATATGTAGCATTGTCAGTCCAAACTGTCTTTGGTACTGAATGTCGTGCACAGAATCTCTTAAAGACAGCAACAAAAGATTCTGCTGTAAGGTCCTCCACAACATCCAAATAAACAGCTCGTGAGGCAGCACATGTAAACAGTACAATGTACATTTTTTGTTCAGTGTCACCCACCCCTACAGTCAATGCTCCTGTATAGTCAATGCCTACAGTCTCAAAGGGTCTGTTGAGAGTAACTCTCTCCTCTGGCAAAGCAGGAGGATTTGGTTTCCTATAGGGCCTAGCATGAATACGCCTACATGTGACACACTCACTCAGGACTGTTTTAACAGTGATCCTTCCCTTGGGTATCCAATAAGTTTTTCTTAATGTAGTTAGTGTCTGTGGTACCCCCATATGATATACATCATTGTGTGTTTTTCTGATGATTAATGTTGTCAAATAGCTAAATCTAGGTAAAAGGATTGGATTTTTGCTTTTGTATGACAGTTTTGATTGTCTAATCTCCCTTTACACCTTAGAAGGCCTTCCTCATCTCTGAACAAGTTTAGATCCACAACTACTGATGGTACAGGTTCTTTTGTTTGTTTCCCATTAGTTAAGAATTCTAACTCTTTATTGTACTCTTTTTGTTGTGCTTGGCCTATCCAGTATTGGGTTGCAACTTCTGTATAATTATGATTGTTTTTATTTAGCTGTTTGTTAATTGTAGCTAAACAGTTGTGAGCAAACCTCAAACAGTAGGCTGTCACCCTGACAAGTTTGTTGAAATCAGAATACTTTTCATAATTAGTGATTGGTTCAACCTTTTCATTTGAAAAGATTAAATTTAATGTCAAGTTAACTTGTTCCACAGGCCATTGGTCTGTATTACAGAGCCACTTAGGTCCCATAAACCAAGTTTTGTTTGACTTCAACAACTTGTAGGATAAACCTCTGGTCAGAAAGTCTGCTGGATTCTGTTTAGTTGGAACATAGTGAAAGTTTACTTGTAGGCTTTCATTAGCGTCAGCTATTTCTTTTAGCCTATTTCTTACAAAGATATTCTTACTATTAATGCTATCGTTCCGTATCCAGGCAAGACAAATCTGACTGTCAAGCCAGATGTGGATCTGAGTTATGAACACATCATAGTAAGCATCCTTAAGCAATGAAATGGTTTTAATGGCTAATGTAGCAGCCAATAGTTCCAATTGAGGTATGGTTCGGGTAGGTTTGAGAGGTGCAACTTTCCCTTTTGCATAAATTAGATGACTTTCTGTAGGGCTTACAAGATAAGCACAGCACCCATAAGCTTGTGTGCTTGCATCAGCAAACACATGAAGTCTCTGGGGCTTATCCCTAAACCCACAGCACCTTTGAATTTTAATGTTCTGCACTTTTGTTAAATCAGTAGCTAACTTCTTCCAAGATTTTTGATTTTCATTTGTTATTGGATCATCCCACCCAACATTTGTCCTCCAAATTTCTTGGAGGAGAATCTTTGATTTTATTGTTGAAGGCAGGAATAGACCCATAGGATCAAAAATTTTGGAAGCCTCTGATAATATTTGTCTTTTAGTATTTGCTTCCTCATCAAGTTTAAAACCTTTAGTACAGATTGAATCATGACTGTTAGAAGTTGCATCCAAATACCAGTTCATACCTAAAGTTTTAACTCTGTCTGATGGCTCTGTAAGACCATTATTATCCTTTTTAATCTTTTTGTTTAAATCCTCATCATTTGAAATCCACTCTCTAAGTTCAAAGTTACCTTGTTGCATAATGTTTTGAGAGTGTTCATAGACTTCAGATAATTCAGATTTTGTTGTCGTTGAGCCTATTAGATTGTCTACGTAAAAATGTTCCTTAAGGAAGTTCAATGTTAGAGAGTTATTAAACTGGTTTAAATGATGTCTAATTGTCAATGCTAATAGGCTAGGTGAGCAATTGGCTCCAAACAACACAACATTAAATCTATAGGTTATGAACCCTTTATTCAAATCAAATGGATCCTTGAACCATAAGAACCTTAGTTGGTTCTTATCATATTCATTTTTAAGATTTATTCTCAAAAATGCCTTTGAAATGTCACTTTGTACAGCATATTTGTCTAACCTGAACCTCAGTAAGATCTTCACAAGGTCAGAAATGAGATTAGGACCCTCAATCAAGCAATCATTCAACTGTGTTTATCACTGTCTTTGAGGCTACAGTTATATACTACTCTGAGTTTTGTTGTTGGGGCATCTTGTCGATAAACCCCCCTATGGGTTAAATAATGACAACCATCTTTTTTAAAAGGGTTATTTGTTACTTCTTCAATGAAGCCTTTCTGTAGCTGTTCTTTGAAGACATCATTATATGATAGAATATTATTATCTTGTTTGAGTTTTTTCATTACTTTATATAAATGTCCTTTAGCTACTTTGAGATTGTCTCTTAAAGTTGGACAATTTTTTTCCAAGGTAACTCAACAAAATAACTATTGTCTTTGCACTGAATGGTGTCTTCAAATCTTTCTACCATTAACTGATCTTCTGAAGTTTGATTTGTGTCATGTATACCCACAGATTCTAGCAACCATAAAGTTTGAATTGCCTCATCCAAAGTTTCATTTGATAATGATGAATTAATGTTCTCAGTTGAGATAATATTATTCAAAGTGTTGCTATTCTTACAGGTGTTATGTAGGACTGAGTTGTGGCACATAGTATTTGTTGGTCATGAACTGTTTTGGTTTAGGTCTAGGTTGTATTCTGAGAGGTCACCCAAAGGGGCTATCCCTGATGGAGTCTGAATAGCTATACCATTACCTATCTCTACTATGCCCTTATGAATAAGATTAATATAATCTGCCCCTATTAGCATTTCAATGTTAGCTACTGTGTTGTTAGTGATATGTCTATCAGCTATTTTGTAGTGTTTTCCCAAATGATTTATGGTTTGTTCTAGTTTGGGTATAACCAGTCTGTTTTGTCCTACTTTAGAAATAATAACTGCTTCAATTTTCTTGAATTTACCTTCTAAATGTAGTTCCAGGTCAATTGTCTTATAGCTATTTTTGTCCGAGTTATCCTTAACAAAGGATGCAATATTGAGTTTTTGTTCATTCGGGTTTGGTGTCAAACCCAATTTATTAACTACATTTTTTGAAACAAATGTTTGTTGAGAACAACAGTCTATAAGACATCTCACTGGAGTGGTACTACCCTCACTACTCACTAAGTCCAAAGTAATAGTTGGTAAAAGAATCTCAGTGTTTCTTGTTACATTGTTTGAACAAGCAGAATGTCCCATGAAAGTGGCATTTTCTTGATTACCTTTGTTTGGGGAGGTATCTTTTGAGTTTGAGTATTATTGTTTGGACACTTTGGTGAATCACACATTGATGAGACATGTCGTAAACTTTTACAAACTTACACTTGAATCTTAACCTAGATTTACAGTCTTTCTTATAATGTCCCTGGCCAGTACACTTTTTACACAGGTTCAACTGTTCACATCTTTTAGCCCTTTGGTTAAAGTCTGAATATTTGTCACACCCAGTACTACTGTGTTCATTACTTGCACAAAATTTGCAATGTGGTGTGTAAGTTGAGGCAGCAGTTACATTAAAGTTCTGTAATGTAGGTGTTCGTGTATTATAGTTGGTCACATTTGATTCTCCAGTATCAAGTTTTGTCTGTTTGGCTGTAGCTAGTTGGTCTCTGGGAACAGTCTTTGGTTTATCCATAGTCTGGGTCTTGTGTGTTGGAAAATCTCTCAATTTGTAATTAATTAGGATATTGGGGAAGTGTTTTCTTATTTGTTCTAAATTAGGATAATTTTCTCCCGTCTTTAGAATTAAAATATCTTTAACCCTCGAAGGAAGGCACCTAAGTACTATGCTTTGTATAAGCCAAGATGAAGTTTTAATATCTATCTCATTGCTAACCAGTTGTCCTATAATAGCTTCTAATTTTGTATAAAAAATTTCCATATCACTATGGTTATCTTTTATGGGTGCAAATTCAAAAATTTGTTGAGATAATTCATATACAATCAAATCTTTATTAATGTAATTACGTTTTAAAAGATCATAGCTACTTCATATGAATCCCCTACGGCTGGTAAATAGGCTATTAGGTTATAGGCTGGGCCTTTAAGGGAACTAGTTAAGTAACTAAACTTTTCAACAGTTGAAATATAAGGTTTATTACCTATTAAATTCTCAAATTTGTCAATGAAAGATGGGAATTGTACCGTGTCCCCTTCAAATGTTGGTACTGGCAAAATGGGTAACTGAGCCCTCAATTCTTGTGACTCAGGGTTTAGCATGCCACTTAAATTTTGTTGAAGGTTAGCCCTACTTTGATTAAAATCAGAATTAGGTTTTTTTGGTGTTAAGTCAGTCAAACGAGACCGTAGTCTCCTTATTTGCTGTTCAATTGAGCTTACCTGATCATCATCATCAGCGTAAAGGTCTATCAATTGTTCTTCAGCCATTTCGGATTCAACTAACTCTGAAATACTCTCATTAATGGCTATTATTTCCTTCTTTTTAATTTCCAATTTAATAATTACACTCTCTAAATTTTCCTTACCTGGTTGTGTAATATTGTTAAAAGTGTTCACAGCCTTTGTAACAGCTCCCAACTTTGCCCCCCTTTTCTTTTTTAACTTTTTCAATTCCGCACTGTCCATGTCTAAGTCAAAATTGTTTAACTGGGGATCGTAATGAAATAGAGGACAAGAAGAAATTACCAGAGAAGAGAGAGCACAGACAAAACAGTCAAGTTTAAATTTGGTTTAATCCCCCCCAAGTACTTATGTCACTCAGGTCTAAGCTTATAAGAGAATGAGACTCCTTAAATGTAAATGTTTCCTAGTTAGGCCCTAGGTTGTAGACCTAATTAGGCTTGATTAGCTTAGGCTTAGGCTTAGGCTAGACCATTTAGCCTAATTCTGCAATTTTTGTTAAGTAAGGTTAAGGTTTGTAAATTCCCCACACACGGACCACCAATGCGAAAAATGCTCTGTATGAATTGGTCCACAATTAACCCACCCCTTATATCTCCAGTCTAACTATAGAGTAGATCAGTCTAGCCTAGAGGGGTCAGCCTAGAGATTCCGGAAATGGTCCAGAGCGGGCAGATAAATTGAGGTCCACAGTAGGATTCCTCACAAGATTAGGTTAGGGCAATCTACCTTCACCTTTGTTAAGCTATGAGTTGATGCTGGGTCTTAGGCCACAATGTAGGCCTAACTTGTCTGACCCAGCTTAATTTAATGTGATTAACTGTCTGGGGTAAAAACTCAATTAGTCCTTACTTTTAGTTATTGGAGTCTCTCCCTTCTCCGGTTGTTTAATTGTCGAGAGCGTACTTTGCTGGTACGTCCTCTCGCCCCGTTCTTCGTTTTCCTTCTCCCTTTGTTCTCCTCTTCGCGGGGCTTCTTGCACCAGCGTTGTCTTGGTTTATTCCTCGGTTGGTTGAGCGGTAATGTATCTCCATTACCGAGCACGCTCCTCCCACACAGTATATAAATACTAGTGTGGAGAATAACTCTGGTGAGCAACCAATTGGTTTCTTCCACCCAGTTATTGACATAAAAGGAATTTAATAATTGTTAGATTAACTACCTACCTACTCAGTGAACCATTTTCGTTACCTCCCAACTACCCACTCATCAGTTTTCCTCATATATATATATATATATAATATATATATATATATATATATATATATATATATATATTTTATAAGAATCGAAAGAAGGGCAGGAAATATCTGCAAAACTTTATGCTTTATTACAACACCGGCGTTTCAAGCCACGCTGGGCCCATTAATTAATTATCAAGGTTGTAAAATGAAGTGTAATAAATAAACAATAATAAATATAATTAAGTTAAATTTATAAATAGAGGTATGAAGTACGAAGGTGAAGAGGCTAAAAAACATACAAAAAATAAAAGTTCAATTGAAATTTAGGAGAAATAGTTGTAATTATTAAAGCCTCGCCAGGAACGGTTTACAGGGATATAATCTATCAGGAAACATGACTGACAAGAAACGGACGACGTAGAGGTTGGTAGTAGATAAGTGAACAAAACTGGTTGGTTGTTAAAGTAAGGAAATCATAACGGGGCGGAAGAAGAGTCTATGTCGAGAGTTGGTTGTATTATTTTAATATAAAGGAATTCTAAAAAGTGGGGAGAGTATGGATCGGAAGATTTATTTAAAATTTTGAAGTCATTGAATGAGAGGGGAACCTTACAACCAGGAGAGTGACGATGGACGGCAGAGTTTTCTTGAGTAGAGAGGGCTGTAAAGTTTCCCCTAATCCCTATATGACCACAAATGCGACTGCGCAGGAGCCTATTGGTAGAAACAACAAAGGAGCCTTGCGAAAATCGGGGACAAATATAAGAGTATCTTTGAAGCTAAAAAGCATACTTATTTTAAAAGAATTGGGAAAAAAAGTAAAATTTGCTGAGAGCCTTATTGAGATCCGTTTTAAGAAGTCAGCAGTGGTTACTCAATAAGGCAAAGTAAGTCGAGCCTTTTAAGCTGTTAAGACAGTGTCTTTGAGTTGATAAATATTGGCGAAGTAATTACGAACATGACAGAAGAAAAGGGATGAAAAAGCATTTGATACAAAGAAATTCTTCAAGAACTCAAGAACTCGTGATCAGAATTATCAGAGGAGGAAGGTGTTGCCTACATAACGCCTAAAAAAATAGGTCTGGGGTAAATAGTGGATTTAAAAAAAGATTTCTCAAGGTGATTTATAAAGATATTGGCATAGGATGGACCAAGATGCGAATCCATGGCAACTTCATAGACTTGCTCATAAATGTCATTATTAAAGAGGAAGTGACTATACAAACGAGATAGTTTAAACATTTCATCACGATCAAGAGAGGCAGGAGAGGGATTAGGGACATCGTAAAGAAGACGAGTAATTGCATTTATGCATGGTCTCAGTAAGGGGAATATTTGTGAAAAGGGACTCAACATCCAAACTCACCATATATTTTTTGAGGGTGTCGGGGTTAACTCACTGAAAAGAATTACGTACAGAAAATTAATTTATTGTAAATTTATTGTAAATGGAAAGAGGATATTATTAAAGAAATTAGCCTGTTTAAAGTTGCGCGTTCTGTAGGCGGCAAGAATGGGACGGAAAGAACAAATTTTTTTATGAGTCTTGGGGAGGCCATAAAAAACACCCAAGGAGGCATCTGGTCATTATAACTAATCAGTCCGTCATCCTTTAAAGAGCGTAATTTCCTATTAATTCTGTTCTCCATTTACTATTAATGAAAATAAATCTCCTTCACCTACACTAACAAAAAAACAAACCTAAAACAATTAAAGATCCTGTTCTTAATCTAGCCATTTGGATTCTTAACACTGAGCAATCAGATGTAATTCATCTCAACTCCACTTTACTTACGGATAACTACAGTTACGTTCGACATGACCGAACCGCTGGCAGTAATAATACCTACAAAGTAGACGAACGTAAATATTGACCTTTAGCTTAGGCCAAACCACGAAAGAACTGCCTTAAACGTCGGAATACTGGCCAGAGTAGGGACATCCTTAATTTTCTTTTGACCACGCTGCAACTTCATTACCCGTTCATTTATCACCTCAAACAACAGTCTCCTCGGAGTACTGAAGCCAGGGCCTGATTACATGTTAGGCCAAGCACGCTATGTTGTAGGGCCCGGGACAAGGGGGCCCCCAAAATATTTAAGATATTAGTTTTCTATAATTATTTCTAAATATTGCTCTAGATAATAATTTTCCATAAATATTATCCAGGTTAAATATTACTTCTAAATCTTACTCTGGATAAGTATTTTTTTTAAATATCCCTACATAAAGTTTTTCTAGACATTACTTTTATAACTTTACACACACACACACACACACACACACACACACATATATATATATATATATATATATATATATATCCTTATTTCTTTCTTGTCCTTGAAGATGTGAATATATCACGAAAGCGCTCGGATTTCGTGTTTCTTTTTCCTTTTTCCCTGTGGTTGTTTGCTTATTAATAAGATCACGTGTTATTCTGTGATTTTACTGCATATATATATATATATATATATATGTGTGTGTGTGTGTGTGTGAAGTTATAAAAGTAATGTCTAGAAAAACTATTTATGTAGGGATATTTAAAAAAATACTTATCCAGAGTAAAATTTAGAAGTAATATTTAACTTGGATAATATTTATGGAAATTATTATCTAGAACAATAATATTTATGGAAAATTATTATCTAGAACAATAAAAAAAAAAAAAAAAAAAAAATATATACGTACATATATATATATATATATATATATATATATATATATATATATATATATATATACGTACAGCATGTATATTTCTCACTCGCCTCACAACTCGGTAATGAAATTATATTTTACACATGATGCCAATAAGCTCCCCTTAAAATGTAGTTTCTTCATCCTCATTAAATTGTTACTCTTATATCTGTTTCATAAACTAACTAAGTGTCAATTTCTTCTTTCTCTCTTTCAGATTTTATTGTTTTATACATGCACTCATTCACCCAAATTCACTCTATCGCGTATTCTTAAAATTCCAACATGTGCCCATCGCCTTGGGTCGACCGATTTTATTGGTACCAATTTCATTGATAAAGATTCAAAAAACCTATGTTAACGACCCAACACAAACCGAATTTGAACCTTAATATTAGAAGCCTCGCTAAACATGATGACCTCAAAGATACATTATTTTTATTAAGAAAAGATTTCCACGTAATTACACTCACGGAAACCTTCGTACGGAACCTGTAAAACAATTTTTTTTCTTTAGAGAACTATACATTTTTTTGACACTTTCCGCGCGGATAGAAGAAGAAGAAGAAGAGTCGGCACCATTCGTATTTACACGGGGACTGAGGGATAAGTTAAGTTAAGTGCGACTTTTTCTCCCTTTTTCCCTTTTTTTTAAAGGAAGCGGACGGGAATTCTTTCTGAATAGCTTTACCGTTTCGGTACATTTCCGTTATCTGCCCCGATGCAAAGTTTAAAAGTTTATACAGAGGATTCCACAGTTTAAAAAAAACAATTATTAAACAAATATAAACAAGATTCCACAGTTTTTTAACAATTTTAGGTACTTTTCCGTTATACCCCCGCAATATAACATATAACAGGCTTTAATTATTTTTTTATTAGGTAAAAGTTGCTTAAAATTAATCGAAACCTACGGGGAAATTATTGAATGCCCGGTTAGGTCATCTGTACGCCCTTGACGATTGGTTAGGTTAAGTCGTGATATTTTCATTAGTTTTAACGAAAATATCACGACTTAACCTAACCAATCGTCAAGGGGACAAGGGAGAGACAGATAAAGGAAAGGGGGCAGATAACGGAAAAGTACCACCGTTTCTTCATACTCGACGGGAACTGCATTATCAACCTTATCGTGGTTTGTCTCGCTGTTCTCTGTTACTTATAATAACTATTAAACAAATTCAATCTATCTACTCGTTACTTAAGGGATCGATTCGTAACTGAAACGAGCAAAAAGTGACTCGATGGAATAGCCCCCCCCCCATCTTACGTTGCAGTATTCGTGTTACTCTCTACATTACGGATTGAATGTTAATGAGGAGTTATTATGTATGCTTTTCGTTTCTGTTACCGTTAAATGTTCCCATCTTACAACGAAGCGGTCATGTCTGGTTTAAACGTTTGTGAATGGCAATGCGGGAGAGTGGCTGCTAAACTCATCTGGTTTTCGTTGATTTCTTTGTGGTCGTGTGATTACTGCACTAATTCCTGTGGATGTATCATTGGTTTTATATTAATTTAGAAGTGTAATATTTAAATGAGAATTATGGCGATATTATGTTGGTACGTAAGTATAACGATACTTAGAAGTATTGCAAATTTAAAAGGACTCTCTTATTCGCAATGCCTTATTATCAGGATCCAAAATATTACATTTGTTTTCTGTCTTACGGAAGGATATATAAACAGGGTGTTTCACAACCGGTCTGCCATACTTTGGGGGGGGGGGGGGGGGGGGTATATCGAGTAAAAAAGTTGATGCAACATTAGTGCTATTTCCAACCGTTGCGGAGCTACGGACATTTTAAGATGTGCAAATAACAAATCCCTACTTGTGTGTAATTCGATAGATGGTAGTTTCGGTTAACGAAGTTACCACTATCATTCCTCAGTTTTTTCTTTCAGTAGGTTCTGAGCTGTGGTACGAGACACTGTGTTACGCTAAGGTGAACAATCAAAATGAATCAACAGTTCACACCCGCTGAATACGCTGATATCCATTTCATTTATGGATTCTGTGATGGTAACAGCAGAGCGGCAGTTAAGGAATATCGAAGACGTTTTCCGAACTGCCGAATACCGAACAGGCAAGTGTTTTGTGACACACACCAGAGATTAAGGGAAACAGGGACAATTGTTCCACGTAACCAAGAACATATAGCACGACGGCCCGTTGCTGTGGAGGAGCGCATAGCGGACCTAGTACTACAACGTAGCCCACTAGTATAGCCGCAAAAGGTTAGAGTGCAGGAATGTTGCAATAGGGGGGTTGCAAAGGGGGGTGGGGGTATGCAACAACTCAATGCTGCAAAGGGGGTGGGGGGATGCTGCAGGTGCAACAAGGGGTCATGAAACTTGGAGGCGGCGTTATCCCCCAAGAGAAAGACAGGAGAAGGAGAGAGAGCAAGAGAGGTGTTCACCTGGCAGGAGTCAAGTGCACACTAAGACTTCAGCCGAGTGGCCTTTGTCTTATAGGCCCCTAATCAGCCAGTTGGCTTAGAAGGAGCCAAGGGGGAGAGGGGAGGTTGAGGGGAAGGGGTCTTCTGGGGAAGAAGGAAGGATGACCTCCCCCCAAAGCGGTTGCCTTAGCCTAAGAGAAAAAGGATAGACGGAGGAGGACTTTGGGGGGACAAGGTGGGATGTTCTAACCCCCAAAAGGAAAACTAAGCTAAGTCTTAACCTAAGAAGGGAAGGAGAGAGATCTTTATTCAACAGCTGTCATCATCAAACTGCCAGCTCCGAACCCAAGCGGGTCTTATATAGAGGAAGGTTGAGTTGCCAGATACCATTTTTTATTTTAATTGTACAGGTATACATTATTAGGGTGAGTTGCTAGATACCACCATTCATTTTAATTCGTTACCAAAGCAAACGAACTTTCTCTTTTAAGAGAATTAAAAACAATATTAAAAGAAATACATTTAAAGTGAAATACCATTACATCAATCTGTTTATTAATTATTGTAAATAAATAGAATTTGCCTTCTACTGCACAAAAAATAATATAATGCGGAACGTACAATCGTCAAAATAATAGTTCAGGCGAAATACACACACACACACACACACACACACACACACCACACACACACAATTGTATTTGTACAACTTTCTCCTCATAATTATTCATTAAAAGAAATAAGCACATTAACTGTGTCTATTTTCTTTTGTCATTCCTCTCTCTCTCTCTCTCTCTCTCTCTCTCTCTCTCTCTCTCTCTCTCTCTCTCTCTCTCTATATATATATATAATATATATATATATATATATATATAACGAAGCACATTAACTGTGTCTATTTAATTTTGTCATTCCTTATATATGTATAAACGGATTTTCTCGTTTTAAGAGAATCAATTATTAAAACCAATATTAACAATATAAGAAACTAATTATTTAAACGCCGTTCTATCTACTTTCTTTCAGTTATTAAAACGAATCCCAATATTAACTCTTAGAATAATGTTTTGTTTTAACATTGTGTTCAGAGGTAGCAGGTAATGAAAAGCTCCAGCAGAAGGTCCAGCCCGAGGCCTTTTAAAACCGCAAACTTACGTGAAAGGAATTTTGGGTCAAAAACTTTCTCCCTGAAAGACATCCGTTTCCTTTCGCTTCATACGATTGTCCTTCCTTTTATATAAAAAATGTTTAATATTTTATCAACTCCGTTATTTTTATTTACACGTAATTTGTATGGTGTCATATTCAAAATTAATGTATCTGTTATTGATTTAAAACACTGTCAAAATCATAATTATCAGAAATCAACTTAAAGTTTTTTCAAAATTAATACACATGTACTCTGGAAGTACTAACAATTGAATAAAATTATTTTTGCTACTGAACGTAAAACTAAATTTAAAATTCTCTTTCCAAGAGGTCGTGGGTTCGACTCCCGATTACGCAGGCGCGTATCTCTCACATGTACTCTGGAAGTACTAACAATTGAATAAAATTACTTTTGCTACTGAACGTAATTTAAAATTCTCTTTCCAAGAGAACGTGGGCTCGACTCCCGATTACGCAGGCCCGTATCTCTCACATATACTCTGGAAGTACTAACAATTGAATAAAATTATTTTTGCTACTGAACGTAAAACTAAATTTAAAATTCTCTTTCCAAGAGATCGTGGGTTCGACTCCCGATTACCAGACGCGTATCTCTCACGAATCTTAGTTAATGTTTTCAATAATGTAATTACTTGTTTTCTGTATAAACGTCTGCAGAAAGAGATGAGATCGTGGGTTCGAACCGAAAATTGAAACTCAATTTAGTATGGGCGCAAAATAACTTGCAACCGAAATTTGAAACTCAATTTAGTATAGGCGCAAAATAACTTGCAACCGAAATTTGAAACTCAATTTAGTATAGGCGCAAAATAACTTGCAACCGAAAATGAAGACTCAATTTAGTATGGACGCAAAATAATAAAATATCGTTGTGAACAATATTGCATAAAGGGGTGGGTGGGGAAAACCAAGTATAGATACAAATATTGTCGTGACGGACGGAGAATGCAAGGGGTAATACGAGCATTAAATCTATGGAGAGAATATAAAGATGCCATTAGTCGTCCAAAGCATGGACTCGTTATATCGGTGTTACGATTGGTACACAAACTTATCATAGCTCCACTCAGTTACACTGACAACCAATCATTACGAACTTCTGCTCTTGATCTTTTGGGGCGGAGCTTGGTGATTGTGCATATAAAAGGAAATATTTTTCAGTTGGGAGTAACAGTAGCTATTTTCGCCAGTGAATAAACATTCCCTCTGCCAGTGAATAAACATTCCCTTTGCCAGTGAATAAACATTCCCTTCGCCATGGATCACGAACTTTACACTTTTCCAGATTTGTATCAAGAAGGTGACACTGCAGCATTGACTGCAGTTAATCTTTTTAACGCGATTGACCGTGATGGATTATTTCCAACTTAAACCGTTGATGATATTTGCAATGACGCTCCTTACGATCCGACACAAGGGACTACCATAGAAATGTAAGTGTCTATAATTTTATTTTTATTTTTATTCACAAACTGTCAGAAAGGTGATTTCATATATATGGAGGGATGTAGTATCTCGTCAAATACTTCATTTAGATACTCACCATTATGCTAAAATCACAATTTTTTATGGCAATCTTTTGCATGTTTTTTTATAAATGTTATTCGGAATTATCTCTTAAATGAGCTTCTCTGAGCGAACCAAAGATATCTTCACATAATGGGGTCTGTCTTACAATATGTATACTCTGTATATGTTTTATTAAAAAAGATTCAATATGAACATTATTCTTTCTCCTTTAAGGTCCGATGAGGATTTGACACGTGTTATACAATCTTTTGAAGAACCTCGTGTCATGGACCTGAATACGGAGGATATACCGAACAGTCAGCACAATGAATGTCACATCGAAATAATGTAAGTGTTTCTCGATCTTTTTTGGGTGGAAGAAGACACAATATATTTTCATCATATGAAAATAAAAACCCACTCTAATAGACAGAGTTTATTTCCACAACAGTTTCGATGCCCACTGGCATCCTCCTCGGGTGGATACAGAAAAACGAATGAACCAAAACAAGAGGGAAAAACAGTCCAGGGACCGACCGTTAAGAAATTTGCACCTAGGTTAGATCCCATTCTCCCGACACCGGAAGGGCATTTTCATTAAAGGGACCCGCTTATAAGTACATTCGCACAAATTTATAACTATCTTCCTGTTCTAAACATACAGATTATATTATGTTTTACATAATTATTACATTTATTATTAAACTTATTTCATTTAATATTTCATTATTATTTATTACAGAAATTATAAATTTATTATTACATTGGTTATTACATTGTCGTTTATTATACAGAACTTATAAACCGAAAAACGAATGAAAAAGGCGAGAAGGAAACAATCCAGAGCCCATTGAGAAATTCGCACCTAGGTTAGATACCGTTCTCCCGACACTGGAAGGGCATTTTATTACAGGGTCCCGCTTATAAGTACATTCGCACAAATTAAAACTATCTTCTTGTTCTATACATACAGATTCTAATATTTTGACATAATTACTGCATTTATTATTGCATTTACATTTTCAACATTTATTATTATTACCTTTATCCTAATCATTAAATTTATAATATTACCTTTATAATTACATCTGTTGCATTTATATTTATTTCCACATTTATTACTTCCATTATTACATTTACTAAAAGCGAGTAAAGAAACAATCCAGAGACCTTTAAGAAATTCACACTTAGATTAGAACACGTTCCCCCGACTCCGTAACCGTAAGGGATTTTTTAACCAAGAATCTCATTAAAGCGTCTAACTTATAAGTACCTTCGCACAAATTAAAATTATCTACTTTTTCTATACACACAGATTCTATTATTTTTCTTTTGACATAATTATTACATTTATAAAGTACCTTACTTGATTCCCAATCTATAGCATGATTATTTTGGCTGGCGTGATAAAAAACGGCATTATTAGTATTACAACTTCTGAAGGCATATTTGTGTTCTTTAATACGGGTTTCAATATTTCTTCCAGTTTCTCCCACGTATACTAAATCACAACTTTTACAGGGAATGCTGTAGACACAGGCTTGTTCCTCTTTTGCAACGTTATTCCTAACCAATTTACTTTTCACGGTAGACGAATATTTGAACGCCAAAGCAAACTTAAAATCTTTCGTCAACGGTTTTACTCTTTCTAAGCCGGCAATGTAAGGCAAACTCACATATTGTTTTGGTTAACTGAAGGTTCCTGACGGGCATAAAAAGATTTTCTGGCTTTAAAATACGCCTTTCTGATAAAACCACTCAGGATATTTTAATCCTTAAAAATGTTCCAAATCTTTGAATTTTCCGGGTCCAGCAAATGTGGGCTACAAATCCTGAGTGCTCTTAGAAACATGGAAGAAATAATTGAGCTTTTAACCCCTTCATCATGATATGAAAAATAATGAATGTACGAATTACAATGAGTAGGTTTTCTATGTATAGACCGTGAAATTGGGCTTTCCGCTTTCGTTAATAACCAAAACATCTAGAAAAGGTAATTGTTTGTCGTTCTCCCATTCATATTTAAATTTAATGGAGGGAACAAGATTATTTAATGACTGAAAGAAAGTGTCAAAGTTGTTCCAGTGGTCAGGCCAAAATGAGAAAATATCATCTACATAACGAAACCAAATTAGATTCCTGGGACATATTGTTTGCAACAATTCCGACTCATAAATAAATGCGACGTGGAGACTAGACGCACTGAACAACGACTTAACAGAAAGCTATCCAATTTATGTGATGAAAGTGCTTGGTCAAAGTGTGCGGTGGAAGGTTCGTTTTAAATTTATCGACATATGTCTTATCCAAATCCGAAAAGGAAGTTCTTAATTTAGGGCTGTCGTTTGCCCTTAAACCCGATAAAAACATTGTTTTAGATTTTGTGTCTTCCGTAGTTAATTCCAGGGTGGATATTCCGTGTTAAATGGTTTGATTCTGAGCAAGTTTCTGGAACATTTCAACTCAATGGACTCTATTCCCAAAGATTCCGGTTAGCTTTAGACAAGCTCAGGAAGAACGAAGCAATATTTGTTACTAAAGCGGACAAAAGTAACACTGTGGTTATTTTGGGCAAGTGTGATTATAAACAAAAAATGGAAGCGTTACTTAGTGATGAATTCACCTACACCAAAGTGAGATCGTCCCCGCTAAAGCGTCTTTCTGCCGAATTCAACAAAACCATCAGGAACTTATTAAAAAGATGTCCGGCGATTGATCCTAAAAGATTTCTACAGATTAACCCAAACTCCCCCACATTTACGGCCTACCCAAAACCCATAAGATTAATATACCACTCCGTCCCATTATTTCACACAGGGGTTCCTTTAGTTACAGGTTATCTAAATTTCTTGCAGATAAATTATCCCCATTAGTTGGTAAATTTTCAGGCTCGCACATCACTAATTCCTGTGACTTTATTAACAAAGTTACGTCCTTAGATTTAAAACGGGGAAGAATGATCAGTTTTGACGTTGAGTCCTTGTTTACGAAAGTTCCCATTGATGATGTACTTAGTTTTTTAGATAGAAAATTGCCAACATGTAACGTAGAACTAGGCATGCCCACATCTGTATTTTTAGAACTGATAAAACTCTGTGTCACCAATAATGCCTTCTCCTTCGGTGAAGAATTTTATTTGCAACGTTTTGGTATGGGAATGGGGTCCCCTTTATCCCCAATACTGAGTATATTATACATGGAATATTATGAGTCGGAATTGTTGCAAACAATATGTCCCAGGAATCTAATTTGGTTTCGTTATGTAGATGATATTTTCTCATTTTGGCCTGACCACTGGAACAACTTTGACACTTTCTTTCAGTCATTAAATAATCTTGTTCCCTCCATTAAATTTAAATATGAATGGGAGAACGACAAACAATTACATTTTCTAGATGTTTTGGTTATTAACGAAAGCGGAAAGCCCAATTTCACGGTCTATACATAGAAAACCTACTCATTGTAATTCGTACATTCATTACACTGGTATGCATCAATTTTGCTGTCAAGGGTTTTGTAAGTGATTCTTATAGAGCTTTTCTGCTGATTTCGAATCTGCAATCCGTTTTTCTCAATCAGCTCAGGTTATCCGGCTATGGCCTCATAAGTAAAATAGAATTTTTCGTGATTTTGTCAAAGCGGAATTGGAACAGTAACATCTATCATCACTTGTTTCACTTGTATAATATATTTTTTTACTTTTCAGGCATATAGATAAATATTTCATAATGAATAGAGCGTGTAAAAATTATCCCAATAGATTCTGCTACATATGTGGGACGGTTACCATGCCAAATAACCAGTCCCAAATCACTAAATTTGTGAAGACAATGTATAGAGCATACTTTGGAATTAAGCTAGGGGACCAGGACAAAAATTTCGCCCCTCATATGTGCTGCAAGACGTGCATTGAAAATTTGAGAAGATGGAGCAAAGGCAGAGCGAAATCTTTGCCTTTTGGAATTCCCATGATTTGGAGAGAAGGAAAGGATCACGTGACAGATTGCTATTTCTGCATGACAAACCTCCAAGGTGGGCTTATAAATTTATTTTTCTTAAATATTTTGAAATCCTCGTATGAAACTTGACATAATATTCACCATAATGTAATATTCACCATATATAGCATAATATTCACCATAATGGTAATCATACATTTACATATACATATTGTTATAGAAAATACATTTACACATACATATTGTTATACAAGTTACATTTACATATAAAATGATTGCATATTTTCTTTCTTTTTCATTCATATTGTCCCCGAAGGGACAATATGAATGAAAAAGAAAGAAAATATACAGACTCCATCGACCTATTTCATATCTTACAGACCGCAGCCTTCCCTCACGAGCCGCCACTGTCTGAATGCTTCTTCTATTTCATATGCAAGTTTTATATCCATGTTTCTGTGTTTCTATTTTCAGGAGTTAACAAGAAGAATAAACACATTGTTGTATACCCTGACATTCCTTCTGCTATGAGACCTGTACCCCATGGTCCTGGAATTCCAATACCCGACCCACCTCAAACCCTGGACTTCGATGATTCTGATGATGAATCAATGACCAATGCCAATGACCAGTCCCAGTCGTATATACACCTCAAAATACCGCTTCAAATGAGCCGAGGCCTCTCAACCAGGCCAAACTTAATGATCTTACCAGGGATTTAGGACTTTCCAAATTAGCTGCCGAGATCTTGGGCTCACGACTTCGAGAGGACAACTTGCTGGCTCCGGGAACAACATTCTCCTGGTATAGGAAACGAGAGGAAGAATTCCGCAAGTTTTTTGCAGTACACGAAAATACCTCTTCCTTAGTGTACTGCTGCAATGTTGAGGGGCTAATCGAATCCTTGGGCCTGCCATATAACGCATCAGAATGGAGGCTATTTATAGACTCTAAACGAAGTTTGAAAGCAGTACTTCTCAACATTGGGAATAGGGTTGCATCAGTCCCTATAGCACATTCCGTACAACTTACTGAGAGCTACGATATCATGAAAATTTTACTGGATGCTCTCGTATACGACCAACATAACTGGAGGATCTGTAGAGATTTGAAGGTAATACTAATATCATAAGTAAACTATTGCTGTTGACTATGTTGTTTTTCCAAAGGTTATTTGAGAGCGTATAAGAACACTTAACTTCCCCACAGAAGTGATACAGTCCAATGCATAGATTTTTTTATCTGATAGAACAAATTCTCTAAATTCTTTAAATATTTTCATTTTTTTCAGATTGTGGCATTTGTATTGGGAATGCAAGGGGGATACACGAAATACCCATGTTTCCTCTGCAAATGGGATAGCCGAGCGGATGAGAAGCACTATGCACAGCGTGAATGGGCATCCAGAGAGAATTTTGAACCTGGGTCGCATAATGTCGTTTCAGTGCCCCTTGTACCACCAACAAAAATTTTGCTCCCACCACTTCATATTAAGCTGGGCTTGATGAAAAATTTCATCAAATCAATGAATAAGGAGGGTTCAGCATTCCGATATCTCGAGAGTAAATTTCCTCATATATCTGATGCTAAACTAAATGCTGGGGTTTTTGATGGTCCTCAAATTCGAACTTTGATCAAGGATACTCAGTTCGAAAACGCAATGACTCCACTGAGAAGAATGCCTGGCATTCAATCAGTTGTCACTGATTTTCTTGGCAAGCGTAGAAGTCCAGAATACGAGTCCGTTGTCGCAAAACTTGATGGAAGCTTTCAAAGCTCATGGGTCGCGCATGTCCATAAAAATGCACTTTTTGTGGTCCCACTTGGACTATTTTCCTGAAAATTGCGGGGATTATAGTGAGGAACAGGGTGAACGATTTCACCAAGATATCAAAATAATGGAAGAGAGGTACCAGGGAAACTGGGACATCAATATGCTGGCGGACTATTGCTGGTGTTTGAAGCGAGACGTGCCCGAAGAAAAACACAGACGGAAAGCCAAAAAAACTTCATTCCTTCCTCAATAAACTTTTTTCCATATTCATTGTATGAATAAAAGTATTTATTCACACAATGTTTTCATTTTTCACGAGTGTTCTTATAATATTACTCGTATCTACAGTGTTTAAGCTAAAAAAATCAATAAATTTTTAAAATTGGACCTATAATAAATGGCCAATAGATAAAAAACCTGACCTGATTGAGGAAAACCAATGTCATTTTCGAATTCAGCATGGTCGAATTATATAATATGAGTTGAAAAAACCCTCACAGCAGACAAAAAAATTTCATATGCATACCAGTGTTATTTTTCATATCATGATGAAGGGGTTAAAAGCTCAATTATTTCTTCCATGTTTCTAAGAGCACTCAGGATTTGTTGCAGCCCTCATTTGCTGGACCCGGAAAATTCAAAGATTTGGAACATTTTTAAGGATTTAAAATATCCTGAGTGGTTTATCAGAAAGGCGTATTTTAAAGCCAGAAAATCTTTTTATGCCCCTCAGGAACCTTCAGTTAACCAAAAACAATATGTGAGTTTTCCTTACATTGCCGGCTTAGAAAGAGTAAAACCGTTGACGAAAGATTTTAAGTTTGCTTTGGCGTTCAAATATTCGTCTACCGTGAAAAGTAATTGGTTAGGAATAACGTTGGAAAAGAGGAACAAGCCTGTGTCTACAGCATTCCCTGTAAAAGTTGTGATTTAGTATACGTGGGAGAAACTGGAAGAAATATTGAAACCCGTATTAAAGAACACAAAATATGCCTTCAGAAGTTGTAATACTAATAATGCCATTTTTTATCACGCCAGCCAAAATAATCATGCTATAGATTGGGAATCAAGTAAGGTACTTTATAAATGTAATAATTATGTCAAAAGAAAAATAATAGAATCTGTGTGTATAGAAAAAGTAGATAATTTTAATTTGTGCGAAGGTACTTATAAGTTAGACCCTTTAATGAGATTCTTGGTTAAAAAATCCCTTACGGTTACGGAGTCGGGGGAACGTGTTCTAACCTAAGTGTGAATTTCTTAAAGGTCTCTGGATTGTTTCTTTACTCGCTTTTAGTAAATGTAATAATGGAAGTAATAAATGTGGAAATAAATATAAATGCAACAGATGTAATTATAAAGGTAATATCATAAATTTAATAATTAGGGTAAAGGTAATAATAATAAATGTTGAAAATGTAAATGCAATAATAAATGCAGTAATTATGTCAAAATATTAGAATCTGTATTTATAGAACAAGAAGATAGTTTTAATTTGTGCGAATGTACTTATAAGCGGGACCCTGTAATAAAATGCCCTTCCAGTGTCGGGAGAACGGTATCTAACCTAGGTGCGAATTTCTCAATGGGCTCTGGATTGTTTCTTTCTCGCCTTTTTCATTCGGTTTTCGGTTTATAAGTTCTGTATAATAAACGACAATGTAATAACCAATGTAATAATAAATTTATAATTTCTGTAATAAATAATAATGCAATATTAAATGAAATAAATTTAATAATAAATGTAACAATTATGTAAAACATAATAGAATCTGTATGTTTAGAACAGGAAGATAGTTATAAATTTGTGCGAATGTACTTATAAGCGGGTCCCTTTAATGAAAATGCTCTTCCGGTGTCGGGAGAATGGGATCTAACCCGTATCCAATGTTCCACCCAAAGCAATGCCATTAACGTATAGAGTTATATTTTTAAGTCCGAAATTCTCGAATTTAAAGGCACTCTTTTTATATTTTCCATTCACCGAAGCATGGTCCTGCATTCCAATTAATATCCTTTAAGGAAGATTTCCAAGGGCGATGTTTTCTATCTGCTTCGACGCCAACCCTGCAGGCACCATGTATAGTTTGATTTGTACTCTGTTAATAGGGTATTTCACTGTAGCGTTTAGTAAATTTTTCTCAATTTCTAGTTGTTTTGGTGAACTTAATTTCACTCGCCGTGCGCGGAGGTATGTCTCCATAATGTGAAACACAACGGGCTTTGCTCCCTCTTCTTGATCAGCATCCAGATTTAAGCAGATCTCAGGACTCGTGCGGGTGAGCTTTTTTTTCATATCCACCCCTTTGGCAAGCAACTTCTCCTGGAAAGTGAAATCTGTGTGCAGACGTCCAAAACACTCGTATATCTTCTTTTTAGAATTTTTAAATTTGTCCTTTATACTACTTTCATCTTTAGTTTGATAATATCCCTCGGCACTTAAAAAGGTAGCCTTCGCTTCTTTGGAAAAGTTGAGGACATTTTCCAGATAGGCTCGTAGATGATAGTATCCCGTGCCTGACGATATGTTGGCCTGATTTAAATATGCGTCACACTGGTTGAATATGGAGTGCAGAAAGTTTGTTTCAGGGTATACAGCATATTTGTCATCGCAGTCCGTTCCATCAGAATGGGCTATACGTAGCTTAGCGTACATGTGCACACAGCTTGGATCAAAAAAGTAAGGGCCTGAGCTGGGTATCACGAATTCTATAGGAGCACTCGGGGAACTAATTGTGTTTAAAGGGTTAATTGTAATAAAGTCACTGTGCTCAATAGAAACTTGAGTTGGAGGCATCTCAAAAAGGGATAGCTCCGATTTACAGCATTGTGAACTACATGGGTGGATGAAGCGTGCCATGACGAGTTAGAAATAGTGCCTCCTCTCTCGACAAGTAGTAAACAAACTATGATTCATGAGATCAATGTCCTTAGCTTATATCAGTCAAAAAGTGGTCAACCATAGGTTTCATTCGCTTACAGCACTTCTTTTTTGATATCCTTTTACGTTTAATACCACGTGACCCCTTCTTCCGGACAGCCCTCTTCTTCTTCCCGCCACCACGCATTTTTCTCTTTGCATCTTTGATGATTTCGTCCCGTGTACGCTTTAAATGTTTTTTTAGAGCTTCTTTAGGTTTAGCCCCAGCCAATATGTCTTCTGCAGTGTTAAGACCTGATTGTAGCGCTTTCCTTCCGAGGTATCTGGCACCCCTCTTCAGCAAAGGAACAGCCGTACGTAGTATGGATGAAAAAATGGACCCAAGTCCACTACCGCGCTGGTATCTCACCCCTCGATAGACGGTGAAAGGCTTTCTATCCATTATAACTCAGTGCGTCGAAAGTGTAGCTTCACTGTTAAGCTCCCGTTACCGAATGGGAAGTTTTCACCCTCAATCGTTCTTATATATATTGAGATATTGGTTATTAAATTAGTTGCGACATTCACATAATGGGGTCTGTCATATGTAATACTCAAACTCCTTCCTCTATGGTTGGGGATGTGGGCAATGCGCAGCAGGCGTGCCTGGGTATCCCCAACAAACTGGTGCTCCACTATATTACTGTAAATATAGCACATGTCTGGGGACTGAGAGCTTTCAGCAAATTTCTCCATCTTCAATTGAAACATTAAGCTGGACAAGTCACGTTGTGCCTCGTGAAATGTCTCTCTTTGGAAGACTGCTATATCGGCCCTCAGCCGCAATTGTGAACAGCTCTTTATCTCTAATATTTTTACTAAGCGTTGATTTTAACCTCAATGTGCATGCGGGCGTGTCTATGTTTACGATTTCAAAAAGTAAATCGTTTGTCAGTACGAATTTTCAAGACTCTTGTTTAAACCCTCCACAATATCCATGGCTGTATCATAATGCCCGATTCCTAACGAAACATTTATGCTATAGAACCGTCCCTCACCGCACAGGGTTGAGCGTACAGTATTGTCTAAGATTATGCCTAATTTTTCGCATTCATCGGTGCTTCTAAGGATCAGAAATATGACCTGTGCTTTTTCAAGAGTTAAAAATTTGGTGGTTAACTGGAGTTCACATAACCCCACCTCATACGAATCACGACCCAATTCAATGGGTCCATGGAGCTCTGATACAAAGTTGGCTAGTGTGTTGTTAGGGTGTACAGACAGGGACGAGGAGGACGGGAGTGTGACGTAGAAATGGTTAGGAGCCATGTTGCATACTATTTAAGCTTCATTATTGCATCAGCTTTTATATAGGTGTTGAAGCTTTCTGGGTACCCTAGCCATTTCACCAGGTACATTTTTCTCTTTCCTGAACCTTTGCTTCCTAAAATTTTCTCAATTTTAAACACATTTTTTCCTAAATTAAATGCCACTTTCTGCAATTCCTCGCGGTAAAAGCCTCCTGAGATTTCTTCCCCATTCAAATCTTCAACGTAATACATCATTATCTCACCTTTAGGTCTCATAGCCCTAACTTTAAAAATCTCACGTGTCCATCCTTGCTCAAAACCCTTTGCGAATTTATTTCCCGAACGCGACAGCCTTACATAATCATTGATTTTGAAGCGCGCAGTGTGGTGTGTTGGTGATCCATCTCTTCTCGGGAGCGTACTCTTTCTAAAACTTCGTTAGGTGTTGTCCCAATCGTGCGATGGTGTGAGCGGTTGTAGGATGATGCCAATGATTCCAGAATGTCTAGAAATCTGTATGTGTTTTTATGTGTAAAATAGCGGTGCATGCGTTCCTTTATGGTACGTTGAACTCTTTCAGCTAAAGAAGCCTTATGTATAGAATTGGTTGTGTAATAGCTGATATTAAACTCTGTCAACATGTTCTGAAAAGCACGGCCTATAAATTCCTTCCCCATATCCGTACAAAAATAGCCAGGAACCCTGTTTTCTTTTAACATTAGCGTTTTGGTGGCTTTAGCAACTGTTTCAGGTGATTTATTTTTCAGAGGAACTAGCCACAGATATCTAGAGAATACATCTATTATGAATAGAATGTAACGGTAACCATCGTTATACACAGAATATCTTTGCATGTCTGTTAAATCTGCTTGCCAAATAGAATCAATCGAGGCAGCCGTTGTCTTGGCTGTTTTAAACCTTTTTCTCACAGGCTTATGAAGCGTATAAGCGTCCTGCTCCCGCAAAAATCTCTCAACATCTTTTTTTCCTACTCCGTAAACACTTCTGTACAGTCTATCTACGCCGCCGTAGGAGGCTGGGTTAGAAATGTCATAATAGCGTTTACTTAATACGTTAGCCATTTGCGTATTTTAGAGGCACGTGGGTAGGGTTGACCGTTGTTTATCCTCTTCTTTCTCCTCTTCAAAGGTGTTACCGCCGGGGGTGACGGCGTCTTCAATTGTGCCACATGCGTTGCATGTTCCAAGTCTTTTAACCTGTTCAGATTTCCTATCAACGTTTTAGGGACATTTATTTGTTGTAGTCTTGCTTTAATATGCTTCCATCCTGATGGTGATGGCCTATCCCACTTTCTCACCAGATCATGGACAATGTCTACGATATTCGACCCCTGTACCTTTGATCCTTCCACAATGATCTCGCCTGTATCGGTCCATTGTATGGCTGGGTCCTCATTCAATAGATTATAAAGACTTAAACCTTTATTCCTCAATGTATGTGGGAGGGTGCTTTTTAATACATGCTCGATATGTTGTGTGGCTGATCCCTTAATCTTTGGTTGGTCAGCTGTATCGTCGGGTACAGGTCCTATGTCGCCATGTCCATCGTCCCCCGTGCTGTGCCTAATAACCACAGGAATCTCTGTCGGGTTCTTATAATTTTCGTACTCGTGAAGAAATTTCTGCAGAGCTTCTTGGTATAAGATTCTTTTCTCATCAGGTGTTTTTTCACTGTTTAATAGGGCTAGCAATTCGCTTTCCATTCTTTTAAGTCTGCTTTTACGGGGATCTAGATCCGTGTCTGGATTCCTTTGCAGTGAAGCGTACACCTCGTGTGGAATCACTACCACTTTCTTCATTATATTAATCTAGTCAGTAAAGGACCCAAAACTGAAAATAAGATGGGGAGAAATGACCCTCCTGTTTGTACAATAATTCGTTTTTTCTTCGCTACAGTTTGACTTTTACGAGCGAGTGCACGTATTATGTTCTTGTAACGGCGTAGGCGAGCCTTCTGAGATGGTTTCATTGATACATTGCAATTTATAACGTTAAGACAGATTTCACAGATGCATTTTAAAAAGTCGGAGTCGATATTTTTAATAAACATCTGCTGCATTGCCCGGGGCAGTCGATGATAGATTTTTATTAATTCACGGTATTTCTTTAGTCTCTTTGTCATTCTGGAATATACACCGTTTCAGGCTCGTTTGGAAATATATTCGTTCTTAGAAGCACCCTAAACGTGTTTCGCGGATGAAGGTCGCAAAGCAAATATCCGTAACGCGTGCTTGTAGCTTCTTTATAAACTTCCAAAAACTCCTTACGCTGATTCGGGAACATTTGATTGGCTAATACCCCAATTTGTGATACATCTCTACGTTGTGCGAATAAGACTAGATATTGTGTATTTAACGACACATCGCGCATGTATCTATTTTTGAAAAATAGATTCTGATTGATGAAGAACACGCTTATGTTAAGATGGTGGGAGAATACTGTAAATGTCTCGGCAAACGTTTTATCCATCTCCAACATGAGATCGTCAATTACAATGACTGTATGTTCATTTCCCTTTAACGAATTAACGTCATATACACCTTTGTGGAACAAAATATCATCTTGGTACTCGTTGAACACTGATTGATACGTCGAATAGCACCATATAACTTTATGCACAAATTTCGAGAACATCTCTCCCTTTTCTTTAATGATTTTAAGCATAAACACAGTTTTACCACATCCTGTAGGTCCAGATATAATACATGTGGATGGGCTCGTGAATCTGAATTTTTCTACAGAGTCCATTTCTAACACGTCACACTCCTAAGTGGATCATTTACAAAATATTACAAATTTTGAGTGCTGTTCCTTATATTTTGTTTTCTTCTCCCACAGAACCGTGAATGACGATGAGGTACAGCACCCCATCATCGACATTACGGATGACCCCGACGACAGTGTAGTTGTGATCACAGAATCCTCCCCTGCCGACGAACCCTCACCAGCGATACCGGTAGCACGTTCAAAGCGGAGGTATGATGAAGAGAACCCCACGTCAGGTATAAAGCGACCGAAATACGCGCCTGTTGTTAGACCCACCAGTAATAGAGCCCCAACCCTCAACGTCTTACGCAACAAGCCCCCAGCAGCACCTTCCGCCAATATATCCCCTTATTCATCCGCCACAGTTGCCCCCCGTTCTGTTGAGTCTACAATAATAGACTCCAGGCCCTCAACGTCTTACGCTGCCAACCCCACATCAGCATCTTTGGCCGATATAGCCCCTTGTCCATCCTCCACAGCTGTCCCCCGTTCTGTTGAGTCTGCAATAATAGATCCCCAACCCTCAACGTCTTACGCAACCAACCCACATCATCCATATATAACTCTTGTTCATCCTCCACAGCGGTGACTCGTTCTGTTGAGGATGATATAACGTTTGAGTTGGTGCGCTCCGCAGCCCCCACCAGCCTTGACTAGAAATCGGTATAGAGTCAGGGTCGACCCTAGAGCCATGTATAGCAATGGAATTGAGCGCGGGCTACGCCGGGTTGTACAGCGTATTGTAGAGTTTGCTCTTCAGAACCGCGACGAGCGTGAAGTCAGGACGAGTCTGTCCTTCGGATTCGGGTCAGATGACGGTGATGTAGATGATTATTGGGTAGTAGTGCCATTTAGACGTTTGGCGGCTGAAGATGTAGAATATATATTAGGACGTATAATGCAAGCCGCCCAAAGTAGTATAGCCTTAATATGGACACTTCACGGTAAATATTGACCGTGTATTCCGTGTTGCGGGTCATAGTGCCATACCGTATACTCTTAACTTCAATTCTCATATTTATTTACGAAGCATATAAACGTCGATCGTGGTTGCGGCTTTATAGCAGTAGTCTTAGCACGTATGTTTACTGTACAAAATACACAGGCCACAAAAATTTGGTTGCCTACGGTCGTGGAGCGTGCCCGTAAACTAGCTGTAGACTGTGAACTTGAATTTGACTGTAATATGGGTCCTGAAGAGCTGAGAAGGGTAGAACAGGAAATGAATGTCCGTATAGTTGTATTTGGTTGGATGATCGTCGTAGGACTGTGTATGTTTTTAAAAGCTGTGTGAGAGATCGTACAAGACCCCTACTTATTTTAGGATTGTCAGGGACAACGTATCTCCCCATCCGTAATATAAGGGCTTTACGCGAGTTATGACAAAAGTCGAAAATATGGGCGACATCATGATTTGTGTAAGGGGTGCCTCGAGTTTGCGGATGATATAGTGAAACATTGTAAAGAATGTCACATGGTATGTGAACAGTGTAAAAGCACCAAATGTGAAAGCCGTGTAGTTGAAGCTGAGAAGAGGACTGTGATGTGTGTAGACGCACATTTTCAATAATAACTGCTTTGAGCTCCATAAATCAATTGGCACGTGCAGGAAAATGAGAATCTGTGAATGTGGTATGTTTCACACAATGGATAATTGGGGAAATTTAAGCACAAGTGTGACGAAATTCACTGTCCCACATGCCAGGAGGAGCATAAGGCGGATGGAGTAAAGCATGTACGTTATATGAAAGATGCTAAGCCTAAAAGTAACCCTTGTATAACTGCATACTACGATATAGAAACATATACGAACGCTGAAACCAAAGAGGTAATTCCACATTTACTTGTGAGCCAGACTATTTGCGATGAATGTATGGGGATCGAATGTGACGAGTGCCTCAAATGCGGTAAACGGACAAACGTTTTTAAAACGAATGTCCACGATAGTCCTGTGAAACTATTTGTGTCCTATATTATCAAGTTAGCCGACAAGTTAAAAAAAATGTCTGTGTATATTCTCGCCCATAACGGGGCAAAGTTTGACACGCAAGGAGTTGCTTGAGCACGAATCCTCTGAGATATTTACAGGTGATCCATTGAAAAGAGGCAACAAATTAATGCAGATGCAAATAAGAGGTAATGTACAATTTAAAGACACTTTATTATTCACACCTTGTAAATTAGCAAAGCTTCCCAAGGTGATCGGGGTAGCAACTGAAGTTTCCAAAGAATACTTCCCTTACACTTTCCTCACCAGCGAGAATTTAAACTACGTAGGCCCACCACCACCCCAACATTATTTTAACTATGATTGTATGAGTGTAGATGAACGTGAAGACTTTGATCGATACTACAACAGTTTTAATGAATGTAATCCTTATAATATAGCTGATGAATGTGAGCGTTATTGCGTGAATGATGTGGGCGTGCTTAGAGTATGTTTCCAGGCCTTTAGAAGAATGTACATAGGCCGTTTCAAATGCGATCCGCTGCAAGTCGCAACCACCATCGCGTCATTATGTTTTACGGTGTTCAAGAATAACTTCATGCCTAAAGACACCTTAGCCATTATTCACCGAAACAACCCCCGCAGTTACGGACACAAGGCTATTTACTGGCTCATACACCTACAGCAACAGACAGGTGTATACATAAAGCACGCCCGCAACACGGGTGAAGTACCCATTAAGATTAATGGTCGTGTTTTTTGGGTTGATGGTTAAGTGAAAACCGTGTCACTGGTGTGAAGACTGTGTACTCCTTTAACGGATGCTGGTGGCATGGATGCCCCCGTCCTGAGTGCGGAATCGCCGGAGATATCCACGGTAGATCTCCTGCCGACTGTCTTGCATGGACCCGCACCCGCGATCAACTTATAGGATCCCAGTTCACTCACAAAGTCTTGTGGGAGCATGAATATGATGCACGGATGGAGACAGACGAGGTGTACCGTGAGGAAATAAACACGATCAAGCGTTCAATGGTGCTGGATCCTCTCAAATGTGTGATAGCTTGTTTGGAGGACGTACAAATCCATTCAGCTATACTTTCCACCTACGGAGGGTGTGAAGCTCCATTACTACGATTTCTGTTCTTTATACCCATACGTGATGAAGAACAATCCGTACCCCGTGGGCGCTCCTGAGAAACTGGTGGGACCTAACCTGCCCTCCATCAATGAATTTTCAAGAAATTTGAATGATCGCTACTTTGGGCTCTCTTTCGTAGACGTGCTCCCCCTCGCAATTTATGGATGCCGATCTTACCGTCGTTATCGACCACAAGCTCATGTTTCCCCTGTGCGTGAAGTGCGCGGAAGAGAATAACGTAATTGTAACCATATACCCCACCAGCGTAAGATCAGAGGCGTATATACAAGTCCAGAGCTGGCCCTAGCCGTACACCATGGGTATAGAATACTGAAGATACATGAGGTGTGGAGGTTTCAGAAGCTACCCAACCTTTTCACACCATATATAAACGCATTTTTGAAGGATAAGGTTGAGGCATTAGGGTATCCGCGAGGAGTTGACACCGAAGATGAAAAGTCTGCCTATATTCAACGTGACCGTGAAGGTATACAGCTTCACCGATCCCACATTATAAAGAACCCTGGCAAGCGCTTTAGTGCAAAGTTGTGTCTAAACAGTCTATGTGGAAAATTTGCACAGAATACCGGGAAAGGGAACGTTCATTTGGCACAAAGTTATAGTGAAGTCTGGGATTATGCCAACGCTCCCTATAAAGAGGTCATGGAGATCATGAATGTAGGTAATACTTACATAATAAAGTGCAACAACACTGAATTGGCCACATACCTCACGGGTTGCAAACATACCTGTAGCCAGTTTCACAACGGCCTACGCCCGCATAAAATTTTTGGGGTTATTGCATTCTCTTGGGCGGAGAGTATTGTATGCCGATACAGATAGCGTGATATTCACAGAGAGGGAGGGTGAATACATGCCTCCTGTTGGTGAATTCCTCGGTGAGTTGACTGATGAGATCAAGGATGAGTATGGAGACACCGCATACGCCGACTCTTTTGTCTCAACAGGTCCAAAAACTTATGGGGTACGGGTGAGGGTGGGGGAGGATATGAAATATATCGTGATGGCAAAGGGTATCATGTTCAACCATGCGAATCGGCGGGTCGTTAACTTTGATTCGTTGAAGGATCTACAGATCTACAGAAGCTAAGGCTAACAAAGACCCTAAGATCCACTCTAAGGTTAGCCCGAGAGAAAGGAAAGAGTAGCGGGTTAAGAGAAGAGAAGAGAATAAGGGGTTAAGTAAGAGCAACACCTATCACTCATGGGTTAACATTCATTCAGAAAAAGAGGAAAAGTGTCTCACCATCATCATCCGCCGGCCACTGCCGACAAGTCAGAAAAATAGTCGGAGAGAATAGGAGAGGGGTGAAAGATGAAAAGAAGTAAAATAAGAACGCTTACAAACCATGCAAACACAGTCTTAACTCACTGTCATACCATGCAAACTACAAACATGCAAGAAGAGAGTTAGACATGCAAGGTAAGGAAAAAAAAAAAAAAAAAGTAGGTAGTTAAACAAAAAGTGGGTTAGTTTACGCTATGAGCTACATCTACATTCGTGTTAGTCTAATTTTTTTTTTTTTTTTTTTTTTTTTTTATTGCTGGCATCACACGCTGGCATGTCACAAGCTGGCATTCATCGTCAACAGACTCATCCTCGAGCACCACCACCAGAGCTCCTGTTGTTAACTTTCTTTTTTAACTCTAAACAACGTTAATATTTTTAAAATGTCTGTCAAGACGGTTCTTAAACACATTAACGCTGGTAGAATGAACGACTGACGCGGGAAGATTATTCCATTTATCAATTACTTTAAACGTAAAGAAGTTTTTAGCGATATTAGTAATGAAACGTCTGCCACGCAACTTGAATCCGTTATTGCGAGTATTACTATTATCGAAAGTGAACAATTTGTCAAAATTTACGTTATCGATGTTATTAACGATTTTGAAAACTTCAATAAGCTCCCCCTTAATCTCCTAGTTTCGAGTGAATACAAGTCTAACACTTTAATCCTATCTTCATAAGGCTTATTGCGCAATGCCGGAATAAGTTTCGTGGCACGACGCTGAACCCTTTCTAACCTATCAATATCCTCACGCAAGTACGGGCACCAAACTGAACGGCATATTCCAAATGAGGCCTGACTAGGGACTTGTAAAGGGGCAATATAATATCCTTCGATTTAAATTCGAAATTACGCGCTATGAAGCCTAACATCCTATTAGCTTTTGCGCAAGACTCCAGGCACTGGTTCCTAACCTTTAAATCTTTAGTTACGCGTACGCCTAAATCTACTTCCTCGTCAACGCTCGCTAAATCCCTATCATCCATCGTGTACACGTAATTATTGTTGCGAGAACCTATATGCAAAACTTTACATTTATCTACGTTAAATTGCATCTGCCACTTATCCGTCCACTCCATAATCCTATCTACATCGTCTTGGATCCTATTTCTATCGTCCTCGTTAACAACCTTACCGCCTATTTTAGTATCGTCCGCGAATTTTGACACGTTACTAATCAATCCTACATCTATGTCGTTAATGTAAATTACGAATAACAATGGGCCTAACACTGAACCCTGTGGGACACCACTACCTACCTCTAACCACCCCGATTCACTACCATTAACTACGACCCTCTGCCTCCTAGCACGAAGCCATTCTTCTAACCAGTTAGCTACCTGACCGCGGATACCGTGCGCTTTAACCTTCGCAATTAGTCTCCTATGCGGAACTGTATCGAACGCCTTTTTAAAATCTAAATAAATAACGTCAGCTGCCCTATGCCTATCGTATTCGCGCACTATTTCGTTATAAAATTCTAACAAATTTGTTAAACAAGACCTATGGCGTCGAAACCCGTGCTGACTACTATTAATCAAACCCCTACTTTCTAAGTGATCGATAATACGATCCCTAACTACGGATTCCAAAAGTTTACCGACAATTGACGTTAAGGATCTAGTGTGTTTGGACGATGATGAGGGCAAACGGCCTCCCCAACTAACTGTAGGCACCCACAATTTTCGGGCGCAGAAGCTGGGGGGCGTGAAGGAACTTAGGGGAACGAAGGTGTGACGTAACATCTATAGGAAACGTTACCAGTTACCTGGTACCTATGATACCATACCCTTTGGATACCATAACCTTTGATGCGTCTATTGTTAACTTATTTATCACACGTATTTTTAAATATATATGTCTTAAATATAATCTTTGATGTGTCTATTGTTAACTTATTTATTACATGTATTTGTAAATATATATAATTTGAATATTTCGTTTATTAAATAAATCATGTTTCTATTAGCGTTTCACTTTCTCCTTTGTGTGTGTGTTTGTGCACAGGTGAAAGTTCTAAGCTCCGCCCACGTAAGACCAGCAACGTGGTGAGTCATGCTACTACCTGGGATTCCCTGCGTGGTCAGTTGATTGCAGTAAGCCCTTGAGCTCAGACGTGTATTCGCCCGCGTAGAAGAAAATGGCTACCTTTAATATTGCTTGTTCAACGTTTATGAAATGGTATTCTGCAAAGCTTCAAGATGTAGTGGATACCGAAAAACTTCCTATTCCCCCCTCCTTTGCCTCTTTTAAAACCACATTGGATCGTGCGAAGGAGCAAGATGTACAAATACTCTATGGTTATTCTGGTAAGAGCGTTGTAGGATTTCGTTGCACAGACGATGTATTGAAGTATGCTGTAGACCTAAGCTTTATAAAGTCTCACATATACCGTGAAGTAAAAGAAACAACGCGTGCAGAAGAGAAGCAGCAGATATGGGTAGTGAGTCTTATTGATGGGTGGTGTGACAAGCGGTATTATGTCATGTTACACCATGTCGATTACTCATACCCTACGACTGAAAATGTGAATCTCGTCATCATGGACAATCTTAAGTATTTTTACCACTATATTAATGTATATCATGATGAGGTTCGTAGTGAGGTTGTTGCTAGTGCCCTGCGTGAGTTTTTAGCAGACTTTAGAGACGAGTATCGTTTGCTAGGCAAAAAGGAAAAATATGGGCATATGTTCCTCTCAAATAGTGCGCCGAAGTGTGAAGATGTTTAGGAGAGATAAAACATTATAAAATGTGCCTAGTTCGTGAAATTTACCATGAGGGAAACTGACTGTCTGGTGTGTATTCAGGGAAGTGGTAGTGATAAAACGTTAAAACCGAAATTAATTCTTGTACCGGAAAATTTCTCAAAACACCTACCCAATATAATGGGGTACAACAATTAATGTTGGGTCAGCGCCGCACACGTTTCATTAGATTATGGTGCGACTCGCACCTCATGGATCATACGAGTTCGAACAAACCCATTCACGTATCATCAGGGTGAGTCAACCGGCCATCGAACCGTTCCTGCCTACCTGCGTGCCTCACGCGGCTCATAGTTATCTCAGAGCTTGAACCGAGTGGACGTGCGCTCCTCGAATACGATGGAACTTCCTTTGAGCAGCATTCTCAACGCCTCGTACGATGTGTCCGTGACGAAATCGTTGTGTGTGTTCAGGCGTAAATCCGGTGCCGTTAGCTATGTACTGGAAACGGAATGTAGACAAACAAACAAGCTGAATGTTGTTTATTTAAGTGTCGAGGAGATGAATAGAATCTTCGTGATAGTTGAGAAGTGGAGTGAAGATCGTTATAAAATACCTGCTAACATAGGTACAAGAAGAGAGCAGATTAGTGACACCCCCTCATACGCCGTTGTATGTACGTTGTGTATAAATAACGATCGACCATGCATTGATATACGGCTGATGTGGAAGAATGCTTCTGATAATAACGCTCTTCTTCCTACGCGAAACCGTTTCATCCTCGACAGAATGTTTGAAATCGGTGGATTCCGCAAGCTGAAACCTATATTAGACGCGCGTGTTACGGATATGCTTTATTTTGATACAGTACTTGAATACGCATACACCGCTCTGCTCGATGGGTTTATCGAGTGTAGGGATGAACAAGGTGAGAATGGTCTAGAGCTGGACGTTTATTTAAAAAGTTTAGACTCTTTGAAATATCATGAACTTTGGTACAAAGCAATTGATTGGTACAGGGCTGAGCTCACCTACACCGTCCACCCTGAAGAACTATTTCTTTATATAACGAGCATTTGTCGTAACGACTTAGAAGATTATTTCAATTGCCGCTATGTTGAGTGAAGATGAGTTCACGATTGAAAAGCTCGCGTTGGTAGAAATAAACCCTCGATTGGAAAGGCGTGTTTATAAAGTTGTGTTTAATAATGTGGCTAACGATGAACTCTTTGTGCGTGTTTTTGATTGTATTCTAGACGTATTTAAAGATAACTTACCGACCGGTTGTAAAGTGGGAACAAAAATAGTACTGAACGATATGAAGGCCCTTCATATTGAGTACAGGTTTCCCTATATTTTAAGCGGTGAAATATTATTAAACCGCGTATACTGCGTAATGCAGAGCAATAATGATGTAATTGTAGACTCGATTAAGTGCGAGTTTAGTATTTTGAAAAAAAGTGAAATGTATTTATATATTTAACATATTTGTGTGTGTGTGTGTGTGTGTGTATATATATATATATATTTCTGCTATATTGATGGCTATACGATTTCTTATTTTGCGCGGTGAAGATAAAGTGTAGGTGTTTATTTATTTAACATAATTATGTGTATATGTTTCTGCTATATTGATGGTTATATTATTTCTTATTTTTTATGTTGCACGGTAGAAGATAAAGTGTATGTATTTATTTATTTAGTTGTGTGTATATATTTCTGCTATGTTGATGGTTATATTATTTCCTTTTTTTTTGTTTTTTGATCATTCCAATGTATATTTATTTTCTATATATCTCCATAATATAATTGTGTGTATATGTATATATATATATATATATATATTTCTCTGTACTGTTATATTGACGGATATATTTTTTGATTATATGCATATTCCTCATTCATATTTCTTAAACTATTATTATTTTTAATTGATCATTCAAATGTATATTTATTTTCTATATATTTATAATAAACAGAATGATGTAATGTTGTTTTATTTAATTCTTTTGGTTGTAAACAATTATACCAAATGGCTGGTTACGCCTTCTAAACCTACTAGCGGAATTCTAAGCCAACTTTTAAGAAATAATTAAATAAATGGTACAATCTGGCAACCTAATAATGTATACCTGAACAAATAAAATAAAAAGTGGTATCTGGCAACTCTCCATAATAATGTATACCTGAACAATTAAAATAAAAAGTGTTATCTGACAACTCAACCTGAACAATTAAAATAAAAAGTGGTATCTGACAACTCAACCTGAACAAGTCATTTAGCCTTCTAAGCCAACTGGCTGATTAGGGGTCTGTAAGAGGACGGCGTGTCGGCTGAAGCGTTATTATGCACTTGGCAGGAGCCAGGTGAACAACTCTCTTCCTTTCTCTCCTTCTCCTGTCTTTCTCTTGGGGGATAACGCCGCCTCCAAGTTTCATGATCCCTTGTTGCACCTGCAGCATCCCCCCCTTTTGCAGCATTGAGTCGTTGCATAACCCCCTTCATTGTATACCCCCACCCCTTCATTGCAAACCCCATTTGCAACCCCACCCCCTTTGCAACATTGATCATTATCTCTTGCAACATTGCAACATTCCTGCACTCTAACCTTTTGCGGCTATACTACTAGCCCAACTACCAGTGTTCGAAGGATTTCTAGACGAATTGGTGATCCACATCGCGTGTATGGCGAACCATGCATGATGAGGGTTTGTATCCCTATCATTTGCAACGCGTGCAAGCTCTTCAACCAGATGATTACGATAAACGTGTTCAATTTTGCAAGTGGATGGTTATGCATCGCCAAATTCTTAATCGCATACTCTTTAGTGATGAAGCACAATTCACTCGGGATGGAATTAACAATAGACGAAATTCCCACTTGTGATCCACCGATAATCCCCACGGTATCGTTGAAAGAAACTTTCAACATCGATTCTCAGTGAGTGTTTGGTGCGGTGTAATTGGAGATCAGCTGATTGGACCGTTCGTTTTGGAACAACTATTAACTGCTGATATTTATCTGAACTTCCTGACGAACGAATTGCCGCTTTTGATGGAGGACGTGCTCTTGGAGACAAGGCACAGGATGTTCTTTCAGCATGATGGGGGTGGGGCCACCACATTTTGGTCGTCATGTTACGGATTACTCGAATCAGCGGTACGGGAATCGTTGGAGTGGTCGTGCTGGTCCAATATCGTGGCCCCCGAGATCTCCGGACCTAACTCCGTTCGATTTCTTTTTATGGGGCCTTATAAAAGAGATGGTCTACATTACTCTACAAGACCAAAGTACAAACGAGAGAGGAACTCTTGCGTCGGATTATGGATGCTGCTTTTTACATACGAGAACACTCAGAAATGATTCAATGGGCAGTGGACTCTTGTTTGGAGCGAGCAAAGCTATGCATTGAAAACCGAGGCGGACATTTTGAACATTTATAAGGTGTATCTCATAAACTGTAGCAATAAATACCTCAGATTAATACTCTCGTTTATTTTTTTCTGTGCACCTTAAAACGTCCGTAGCTCCGCAACGGTTGGAAATAGCACCGATGTTGTATTAACTTTTTTACTCGATATCATCCCCAAATTACCCCCCAAAGTATGGCAGACCGGTTGTGAAACGCCCTGTATATATATATATATATATATATATATATATACACATTTAACTGCAATGACCGCGCAGTATATTAACGTATAGAAACGACGTAAGTATAGAGGAGTGTTCTGCACACAAGGAAGAGAAATAACAAACAAATGAAAAATAAGGCCCTATGTAGGAGAATTACAACTTCTGACTATCGTGGCTCCGTAGTGTAGTGGTTAGCACGTCTGACCGGCAATCGGAAGATCCTGGGTTCGTTTCCCGGGCGGGTGCCATATTTTTCATTTGTTTGTTATTTCTCTTCCTTGTGTGCAGAACACTCCTCTATACTTACGTCGTTTCTATACATATATATATATATATTATGCAGTGGTTGAAATGTAAAATTTTAACAAGGAGGATGGTGGTGAAGGTGGGTAGGGGGGTCCGGGAGCATGGCCCCCCCCGTAAAAATTTAAAAAAATGTAACTGTATAATGCTACATTCTGGTGACTCTTCAGGAAAAGATATGCAGCAAAATCATCAGTTTAGTGACACGGTTTTTCCAGTGATTTCCCTATTTTTTCATGAAAGTTAATTATGACATCTGACTTTGAACTTATATTTTGAAATACCATGATAAAATCCACTTTAATGATAATCAACCTTCCTGTTCCCTTAACTTAATCACAACACATTATATGACCAGATAATATTTATTTTAAACCAGTTAAATCACATAAAAACTTATAAATACTGTATATTAATATTTCAATAAACGAAAACACGTAATACTGAAATATTTTATTTTATTTTCTGTGCTTGTCAGAATTAAGTTGTTGTTAAATTGTTAAAACGTACTTTATTTAGATAACAAGGGGGATGGTTATTTGATTTTGAGTTAACAAGGGGGATGCCCTCCCCCTGAATTCGAGCCCTGTATATATATATATATATTATATATACCAGTGGCGTGCGGTGATTTTTCGTCAAGGGGAAGCAATTCAAGCAAAAACAACAAAGATTATATAAAATAAAAATAAAACTTTAAAATACTCGTATATAATAAAAACAAAACACATATAATCATCTACTTACTTTACTTATAGGTTAATTCTATTCTTCTTTCTTTTTTATTAAGTATATCTATTATTTCTTCGTAAAAGGCATCGGTTTTCATATCCTTAAGAAGCTTTTTCTCAATTGAGATTAAAGCTAAACTTGCAAGCCTTTCTTACCCTTGCGCATTTCTAGCGTAGTTACGTATTCGCTTTAAATGAGAGAATGACAGCAGACAGCACGTAAAGTTGCCAGATATTTCAAGAAAATTAACTATAAGATCTGGACAGCGATTTCTAAATTGCTTCCTTTTTGACATAGGGAAGGATAAAATAACGATAAATATATATTCTTTTTCGCTTAACATGGCCATGGAATTTTTTAGTAGAAAAACTATATATGAAACTTGTTGTATTCAATAAATACTACATTATTAAACATTAAATGAGTTTTTAGAATGGAAAGAAACAATTTGTAACAGTAAAAAAAAGCGAAATTCATTGGGAAAAAGGATGCATTTCGTCAATTGTTGTCCAACTCGAGATTTTTTGCGTCGGCTTTCTTAAAGGTTTTTGCACGAACGGCAACCAATGTATATACTATGTATCCACCTGATTACCAATCAAGTGCTATAAATAGTATAATAAAATGATTTTGTACAAATTATTAACACATATTGAACTGTTTAAACTTTAAAGTATAATACAGCATTTTCTTCTTTCTTTGAATAGGGAAGCATTGCTTCCCTTGCTTCCATGGACCGCACGCCACTGATATATACATAGTCTGCCAAAACAAAGGGTTCACTCTAAAATAGGCTGACCATATTTCCTTGAGACAAAAACGGGACATTGGGATGGCACAAAAGGGACGGGGGTTATGTAATATTCTGTATTCATGAAAAAGTAAGTACATAAACATATTGAGCTTACAATTATTCTTCAGTGACAGAACCCATACAAAAACCCATACAAAACGGTACTGTCCTGTTCAAAACGGTACGTATGGTCAGCCTACTCTAAAAACATCCATGGAATCAATATTTTTCAAACAATCAGTATGAAAGTTATACACGTAAAAGATACATAAAACATCTACTTGTAAACCAAATTTCAGTTCGAAGCTATCAAAAATAACGATTTATTAAATATTTCTGTAATAATACTACAACTGATGCTCAACAAACTAATCAAGAATCCTTTATTTCCATTTTCACTTTTGTAAATTCTAATATACGATTTTTTTTTTGCAGGGTTATAAAATATAGTGAATATGCCATTTTTAGAGGAAGATAAGATTATAATTAAGCATTATAGACTAGAAAAGGGATATGGACGAACGAAACTACTCTCCGAATTCCCCAACAAAGGATGGACTCTTGGTGGTTTTGGAAAGCTTCTAAAGAAAATTGACGAGACTGGGGATATCAAAAGAAGAGAGGGAAGTGGGCGTCCAAAAACTGTTCGCATACGAGACAATATTGACGACGTCGAAGAACGTATATTAAGTCAGGCAAACCAACCAGGAACCCATATGACACCAGCTTGCATCTCAAAAGAGTTACAATTATTAGAAACTAGTGTGAGACGCATAATTAAACAAGATCTTCAACTAAAACCTTTCAAAAGAGTGCACGGGCAAAAGATTACTCAAACTGAGCAGAAACGAGTTCAAAGATCAAAACAAATCTTATGGCGAGTAACATGTGATAAACTTTTAAAGGCTTTTTTCAATGATAAAGAGATTCACTTTGGAGCCACATCGGAACAGTCAAAATGACAGGGTTTACAAGCACGTCCAATGTAAGAATGAAATATCTGATAGCAGACTTTTTGCAACCAGAAGTCATTTCTCAGCTAGTGTCATGGTGTCAGTTGGCATATCAAAGTTAGGAAAACCATCCATTCATTTTATTGAGCCTGGTGTAAAAGTCAATGTCGAGTACTATCGAAAAACTCTGCTGCGACACATGCTTCCTAAAATGCAAAATTTGGCCAACGGTGGTTATTAACTTTTTCAACAAGACGGAGCAACGTCCCATACAGCAATAACAACTGCGAAATATTTAAAAAATAATGTCCCAGAGTTACTTGATCCCCAAAATTGGCACCTAACAGTCCTGACTTGAACCCTGTTGACTATGGAATCTGAGAAAATTTGGCACAGAGAGTTTACAGGAGCAGGGTGAAAAATGTTGAACACTTGCGTCAGCTTCTTGTGGAGAAATGGGAGGAGATAACACAGAAGCAGATCGATCGAACCATTGATGAATTTCGTCCAAGATTGAAGAAAATTGTTGAAACAGAAGGGAAACACATTGAACAATTTTATTAATTAATAGGAATTCCAAAAGAGTAAAATGTTAATTTGATTTCTTTTGTAAACTTAAGATTTAAGTTCTGTTTCGAAATTCAAAATCCTTTTTTTTTTTTTTTCATGGTTTTTTAATGGAGGCATTTCGTATATTTTATAAATCTTGTGATGTATTTTATAACTAAAATGAGAATAAAAATTTTATTACCAAAGTTTTACCGCCTTTGTGGACTCCCAGAATTCAAAACTGGAGCGATGTTCACCAACAAAATTTGTTGAACATAAACAATCCTCATTAAATTATTAATTTTGAATACAATAATCTGAAAATTGGTGTACATATATAAGGTTTACATAGTTTTGCTCTGTATAAGTTTCATTATGATTGATTAATAAATGTTGATTTCATGGCTGTTTTTAGAGTGAACCCTATTTTTTGGCAGACGGTATATATATATAATATATATATATATATATATATATATATATATATATATATATATATATATATATATATATGTGTGTGTGTGTGTGTGTGTGTGTGTGTGTGTGTGTGTGTGTGTAACAAATGTTAATAATACAAACTGACAATAGAATACAATGGAAATTCAAATACTAAGGATAGAAATACAATAATGAAAAATAGTAATGTCGAAGTTAAATAGCGCTAGAGACAAACGTTTTCATACCATGAATTCCATAACCTAAAGGCGTATAGCAAGACTGATGAATAGCTTGGATAATCGGGTTGGCTGATTTTTTAATACTTTGCATTTAACTGTATTGAACAATGAACACGTCTTGTTACCTCCCGGAAGCTCGAGACACTGTGGTTAGCAAACATTTGCGAAGCTGAGCATCTCTGGGATAATTTATGTAGGAGTCTGAAAGATCTTTTGTATAGCAAATTTAGGGTTCTGCCAGAACGTTTTTTATAATTCATCCAGAGTTTCTGTCCGTATACATTAGTGCACAGTACGAGAGTGTCTTTAGCTTCATTTATACAGAACCGGAAGTTCCTTACAGTCATATTCGCTTTAGCACAGAGGTTTCAATATTGTTTTCTCAAGGAGCTGGTGATAATTTGACCCAAATACTTGAATTCTTGTACTTCCTCTATTGCTTTACCTCATCTGGAAACCAGAGCTGGGCAGTATTTAAATACATTTGTATTTAAATACGTATTTAAATACATTTGTGTATTTAGAACTGTACTTATAAATACATTGTTTTTCGTGTATTTAAATATAGTATTTAAATACTTTAATGAGTATTTAAATACTCAAAATATAAAAATGTAAATACTTTTACTGGTTTAATACACGTTCTGTACTAGCACAGTACGACGCGTCGACAGTGTAGTACAGCATGGTTCATGTTTCAACGTGTCAGTTCAATCAGTTGTGTGCCACTCTTAGTCGAAAGCGGTTGATTTCTTTATCGTGTGCGTGTCATGGCTTCAACAAGCAAATCCGGTGAATCAAACAGTGATATATCTGCAGATAACAATTTAGTGCACCCTCTGTTTGATGGAAAATACTTTAAAATTAAATCTAAAGACGGTAATAAGGTAAAGTGCACCTGCTTGCTGTGTAAACACGAAGTCTCTGCTGCAAGCAATGCTACAACGAATCTGTACACTCATCTGAAGGTAAGTGTTTTTTTAGACATCAAAAAATATCTTGAAATTGACCGAATAATCGTACAAAACGGCTCTGCCTTAAGTGGGCCTGTGTAACTAATTCGTTGCAATCAATCCAATTTGCGATGGAAAATTCATTGATGAAAAAGCTTTTAAAATCGTCTGATCTATCGAGTGGTGTATTTATTTCGAAATTCACCGTGTCCCCTAAAGTAGAAATTTATCAAAACATGAATTAGTGAATGCATATGTTAAAATTTGTATGTATTTAAAATGTATTTACAAATGTATTTAAATACAATTGATGTATTTTGTATTTAGTATCTAAATACATTCGTAAAATGTATTTAGTATTTAGTATTTAAATACATTTCTCCCATGTATTTAGTATTTAGTATTTAAATACATTCAATTTATTTATTGCCCAGCTCTGCTGGAAACTAATATCAGCTGGTTGATTAGAGCTTTTGAGATGGAATTGTAAACCTTAGTTTTTGTAACATTAAGAAGATATGTTTCTGCGAATGTCGCAGACTTTTAGCAGAAAATTCAGACCTTTAACAGGAGGACTTATTAACATCATAGCATTGGCATAGACTAAGTTATTTGTCCTTGTGTTATCTATACAACATCCAACTATTGCCTTATTAAGTGAAGCAATTAATCCATCAATATAAACCTTAAACAGCATAGGAGAGAGCATAGAGCCTTGCTTCACTCCGCAGGAGGAACCAAAACATTCGGATCGTACACTTCCCCACCTAACCGTAAAAGATTGGTGGGTATGCCAAAATTTCAATAAACTTAATACTCGTATATACATGTGAACTTTCCTGTCCTCTAGTTTTTTAAATAAAATATTTTGGTTCACTCTATCATATGCCTTACTTATACCAAGGAAACAGTTCTAAATAGTTAAATTATTGTCAGTGTACTTAAATATAATTTCCTTCACTACATAGATAGATCAGTTGAGTGGGACCTTTAAAACCAAACTGATTAGGAGATTTCCATAAGTGATTATTTAATCGGCGTAACAAGAGTTTCTCTAGTAGTTTCGAGAAATAGGAGTCGACAGCAATAGGACTGTAATTATTATAGAATGCGTCCATACTTATTTTTGACAAGGGACAAGATCTTTACCCTCATAAACTCTGTAAGAATATAACTATGAACAAACATGGCTGTGAAGAGCAATGAGATATGCAGACACACCACGTCATTGACATATTTTAAGTGTTCATTCGATAGGTCATCTACCCCTGAAGCGAAACCAGTCTTTAACTCTTTAATTAGACTCTCAACTTCAGAAACTGATATCAAAGTATTTTCCCTGGGCCCTCCCACGGACGTTTCGCTGCAGCCTATTTTAAGATTAGCCCTATTCACAATATTAAGAATGTTTGAATAGTGGGTTTTTCCACAGCCCTGTAATTTCTTCCTCTGCCGACACCCCATCGACTGATGATGGGAGGGCATTTTTGACACCCGTTTCATTCGTAACGAATTAATTTCCAAAATTTTTATCATTATTTAAGTTAGGCTTCCAGGCTTTTGATGCTCGAACAGAATCTTCTTGTTTACACCGCCAAAATTTTTATCATTATTTAAGTTAGGCTTCCAGGCTTTTGATGCTCGAACAGAATCTTCTTGTTTACACCGCCTTATAGCTGCTTTGTACTGACCCCTACTTCTACACATATTCATGTAAACCGGTCTTATCACGGGTCTATCATGAAGGCATCATAAATCGTAGGCGTCTTTCGATACCCTCTTCAGAGGGGAAATAAAATCATTCCATCCAGTAATAATTTTAGTATGATAGTTGAAAGATTTAATCAGGGGCCTTCCTGCTTCTCTTAACAGGGATACTAGATTAATATAATACAAATTCATGAGTTTACAATGAGAATAATTTGAACAAAGTTTACTACAGGCAAGATGCAACATTTCTAAATTATTAAAGCGTTGACCTGTTCTGTCTTTATATTCTATTCTGTGCTGCATATTAACATTCGACTAATGGATGCAACTATTCTTACCTATTGAGTTCTTGCTCCGTCGTGTTTCACGTAAGTTAGTAAAATTAATTAATAATTCTAACGGCCTATGATCAGAAATAAGGAAATCATGCAGAATATGAACACGATCAATTCGATCCTTTAAATTATTACTAGTTAGACAATTATCAATCCACCTGGTGGTACCACTCATATCACTAACATATGTAAAATTACCACTAGTTCCACCTAATACTTCTTCATCACTCAGCAGACTCGCACATGTTACCCAATTCTACAAAAATTTCCGAGTTTACATGTGCATTAAAGTCTCCCATTATTATATCATACAATGAGAATATTTGGGATTATCTGATAGTAAATTAATTTTGTACAACAAACCAACTTATTCATCTGGATTACTGCCATTGTTGTATGGTAAAGAGCAGTTTACAATATGCAATCATTGTTCACTTTTAATTCAATTCCTAACAGCCTTACAATATCACTTTTTAAAAATCTTGTATAGTTTGACAATTTTTTTCTAAAGAACGCAACTCCATCAAAGTGCCTATCGTATAATGACTCATTTTATAAGTCTGCAGCTGAGGACGTATGATATATAAAGTCATTATGGATGGTAGAGAGAAATTTTATCTCTTGCTTAGGTAACCAGTGCTCTTGCAGTAGTATCAAATCTACCCTGCCACAGATTTTATTGAACATCTACAATTGAATTCCTTAATAATCTTACGTTATACGAAACTATTTTCAACAAGTTAGCCGCCATGAATGATAGAAAATTTAGAATATTTTTCTTGTTATAATCACAGTTACCATCATTAACACAACTATCATCACTGTTACATTATTATTATTATTATTATTATCATCAAACTTTAGTTTAGGCATTATTATTCAAGTGCCTATTATTACTATTGCTACTTACAGCGCTCCCACCTCTCTATTATTAAAGTAAATATATTTCTTAACAATAATGCCTTCAGGCTAGGGTTTCTCAACCGGGATCCCAGGATCTCGGCGAAAATGATAACCTAAATCCCGGGACAAGCGCAGCAAATCCCGGGATTTCCTGGGTTTTACAAAGTATTCTGAAAACGTTATTTCAAATAGTTTTACTGGTGACAAACTTGTAATAGCACGAATCACGTTCCGTTCTACAACTCGAATAGTGCCTATAATATGCCCTGTATGATGTTGTGCATGTGTAATATGACTGGTATTTTTGATGATTGACTGGGACTGAAAGCCAGTCATTTGATTTCCCTGAACGAACATTTTGTTTCAGTGGATTTTAATTTCGATTATTATTTTCAGTTCAGTGGCACACCTTTTGCTGTTATTTTTTACTAAAAATTAGTTAGAAGTATATAAAAGGTGTTTTGTTCGTATAAATTACACTATAATATAATTTATTTTTGTATTATTTTTGGATTTATTTTTGTATTTCAGTAACAGCATTAGAGACTTTTGTAGTTGGAGTGTTTAGAGGTCTATATAATATGTCTATTAGTATTACGTTTTGCTTTTCTTACTGATACCGGCTTATTGATTGTTATACTTATATTTACAAAACAATTTACTTCACTAACTATAATTACTCTGTACCATGGGCGGATCCAGGAGTATTGCCCCAATTTCCAGGACAACACCCATCCTAATAATCAGTCGGTAAATTATCTTCATAATTATTAATTGTCAAAACATTTTCTTTAACTCACTCAGTTCAGTGTTTAATTGGAGAAATAGCTGAGCGAGGTTATATGATCTACCCCGAGAACTACTTCTTTTCCGCTCAGTACTCTGCCTCAGTCACGCGCGTGCTCTTGGTCCAGTGAGATGGTGTACGTGTAGTTTTACTAGCTGCCAGTTCAGTTATCTGTGTTGCGTGCTGTGTTTCTAATCGACTTATCACTGATTTTATTAAAGTCATAGACTAGTTCTAAAGTGCTGTGGCGTACTAAAGGGGTGCGAGGGCGGCGGTCCGCCCCGGGTGACAGCCAGGATGGGGGCTGCCATCGGGAGAGTTGAAATACCAGTACAAATTTTCAAACCAAATGAAAAATTCGCCAAAGTAAGAAAAAAAATTAAAAATGTTCAAACTATTACAACAGCTTAATGTTAATTTCCACTATAAAATAAATTTTTATTTTTATTGGCAATACAAAATTTACAAACGAAAAATTAAATATTTGATAAAAATTACATCGAAAGGCGAACGTTTGTTGACGTTTTAGTCATCAATTTGTTGAGCATAGCCAGCTGGCTGCAACTGACATTCCAAGTCATTAAATAATTATGATAAAGCATAAAATGCTGGTGTTTATAACAATATCATGGTACTTATACCAGTGTCCAGTAATTTTTGACAATGTGGTATCATGGTGATGTTTAAGTGTTTATAAATGATAATTAATGATAATTAATAATGATAATAATAATGATAATTAATTGTCTCTGCTTGTCTGGGTTGATAATCTGATAACTCAATGGGTATCTGGTTGGAAAATGTTTGAGAACCACTTCTTTGAAGCTTTTCTGTTGTAATAATTTTTTTTTACTTCTTTATTTACTGGATATACTGTTAATTTTCATTTTGTCAGTGGTCTAGTTATTTGTGAGTAATGCTCATAGTTTTCTGCTTTTTTAGGAGTCGTGTTTGCACTTAACGCCCCCCTCCCCCCCCCCCAAATAATAATAATAATCACAGACAATTTGTTCAGCTAATGTATTTCAAGTCATAATAGTTCATGCTTGTTATGCATGTTCATGCTTTATACCTTATTAACCTTATGTTGTTTCGTGCGTTGGTCTCTCTTCACACGGAGGTCAAGCTGGTGGCCCCGCCTCTAGGTCTGGACTGGTGGAGGAGCGAGTTGCTTTCTTGCGCTCTCCACCGTACATAGCCAGGCACGCCCGGTTCATCTGGTACTGTCCTGAGCCAGGCATCCAGTCTTTTCTTGAAGACTTCAACTTTGACCCCCGTTACGTTTCTGAGGTCCTGAGGAAGCTGGTTGAAAAGTCTTGGCCCCCTGACAACCAAGCTATTTTCCTTCAGGGTTGAGGAGGTCCCTTGTCGGCTTTAATTTGGGAACACTACACATTCTGCCTTTCCTATTTTCCAGTGTTGTTTGAATGGTAATTGGGTTTAGTTTTAGGTTTGGTACCAGTTTTTCGATCATTTTCCATATGTAGATTATGATGTACCTCTCTCTTCTTCTTTCCAGTGAGTACAGATTTAGTTTACGTAGTCTTTCCCAGTAGTTGAGTTCTTTGCAGCCATCAATCTTGGCTGTGAAATGCCTTTGCGTTTCTTCTAGTTTATTAGTTTCTTCCTTTTTATATGGGGACGTCAAAACTGAGCAGTATTCAAGTTTTGGTATAATCAGTGTTTTTAGCAGGGGAATCATTACTGTCCTGTCCCTTCTCTTGAACGTTCTTAGAACCTGTCCGGCGACTCTTTTTGCTTTATTTATCGCTATCTGATTTTGTGTTTCGAATTTCGCATCATCTGTCATTATTATCCCGAGATCAATCGCTTTCATGCTTCTCTGAATTTCCTGTCTATCTGGAGCATAATATGCAGTCTGTTTAAGTTCTTCTTTTCTACCATATCTCAAGAGCTGAAATTTCTCGGCGTTGAATGACATGTTGTTGTCTTCTGACCATTTGTATATTTTGTTCGTGTCCCTCTGCAAGGCCTCCACGTCATGTACATCGCTGATTTTTCTGCTGATCTTTGTATCGTCTGCAAAGGATGTTACTATACTATTGCTGTTTACTCCGCTGTCTATGTCTGTTAGCATGATAATGAACAGGAGTGGGGCCAGTACTGTCCCTTGTGGTACTGAGCTGCGTACTTCCGATTCTGATGATGATATACCTTGAATTTTGACGACCTGCAGACGATCACTAAGGAAGTTGTAGATCCATTTTCCCACTTTGCCTGTTATTCCCATGTCTTTAATTTTATGTCTATTATACCATGGTCACATTTATCGAAAGCTTTAGCAAAATCTGTGTATATAACATCGTAGTTGTCATTGCCTTCCAATGCATCTAGGATATTGTTGTAGTGCTCTATTAGTTGTGATAGGCATGATCTACCTGATCGGAATCCATGCTGATTTTCGTTGAATCTTTCCCGTGTCTCCAGGAAATCATAAATTTTCTCTCTAACTATTCTTTCAAATACTTTGGTGAGGTGGGACGTCAATGACACTGGTCTATAGTTCTTTGCTTGAGATCTGTCCCCTCCTTTATATATAGGGACAATGTTTGCTCTTTTCAAGATGCTCGGTATTTCCCCAGTGTCTAGGGATCTTCTCCATATCCAGTATAAAGGTGTAGCTATTTCATTTTTACAGTTTTTAATCAATAATGCGTTCCAATTGTCCGGACCTGCAGCTGAATGTAGTTTCATTTGTCCTATAGCTCTCGCTACATCTTCTGGTGTAAACTCAAAGTCTGTTATATACTCTCCTTGCAATTCCTCTTCAAAGAATGCATTTATGTCAGGTATCGCTTTGTCACTTTTTGGGGTACTGAAAACTGATTCATATTGAGCTCTCAATGTATCAGATATTTCTTTTGGATCGTCGGTTAGTTCATTATTTCCCGTCCTTAAGGGCCCAATAGCGGCGCGCGTTTTTGTTTTCCTTTTTGCATAGCTATAGAAGTATTTTGGATTTTCCTTTATTGCTTCTACCGCCTTTTCCTCTTCCCTCTCTGTATGGTCCTTAATCAGGGCTTGTATTTCCCTATCGATACCCTCCAGTTTTTCTTTTATTGTTTCCTGTCATTATCTCCGCAGTTTCCTAACTTCGCCTCCACTCTCTTTCTTTTGCGGAATAGTCTTCTCTTTTGCCTTTCTAGCCAGCTCCTCTTTCCTTTTGGCTGTGATTTCGGAGCATATTTTTCTAAAATTCTCAGCGTTTTTTCCTCCAAGGTTGTTAGCATTTCTTCAGTTGTTTTATTCTCGAAAATTGTTCTCCATTCTATTTGGGCCATGTGCGATCTGATTGCTTCCCAATTTATAGTCTTCGAGTTTAAGTTAAAGGCCCCGAATTTACTTCTTTCCACAATATGTGTATTGTCTTCTAATGCTGCCATCATATTTGTTGATATCTCGATTAAGTTGTGGTCTGAGATAATGGTTGGGGTTATTTTTATATCAGCAATCAAGTTCGTGTTATTCGTGAATACCAGATCCAGGCAGTTATTTTTTCTGGTATTTTCTGTTATCTCCTGTGTCAGCATAAACTCGTTTGTGAGAGCCATCAACATTTTTGCTTGTTCCTGATCTTCTCTTGTGCCCCCCTTGTCCTGGTGAATATATATATTCCTATTCACCTTTTTGTATTTTATAAATGGGAAGTTAAAGTCTCCGCAGATCATTATATTGGGGGATGGAGGGTTTATGGCCTTTATTAGCTTTCTAATGTCATCAATGGCCTCCGAGAATTTTTCGGTTGGGGTGCTTGGAGGTCTATAGATGACTATTACTATCAAGTTTAGTTTTTCTATTTTCACTGCTAGGAGTTCCACATAGCTGTTTGATTTACTTATTATCGTCTCTGTCATATGACCTTCCTGTACATATATAGCACAGCCACCTTTCCGTCTCGTCGTTCTATCCGCTCTTAGTAAGTTGAAGCCCTCTATATTTATCTCTTTCTTATCAATACAATGTTCGCAGTTTTCACAATTTCCTTGGCAATCTTTAAGATGAGTTTCTGTGAGGCATGCGATGTCCGCCCTTGTTTCGTCCATAAATCCTTTCAGGTACGAAACCTTATTGAGTGATTGGTTTGGTCTTATTCCTTGAATATTAGCCAGGACAATTTTTATGTTCTCTGTTTTTCGTTGCCCCTTGTGCATTTCAAGTTCGTTTTCCTTCGATATCGCTTGATTCGTTGCTCTATGATCCTCCGAAAGAGATCCGTTTCCTCCTACTTGTATTGGTAGCTTCTTGCCCGGTAGCGATTTGGCTCGGGGGTTTCCAGCTGTGTCAACTGCATGTGGATGACATTTAGCATTCGTAAGGTGTCTGAGATGTTGAAAAAATTTTCTTGTTCGCTTATTGTGTTCCTATTGTTGTTCCTATTGTTATTTTTATTCCTATTGTCATTTAAACTTTTTCCTTTGTTCGTTGAGTCCGTCGGGAGATGTTGATAGTAGCATTTATTCCCGAATTTGCAGGTTCCATATTTTGCGTAAGTTCTGCAAATGTCCGGGTGGTAGAATTTACATCCGTCTCCAAATTTACAATGACCATTATTATAGAAGAAATTGCATATTGGGGGATGTTCATATATACATTGTCCTCTTTTAAATCTGCAATTATCTTTTATATAATACCTGCATATAATTCCTTCCCCATATTTACTCTTGGCTTTTGTTTTTTGCTCCTTATTGGGGGACAGTTTTACTTCGTTTACTTGACTGCCCTCTTGTCTTGTCCTATTTGTGCTATTTGTGCTAGTTGTGTTTGTGTCCTTCGTTGCCCTTATGCTGTGTGTTGTCTTTACACTCTTTGTCGCCTGTGTGTTTTCGGCCTCGTTTTGTGACGGTATTTGAATTCTTTCTATTTCGCCTTTCTCCGTTTCTTCCGTTTTCCACTGTTCTTTGTTTCCACTTTCCTCTTTCATTCTCTTCTCGTAGTCTCTTTCTGCTTTAAATACCGTAAAAGAGTTTAATTCGGTCAAGCAGTTCTCGCAGAAAATTTTATCCCATTAAACTGCTTTGCGTTCGTTATAAGGGAGATTTTTTCATCTCCCCATTCTAGGCATTTAAAATCAAAAAGTAGCTGACAAAAATCGCACCTCATCGCCTCTGTCTCATGTTGCAGCTTTACAGATACCACAGAGTTGCAGGTATGCATTAATTTCCATGTTGGTGAAGTGACTCAAAAAGGGGGTATTATGGGAGGTATTGGGTGGGGGATGACTCAAGCTGTGTGAGGGAAAGAATTTTCCGTTACTCCAGGGTAGGGGATGTGGCACGCTGTATACTTCTCACTGATTGGTCCTCTCGACTGTGGCTGCGGGGATAATGGGGGGATATTTGCGGGCACTTCAAAAACAAAACTTTCCTCACAAAGAGACTCGGAAAAAAACAAAAACAAATGCTGTATATATTAATTCACTTTGTTTTTATTTACTTTTTTGGTATACGCCGCGATTTTTACTTTTTTAAAAAGAAATACCGCTATGCACTATCAATTAACTCACAATATCGGCACCGTTTAAAACTGATTAACTGCAGGATTTTTACTGTAATACCGCTTTTATTCGGACTTCGATCGAAACACGTGTAACCGCCACAACACACAAAACACATCTTTAAATTTTAAAATTTTGCAGAAAACATCCACTATGAAGCGAAATCGACCCAGTGGATTCCAACAAAGAAAAATGAAGAAGGCAAGAGAAGAGGTGGCTTAGGCAATGTCCGGATCAATTTTGAAGTATGTGACGCCTTCAACATCAAGTGCAATCGGAGAAAGTCCTGAAGATATTCAGCCTGGTCAATCTGAAGGGCAAATACAAGAAGCATCTTCACAAGAGGATTCAAATGAGAGAGAGCAAGGATTGGAGGATGGCAGTTCATCTTCTAAAAGCAGTGAAACTGATGAAGAGGAAGGAGACGCCAGCAGAAGTCCACACCAACAGGAGGAAGACTCTGATGAATAAGAGGAGACAGATAGATTTTCAATTTATTCTGATGTCGCTGCTTGGCCAATCCCGGTTCCAAATGACTTGAGAGTTGATCTTATTAAGAGGGGAAGTGAACCCTTCCAAAATAGGGATGGACCTTTCAGTGCAGTTCAAAGACAAGGAGAGAAATCCAAAGGGAAGAGTCGACAGCTGACCACTGCATGGTTCTATAAGGCTCTGCCAAATGGCGAGAAAGTTTTGAGAACATGGATGGTTTACTCTCCATCAAAAGAAAGTTTGTTTTGTTTTTGCTGCAGACTGTTTGCTCTTGATTACAAAGGAATTGGAACATCCAGCTTTGTCACTGGGTTTCAAGCATGGTGGAAGCTAAACCCACCAAAGGTGTCTGACCATGAGGCTTCTGAACAGCATCTCTCATGCCTGGAGAAATGGAAGACCTTGGGAGCAAGGTTGAAGCTTCAAAAAAACCATTGATCAAGTTCATCAAGCAACAATGGACAAGGAGAGAAAGAAATGGAGGGATATTTTACATCGCCTCTTGGACATAACCTTGTTTCTGGCTCACCAGAATCTTCCGTTTCGTGGTCACAAAGAGGACATGTCATCAGCAAACAAAGGAAACTTCATGGAATTGGTAGAGTTGCTGTCAAATTATGATCCAGTTTTGAAAGAACATTTTGTAAGGATTAAGCATTCTATTCCATCTGGGAGGAGAGTAGCTTCGTATTTATCTCCAAAGATTCAGAAGGAGTTCATTTGCCTTTTGGGGAATTACGTCAAAAAGAAAATAGTGGCTGATATCAAGAAAGCAAAGTATTTTGGGATTCTTTTTGACAGCACTCCTGATGTATCCCACACTGATCAGATGTGTGAAGTGATCAGATACATCCATATTGAATGTGACAAAGTTGAAGTAAAGGAATCATTCTTGGGCTTCTTCCCTTGCTGATGGAGAATGTAGGCATGACAGTCAAAAGACTTTCCCAGGCAAGATGGAGTGCTCATTATGACGCTGTGAAACCAGTGAAGGCAAATTTTGAAAAGCTGACCTCAACCCTTGAAATACTGTGCGATCCCAAAGAAAATGTGGACACAAGAGGATCAGCTCAGATTTTAATGTCTGCTGTATGTGATTTCTCTTTTTCGAGTTATCTTTCTTTCTGGTGTGAAGTCCTGGAAGAAATTAATCTCACACAAAAGTATTTGCAAACAGTTGGAATCAGCCTTGAAAAGTGCAATGTGAAGCTCCAAGCTCTAAAACTGTTTTTTGAAGATCAGCGCAATGAAATTGTGGAGAGGGCCATTCATTGTGCAACTACAAAGTGTGAGGAAATTGACATTTCTATGGAGAGAAGAGGGAGAGTAAAGTTTCGAAAAAGGATGCCAGGAGAGATGGCAAAGGATGCTGGTCTCACATTGCCAGAGGGAGTAAAAAGGGCTATGTTTGAATGTCTTGATCGCTTTCATCAAAAATTGGAGATTCGTTCTAAGGCAATGGATCAAATTCTGTCAATCTTCGCTGTTATTCAGCAAAACTTGTTGCAACAGAAGAAAAACTTCGGAAGTATATTCCAAATTTGACTCAGATTTTCGATGAATTCTCTGATGAAGATATCAGTGTGGAAATTGGACGACTTCGGAGGCATTTGGAAGCTGCCAAAATCAGGGTTGAAGAGGCAAAGAAATGGACAGCATTGCAGTTTCTGGAGTTTATTGTGAAATGGGATTTTTGTGAATCTTTGCCAAGCTTGTCACTGTGTTTGAGATTCTTTTTGACTGTCTGTGTGTCTATTGCTTCATGTGAAAGAAGTTTTTCCAAATTGATAAAAAATTTCTTTCGCTCGACCATGAGTCAGACAAGATTAACAAATCTGGCTTTACTTTCAATTGAACATGAATATGCAAAAAAGGTGAATTTTGATGAGGTCATTGATCAATTTGCAGAAATTAAGGCTCGAAAGCAGAGACTGTTAATCCTCTCTATTTACCTTTGAAGAATAGGCTGAGGCTCAGCCTATTCTTCAAAGGTAAACGGAGAGGATTCAAGCTCAGCCGCTGAGCGTTGAGACTGGATTTCCTGTTTTTTTTGTATAAAATAAAATGCAGTATTACCTGTTCACTGAATTTTTAATGTCCTGCATTTTTCTTATTTCCAATTTGCTTATGACAGCATTGTACTTTTTAAAAATCTACTTGCAAACATAATATATTTTTCTCTGTTTAAATTTTAAAATTATTTATGGGGGGTGCCAAAGGAAGGATCCGCCCCAGGTGCCAAATACTTTAGGTACGCCCCTGCTAAAGTGAAGTCTATATGATGGATAGCTGGAGGATAATAACTTTACACGAGTTTGTTCCTGAAAAAAGGCTTACTTTGAAACTGGACCAGTTTTCATATTTTCAGTGGTTTTATTATATAGTCACTAATACGTTGTATTGCTTTGTTAAACCAAATCATCGTGAGAAATTGGGATTGTGGAAATGTTTCTTTTATAAGAACAACTTTAGATCTGTTTAAGGATGGATTACCATAATATTTCATAATTATATTTTTAAGTACACATGGTGTCGTGTACCTCATTACAATTCATTGTTTTATTTCTTATTTACTTTACTTTACTTTATTACTTTCCTCTTATCATTGCTTTTTCTTCTCTTTATACTCGCTTCACTGTACTTTATAGCCACGGGCGGATGGGTAGACGCGGCCGCCATTAAACTTTCGAAGAATGAAGGGACCGGGGATAATTGCTCACTATTATTCACTCTTTACTAACTTTTTATTTATGCCGAAACAATTTGAACAAACGGGGTAAACACGGATGCGGATTATCATTAACATTTAATCGCGGAGAAACACATAATTTAATATTTTAAATAAACAATAACATTCTCATACGGAAAACCACCTAAACAGGACACAGCCCGTTCCGAGACTGGATTTTTAGGGCATTTCAGCTGCGGCACATTTCATGTTTGCCAATTCGTATTTTTATATTTTTAATTTCAAAAATATTAATTTCTTATCTACATACAAACTATAATTAAATTTCTTATTAAACATTATTTGCTTCCTTATTAAACAAAACATTATTAAATTCTTATTAGACATTATTATCTTTATTTAAAAAAAACCAATACACGACACTCGCATCACCCCCTTGAAAATAAGTTTTCACTAGGAAAACGTATTTATTTCATTTATTTTCTTTTAACAAATTTATTTATTTTTCATTTTTTTCTTTTTTTCTTTTTTTGCAATTTCAAAGTTAGAAGACACGAAATCATTTCAATGACAAATTCCACACATTAGATATTTTGTAGCATTTCATAAAATCACAAAAAAAATTAAAATTTTTCACGTTTGCATAAAAACATTTCACGCTAATAATCAAATGTACACCCTGTAACAAAGCTGTTACGTGAACAATAAAGGATAATTTTCTTAAAACTGGTTACAACAAATTTCAAGTTCACAATCTATTCCAGCGATTTCTCATCAAAGATCGCTTTACATTCGAAACAAATATTCATATAGTTACATAGTTACTATTAGGGCAACATAGAAAGAATAAGCACATGTGTACAAAAAATACTGACCAGAGCGCACATACAATTACACGAAACAGAAAACAAATTTGGGCAATAATCGCATCCTTTCACTTATAATTTCATTAAATAATAATCAGTGTACATTAATTTCTGGACGTTGTTTAGATCACAATCCGCACAGTTGACAACGGACTTCTTAATTTTCCAAACGCAGCTCTCCTGCTCACATCACTAGGATGCAAGGGGTTGCATCACCATGCAACAGATAAGCACGCTTGAAAAAAAAACAAGAGAGACGTCCAATTCTAAGAGGATCAGGGGATGGAGATATACTGAAAGTGGAACCACGCACCGGAATTGGACGGAATTTGCAATTCCAGAAGTCGACGAAGAAACTCGCTTCTCTCATCTCAACTTTTTTGGTGGACGTTGCTCTTCCTACGTCCACCTGAGAGACTCTCTTACTGGCAATAATCAAACGATCACTTCGCCGTAGGCGGTTTCACAATGAACCTACTGTATGTCTGTGTGGAGAGTAAAGCATTAGACACTCGTTCAAAACCTCGTGGTTTGCCTATCGAGTGCTAAAACATATACAGTATTGAGCGAAGCATCGAGCAGCGGGACCAGGACTGCTCGAAAATACCAGTAGACCATATTGGATCGAAACTGTCCTGCATTAAGTCGCTGCGCATTCGGTTTCGTTTCTCTCACACTCTCTCTCTCTCTTCTCTTCTCTCTCTCTTCTCTTCGCTTCTCTCTCTCTCTCTCTCTCTCTCTCTCTCTCTTTCTCTCTCTCTCTTTCTCTCTCTCTCTCTCTCTCTCATCGGTGATCGATCACCTAATTCGGGTCAACTAAACGCAATGGGTGGAATTCGGATTCAACTTAGTTGCTTCCAAATCCAGCCTCTGGAAATTTTGAAAAAAAAACTATCGAAAAGTTTGTACTGCTACTGATTATCACTTTTCACATTTAATTTACAGAATTTTATCAACACTTCACTTCGAAACAATAACTATAATTTGCTCTGGCCAAATTTACAGAAAAATATGACGTGTTATAGAATTTTGCAAAAAATTTAATCACGCCCTAGCTACCAATAAGGTTACTTATGGCAGTTACATCGGAGAATATAATAAAAAAAGATAATAAAAAATCATCAAACACAATGAAACAATACTGCACAGTATAAATATGAACGCGCCCATACATAATAACCATTATTATAATTTAAAAATATATTATTCAAACCGCCCTCAGAAATCACATCGATACATTTAAATACAAAAGACAAAAATGAAAACCAGAAACTTCACGTCATCAACTCCGATAACAATGAACCATCTTACACTTTGTGGGGAGTGCATATAGATACCACAAAACGTTACTGGCAATATAAAATGCTCCATTTCTGGTCAGCAATCAATCTAGAGCTCCAACTGCACGCGTAAACCCAAATGAAGTTTAAAAAAAACCCACAGTTTCCAAAATATAATCATTAAATAACAAAAATTTAAATATTCTTACCGAAAATTAATTTAATACATTAATTCCAACATGCAACGCTAAATTTCACAGGAAGAAAACTCGTACTTCACAAAATACATCTCAGAGACAACTCTCTCCTTCAACACGAAACCCAGCATGGTTTGTAAATAACAGGAATTTCAGTAATTTATCGTTTCCAATTGAAACTAAATAAAAATTTTCATCGTTATTATAAATAAGAACAGATATTATGAACCAAAAAATACAGCGTAACCACACTACTTAATAAAAAATGTGAATAAATCACTGCATTATGAAGATAGTGTTCACTTTTTGTTGTAAGCGAACCTGTACAAAAATATTCTTAACCGAATGAAACTGCATTACATCATGAAATAATTTTATAATATTTTCTATGCAAACGCGCGAACGTAAAAAAAAATTTCACTTATACCCAAAATTAAAATTTTAAGCAAAAATACTACGTATCACAATAAAATATAATTTCAGAATTTAAAAAAAAAATAATGAACCAACTTATCCATACAAAATTCACTTGGGATTTTTATTAAAATTCATGAAAGAATGGAAAAAATAGACAACAAAATCAGCACACCTATAAAATAAAAATGAATGTATAAAAAAAAAAAATTCAAAGAACCGATTTTAATTTATCAAAAGAATTTACTAAAACAATTCCTGTATTTCAAATAAACAAATTTTCTCACAATTTATATACGGCAAACAAAATAACCTCAATCAGTCCGAATCGACCCAGTATAAATTATTGTCTTAACCATTATATTTCGACTTTGAACAAAAACCTTAAAATTACACTTATCTACCTTAAAATTATAAATCTACCTTAAAATTATACGCATATGATGTTCATATGTAGCTTGACATCCTTAATTATACACATCCAGTCGAAGAATAATCTTAAAAACTGTCTACTAGATACTGGAAAATTTTGTTACTTATTTACTCTTTTACAATTCGCTACTATATACATATATTGTATATACCTAGAAATGCGTTTTATAGACGCTCCAACCTTTTAGACCTACCGTGTAAAAATGCATGTAGCAATTTCATTACAACTAAAATAATTTAATTCATATAAGGAAGCGTGAAATTTATTTACTAATTATTATTATTATGATTATCACAATTATTGTGAATTCCGTAAACGTAAGCATAAAAAAATTTAAACACAAAATAGGTAAACTGTATAAAGAGTAATAAAAGTTGAAGAGAAAAAACAAAGAAATGAGACATTGGACGGGATTTCTAAATTTTAAATAAGTCTCTCTCCATGACTGAAGAAGAAGAAATCTGAAGAAAATGGAATGAGAATGGGTGCTATGAGAAGAAAAAAACGACTCAAGAATTTTGACTCAAACTGAGACAAACGGTTGAAAAAGAGTCTGACTCCATGAAGATTTCTAAAATGCCGCGAGCCATTTTGAATTATAGATACAACGAATTTTTAAGGAGTAGGGTACACCCAAAGGGTGTTTACTACTTGCAACTGAGGTACACAATTCATTTTACTGTTTAATTTTCCGAAAGAGAATATCTACTAATTTTATAAATACGAGAAAACGGGTAACAATGTATTTGGCCGAAATATAAGGCACGTACAGAGGACGTGGGAATGCCTTTTAATTTAATAGGGACCACTGCTAGCCACCAAAATGTCGTGTATCTCATTACAAGTCATTGTTTTATTTCTTATTTACTTTACTTTACTACTTTTCTCTTATCATTGCTTTTTCTTCTCTTTACACTCGCTTCACTGTATTTTATAACCACGGGCAGACGGGTAGACGTGGCCGCCATTAAGCTTTCGAAGAATGAAGGGACCGGGAATAATTACACACTATTATTCACTATTTACCGACTTTTTATTTATGCCGAAACAATTTGAACAAACGGGGTAAACACGGGTGCGGACTATCATTAACATTTAATCGCGGAGAAAGACATAATTTAATATTTTAAATAAACAATAACATTCTCATACGGAAAACCACCTAAACAGGACACAGCCCGTCCTGAGACTGGATTTTTAGGGCATTTCAACCAATTCGTATTTTTATATTTTTAATTTCAAACAATATTAATTTCTTATCTACATACAAACCATAATTAAATTTCTTATTAAACATTATTTTCTTCCTTATTAAACAAAACACTATTAAATTCTTATTAGACATTATTATCTTTATTTAAAAAAATCAATACACGACATATGGTGCAATTCAATTTGTTAATAATACAGAGCGGTAGTGACTAGTCTTGTATGTGTACCTTTATATGTGACAATGTCTGTGCTGACTGCTGAGGGACTATGTGACTTACTGATTTTCCAACGTTTCATGTTAATTTGATCCATGCTTTACTCTACTGACACTTTTTTTTAATTCAAGAGCACCAGCAAAGGTTATAGTACTTCCATGCATTACACTATAACACTGAAGCAGGCTTTCAGGGTCAGTAAAGGATAATCATTAATGACACGTTGGAGGGCAACACCCCTAAAAAGTCCTGGATCCGCCCATCCGCTATCGTTTACCAAGGTCTGTATACAAATGAGGCACACCTACTTTAAAGTCCATTGTATTCCGACTTTGGTGTCGTGTTGTACCCTCTTTTTATGAAGGAAGGAGGGGCCAAGGGAAAATGCCCGCAAAAGCCCACCCATAGAAGAAGAAGAGAGCCAAAATCAAGGTCCGGAGTTTTCGAGATGTCTAGACACTCTGCTTTTGAAAGATGGGAGGTCATAGACAGGAGGAAAGATGGATTGACGAAGATTGTTCCAGACTTGACCGCTTGAGTAGATGAAAGATTCAAAATACCGATTAACCCTTGCGTTAGAGAGTTGGACATAAAGGGATGAGAACGTGCAGAAAGTCTGGTGCTGCGTGCTCTCCTTAAAGGAGGAGGCATGTAGTTAGAGAGTTCAGAAGAGCAAAGTCCGTTATAATAGCGACAGTAAAGAGAGAGTGTGGCAACATTGCGGGGAGAGAGAAAGATTGAAGACAGTCAGTAAGAGGCGGGGAATTGATGAGACGAAAAGCATTTGATTCCACCCGGTCAAGTACAGCTGTGTAGGTTGAACCACCCAACACATGAGAAGCATACTCCATACAGAGGCGAACAAGACCCCTGTACAGAGACAGCAACTGAGTCAGGGTGAAGAAGCCGCGGAGGCGGTACAGCACACCTAACATCTTAGAAGCTGTTTTAGAAAGAGAGTATATGTGATCTTTCCAGGAAAGATCACGAGAAAAGGAAACGCCAAGAATGTTAAGAGAAGAAGAGGGATTGAGTTGTGTTTTGTTGAAGGTAAGGGCATAGTTGTGTGGAAGATTGTGACGAGTACACAGATGGAAGAACTGAGTTTTTGAGGCACTGAAAGCCACAAGGTTTTCTCTGTCCCAATTAGATATAGCAGAAAGGTGTCCCATAGCCATCCTCCGCGAATCATGAAGTGACTGCTGTGAGGGAAGCTTTAGGAAGCGAGTGGAGAAGTGAAAAGTGGAATCATCGGCATAGGAGTGAATAGGACAGGAAGTGCGAATTAAAAGATCAGTATTAAATAAAATTAAAAGAGTGGGTGACAGGAGAGAACCCTGACGAACACCACTGTTAATAGCTTTCGGAGAAGAACAATGGCCATCGACAACTGCAGCTATAGATCGGCCTGAAAGGAAATTAGAGATGAAGGCACAGATGGAAGGATAGAAACTGAAGGAGGGCAGTTTCGAAATTAAAGATTTGTGCCAGACTTTATCAAAACCTTTCGATAAGTGTAGCGCAATAACAAAAGTTTCACCAAAATCCCGAAAGGAGGATGACCAAGAGTCAGAGAGATATGCAAGAAGATCGCCAGTAGAGGGTCCCTTGCGGAATCCATACTGACGATCTGAAAGAAGATTGTGGGAAGAAAGGGGTTTAAGAATCTTTCTATTAAGGATAGATTCAAAAACTTTAGAAAGGCAAGAAATCAGAGCATTTGGACGATAGTTGGAGGGTTGAGAGGGGTCGCCCTTCTTTGGGACAGGCTGAATGAAAGCGAATTTCCAGCAGGAAGGAAAAGTACCAGATGAGAGACAAAGACGAAAGAGTTTGCCTTGGCAGGGTGTCAGCACAGAAGCACACTTCTTAAGAACAACAGGAGGAACACCATCAGGACCATACGCCTTCCTAGAGTTGAGCCCAGATAGGGCTGAAAAAACATCTTTAGAAGAGATACTAATTTCAGATATAATAAAGTCAGAGGGGGGAGGAGATGGGGGAACAGCACCGGAATCGTCCAGGGTTGAATTGTAAGCGAAAGTTTGAGCGAAATGTTCAGCTTTGTCAAAAGAAGAGACGGCAACTGTGCCGTCGGGAATGGAAAAGAGGAGGGAAAGAAGAGGAATTAAAATTGTTGAAGAGGTTCTTAGCTAGATGCCAGAAAGAGCGAGAAGAATTAGAATTGGTTAGGTTTTCACATTTTTGTCGGATGAAGGAATTTTTGGCGAGTCGAAGAACAGATTTTGCATGATTCCGTGCAGAAATGTAAGCTAAGTAAGAGTCAGGAGTTAGATGGCGACGGTACCCTCTGAAAGACTCTTCTCTGTTGCGAATAGCATTAGAACAAGTAACGTTAAACCAAGGTCTTTTGCATTAGTAGTAGGAATAGAATATGAATGTACGCCTCCATGCCCGAGAGAATCACCTCTGTGATGCGCTCAGCACACTCAGAAGGGACCCGGCCACGGAAGCAGTAATCATTCCTTGGGAAATCACAGAAGTACTGCCTAAGGGCCTCCCAATCTAAAGATCGAATTGGAGTGATAGGACAGGAAACAGAGATAAGATTGTGATCATAGGAGCCCAACGGAGAAAAAAGTTTCACAGAGTAAAAAAGATGGATGAGAGGTAAGAAATAAATCCAGAATTTTGGGCCTATCTCCAAGACGATTGGGGATACGAGTAGGGTGTTTTACAATCTGCTCAGGTCATTTAGGATACAAAAGTTGTAAACTTGTTCACCAGGGATGTCAGTGAAATGGGAGGAAAGCCAAAGGTGGTGGTGAACATTGAAATCTCCTAAAATGGAGATTTCAGCAAAGGGAGAACGGGAAAGAATGTATTCCACTTTGGAAGTGAGGTAGTCAAAGAATTTTGGATAGTTGGTAGAATTAGGAGAAAGGTAAACAGCGCAGATGTATTTAGTTTGAGATTGGCATGTAAGCAGTAGTCAGAGGGTATAGAATTCGGAAGATTCGAGTTCGAGAATACGAGAACAAGTTTGGTCATTGCGTACATATACGCAACACCCACCTTTGGAGTGAAATTGAGTATGGGGAAAGTAAGAGAGTACAGAAAAGGGGTTGCTGTCAGTCGTCCCAGTCCCTGAGTTTCAGTGAGGAAAAGATGAGGTTTAGAGGAGGAGAGGTGGTGTTCAACAGATTGAAAATTTGAGAAAAGGCCACGAATGTTGCAGAAGTTTATGAAAAGTAAATCACACCCTGAGTTTGTTTACTTTTCATCTCAATTTCATTCTTTCATTTCAGGTGTGATGGTCACTGTGAGAAAACTATATTTGGTGATACTTCTTGTCGCCATTTCGTCATGCGTGTTTATCATCCTTATGAGCGATGTTTCTAGTTATCGAAAATATCGGTATATCGAAAAAAATATGTTTTTAACGTAAGTAAACTGTTTTCCTTTTGTGCTGTAATTTTATATAATTCACAACAGAAACTTCTGGACTATTTACTGAAATGTAATATAATCATAAAGCAGAACATTCTGTATTATTATTTTTAAGAAACTTTTGCATTATCGATTGTGTACGTGTGTGGTTGTGTAGAAACACACACACACACACACACACACACACACACACACACACATATAATATATATATATTTATACAGGGTGTTTGAGGAGGAAAGGTTAATACATCGGGAGGTGATAGTATCGGTCATTGTGAGAAAAAAAGTTCATATGAACATGTGTCTAATTCTGAATGGTTACGGAGATAGAGCTGTTTGAATCTACAAATACAAAAGCATTGTTAATGGTAATCAAGAAAGAGAAACCAATTACTGTTTCTAACATTTAATGTTTAAACATTGGCATTTTGAATGGTATCAGATACAGAAATGACAAATTTGTTACAGTTTACAATACGTTTTCGAAAATCCTACCGTCAACCTCAATGCACTTTGCAACTCGTGTGCGAAGATCGCGTGTTGTTCGTCTGAGTTGATCCTGACATTCCTTTATGCGGGCAGCAGCATCCAAAATGCGCGCGAGCAATTCGTCTCGTGTATCCACCTTTCTTTTGTAAACTTGACTTTTCATCCACCCCCACAAACAATAATCTAACGGAGAGAGGTCTGGAGACCTTGGTGGCCGTTGAATGGGACCACCGCGGCCGATCCATCGACCAGGGAAAGTTTGATTTAGGTATTGCATCACCAGACGGGTAGAATGTGGAGGAGCTCCGTCATGCTGAAAGTACATACCAGTGCGTGTAGCCAAAGGAACATCCTCCAATAGTCCTGGCAATTCATTTTGCAGAAATTCTAGGTAACTTTGTCCTGTAAGACGAATCTCTAAAGTAACAGGGCCAATCAGCTGATCATCGATGATACCGCACTACACATTGGCAGAGAAGCGATGTTGAAAATTTGTTTCCACAGTGGCATTTGGATTTTCGTCTGACCACCGATGAAAGTTACGAGTGTTGTTGATACCGTCACGGGTGAAAGTAGCTTCATCGGTGAACAGTATTAATCGAAGCAATCGGCGATTAGCATTTACCCAATGACAAAATTCCAGTCGCATGGCAGCGTCTCCTGGTTGAAGGTGTTGTACACGCTGTGCATGATATGGATGCAAGCCTTCCTCACGTAATGTTCGCCATACTCTTTTGTGTGGTATACCGAGACGTGTAGAAATTCTTCGTGAGCTAGTAGTAGGACTACGCTCTATCAACTGAAGAATGTTTTCCACTTCATCCACATCTTGTTGACCTTCACGTTCAGATGAAACATGAGCGCTGGGAAGTGTACCAATCTCACGCAATGTGTTGAAAACCCTGGTAAACACTCTTCGATCCAGAATTCTGCTGTTCGGAAACCGTCGACGGTATTGTGCAACAGCAGCTGTTGCACTTCCATCGCAAAAACCGTAGGCGTACACCATATCTGCATATTCGGCATGTGTGAAGGTGTGTGGCATTCTTAACACTGCTTCAAACACCAAACAATGTCACTCAGAACAGTCAGCTGTCGATTGGCTTATGTTACATGGTTACATTACAGCTTACATGGTTCAATGTTATAGGGGAGGGAAGGGGGAGGAAGAGCTGCGCGCGCATCAGATTCAAACAGCTCTATCTCCGTAACCATTCAGAATTAGACACATGTTCATATGAACTTTTTTTCTCACAGTGACCGATACTATCACCTCCCGAAGTATTGACCTTTCCTCCTGAAACACCCTGTATATATATATATATATATATTATATATATATATATATATATATATATATATATATATATATTACGCCGAAACAGTTTTAACAAACGGGGTGAAGCGAGTGCAGATCCATCGTTAACATTTTAGAGTGGAGAGAGACAACTATATATTTAAATTGACAATAACATACTAATAACGAAAATCGCCTAACCGGACAAAACCTCACCCGAGACTGATTTTGGGCATTTCAGCTTCCAGCCTGGGGCCATTCCAGGTGTTGCCAACTAGTATTTTATATTCTTAATGTTATACAAAACATTATTAAATTTTTATTTACGTACAAAACCTCACTAAATTTCTTATTGAACATTATTATCTTCTTTATTAAACAAAACATTATTAAATTCTTATTAGTCATTATTATCTTCATTAAAAAACCAATACACGACAATATATACTGTATATATATATTAGAGCGGAGTGAACCCAGACAAAAGTCCTCTTGGTGTAGTGGTTAGCATATCCGACCGGCAATTGGATGATCCCGGGTTCGATTCCTGGGAGGTAACCTCATTTTTCAGTTGCTCGTTCTCTCTCCTCATCTTGTGCTTCTACACAAGCGTCGTTCTTTACATTAATTATACTCTGTTGTTTGCAGTTAAAAAAAAAAAATATATATATATATATATATATATACAGTATATTAGGGTGATTCAAAAATTGATCGAAAAAATTTTTTTGGAATTTTTTTCGGGCCACCTTCTGATTATGTTTAATTTGGTAAAAATATAATGCATGCAAATTTTGAATTAAAAAAATTAATTTTTAGGGGTCGCTACCATAAGTTGAAAAATAGACACAAAATAAGAAATATACTGTATGCTGTTTCCACACCACCCTTGAGGTAAAGCATACGGCGCGTTACCTTTTTTTTTAAGTGGAAGTTCCCTGGTAGGCCTATCATAACCACTCTAAATTTTCAAATTGACAGTTCTTCTGTAATAATAATAAGACTTCCGTAATAATAATAACCTTTTGTTCATTATATTTCACTGCTAATTTCTTAATGATGATATTGTCTTCTTGTTTTTATTTGGAAGAGCAGCTCTATATTTCTTTACCACTTGGAGGAGATACTCTTTCTGTTCTTCATCATTTGTGATTAGTTTGTTGTATTCATCGACTAATCTAACTCCTCTTTCTGCATTGTCATTAACAACTTGAATTTTTATTATGACTTGTTTTACGTTGTTGTAGCCGTCATCTTCATTCCACTCTTCAGAGTTCTTATTAAGAAACGTTGATGGTAAACCAAGTCTATTAAAAAATTATTTTGTATTTGCACTAACAAAGTCTTCCAGTTCTCTGTTTTCAATAACTTCAGGGTCACTAACCGCTTTTTTCTCTGGATTTGGTTCGGCGCCGTTTTGCAATGCTTGCTTCATTCGGTTTTTAGCTTGGTGTAGCAAGCCATCATCAAAGAAAGCAAATGCTATTAACTCCTCTGAAAGATAACATAAATGATTCATCATTTTCTTCAGGGCAACAGTTGCAATGCGTTCATCTTTTAGTTTGTACAGTTGCAGTTTCTTCAACATCTCTTAATCGAGACGAGGAGCGAGAACTGAAACTGACGCTGTAAACCAGGATTTAACATATATGTGTACAGCAAAGAGGCAGATATCTCTAAGGCCTTTTTCTTCTCTGGGTGTTAATTTAAACTGTGTTTTAAACAACCAAATTTTCATGGCATAAATGACTTTTGCCATCCATTTTGCTCGGTGAACGCCAGCTGGTCTTCTGAATGAAACTCCTCTTTTTGGTACTCCACCAAGGAAAATGATTGTCAGTTCCAGCAATTCTTTGTAATCGTCACGAGGTTGATGTTCTTCAAGTTGAGTGGTAGCAAACTCAATCACTTCTGCTTTTATATCAGTAATACTGGGTATGGTATTGGATCATCTAATGCTGTTCTGTAGTTTTTTGTCTCTAATTTTGACCATTTCATTCTAAATCGTTTGAAAATTGCAATATCAGGTCCTGATGATGCAGGCAATGAATGCGAAACAACAGCTTCTAACACTATTTCTAGTATGTGATGTCTGCAGGCCAGCCACAGCATAAGTTTGTTCATTTTCTGTTCTAGAATACAGGCACCATTTCTACGACCTGTATTCAATGCTGTGGTGTCAAAACACATGCATTTTATTTTGTCTGAGATATCCCAATCCAAACAAGCTTGGTGGACGGCATTTGCAGTTAATTCTCCTGTGCTTGCAGTGATTTTTGGAACACCAAGAAGTTGATCAATGCCATCTCCTGAAATCAGTATAGGGAGTCGTTCAACAACTTCTCGTCCAGAACTGCTAGTTGAGTCACTGAGAACTACAGTTTCTTCAAATCTCGACATTTCTCTTGCTTTTCTTATGTTTAATTGTTCTTCCTTTTTCATAGCATACTTTTCTTTCTTTGCAAACTCTTTATCAATCCCATCCATTTTTCCTTTTCGCCCCTGTTCTCGCTGGAGTTTTAGAAATAGCTTATCTTCTTCAATAACAATTAGCTTCATAGCATCTGCATTTGCTATATCAAACAGGCTATCTAATTCTTGGTTCCATTTGGTTTGCTTATCTAATAGATTTTTTGATTGTTTCGCCTTATTCTCTTTATTTTTCTTTAATCCTTGCCATTCTTTGAACAGTTTCTCAATTTTGTCAACAACGTGCGACTTCTTTCTAGTTGGAATTCGTGCTCCTCCCCATACTGCCAACACATCACTTGCAGTAGACAAGCAGGCTTCTCGAATTGTTTGTTTTTTGTTTTTGTAAGCCATAAACAAAGCCATAGTTTCTCGCTTTGATGGAAGAACTGTTGTTTTAAGTGTATCTGATGGTTGTCCAATAAGCCAAACATTAGTATCTTTTCTTGTGTGTATAGCAGTACCCCTGCTAGAAGATGGCGGGGGTTCCATGACGAGAGTCGACAGCAGAACCACTTACACTCACTACAGTCAGACGACTACTGAATTAGAGCTGTACAGACAGTACAGTGTACAAGTGCCGGTTGCCCTCAATATTCGGTCACAACAGAGTGTAAATGGTTACAAGATTGTTATAAGAAAAACGTCACAGTTCAAAACTCAATTTCCTGAAAGTAAACAGAAAAGTAATAGTTTAGATAACGGTAGCGACCCCTAAAATGCATTAGAATCACCTGAAATTTTGTATACATTACTTTTTTACCAAATTAAATATAATTAGAGGTGGCCCGGAAAAAATCTACCAATCGATATTTTTGAATCACCCTAATATATATATATATATATATATATATATATATATATATATGCTAACCCTTTCGTCTATGGCCTTGGGCGGTTCGAGGTTGACGGGGTTCTGGTTAGGTGGCAGCAACGGATTTGTTACTTTGGAGTAGCTGGTATCGTGTTGGGAATCGCAGTAGATTCTCTTATATTACTCTCCGATTTCTTCTTGTAGGGGATCGGAGGATTCTGTGAAGCTTCCTAAATTCTCTAAGGGTTCCCCGATTCTTCTTGTAGCATATCGGGAAATTATTTTTCTCTATTTTAAGACTAAGTTCTCTGAATAAAGCAAGGCTCGAAGGAGAAGACAAAGATATTCTCTGACTGTAGTTTACTGCTAAAATTTTACAGGTAATGCTCAGCCTCTAAGTCAGATCAGACAGAATCAGAATAAGAATCAGAATCAGAATAATCACCATGGGAAATTCTACACGTTTATATACATAAATTTTGCTGACATCATTATTATTTAAAGTTGATCTGTTTTGTTCTTTATTCTCAATAGGCTGAATTATTTTGCAAAATATTTAAAGATAAGTTAAATACTTTAGCTGTAGCAATGTCTAGACAGATAAGCAAGATATTTGAAGATGAAGCCATATTTTTATTTTAAACTGCATATTGACAGATCTGATGTTATCATGATCTGCCGATTTAACTAAAAATGGAAATTGAAATATGCATTTTATTATGAATTACAATTAAACTTGCATATAAGCCAAAATTAAATGCTTAAAATTTTAAATTAAGTGTTAAGCAAGACATGATTTCATCTTTTACAACGAAGAGAGAATGTATAAAGAAAATGAACATTGCAGAATTTAACACGATTACATTATTAAGCTAAATCTAAAAAAATGATTAAGTAATTTAAAAAGAAATAATTCATTAATTATTCAGCAAAATAAAATAGAAAGAAAATAAAATTTTTATCCGAACTTGCGTTTCATATACAGACAGCGTTCCGCGAGTTTGCACTCTATATGCAAAAATGAATATAAGAACATAAGAATATATATATATATATATATATATATATATATATATATATAAGAATTATTCAACGTTCATTTCTACACACACACACACACACACACACACACACACACAACATATATATATATATACTAGTACAGTTCCCGCCGCTTCGCTGACGGTTAGACAGGCTAAACTACAAAAAAAGAACCCAGCCGTGAAAATTTTGAGCTTCACATTGTGTCAACATTTCTGAATCTGGTATCTCCCAAAACCTCCTCACCCCCATTCATACAACTTGGGGGCTAACCCCCTCCCCCATTACCCACACCCCTCCCCATTACCCCACCCATCCCCCATTACCCCACCCACACCCTTCCCCCATTGCTAAACTACAGAAAAGAACACAGTCATGAAAATCTTGAGCTTCACATTGCCGCCCGTAATACAATTTCTGAATTTTTTTCTCACAATTTTTTCTCACAATTTCTGAAAGTGTGACGGACAGACGGACAGACAGACGGACAGACGGACAGCTCTTATTACACTGGTATGCATATGAAATTTTTTTGTCTGCTGTGAGGGTTTTTTCAACTCATATTATATAATTCGACCATGCTGAATTCGAAAATGACATTG